>OZ008368.1:22464003-23064003 GCA_963931995.1 Phaonia tiefii
TTTTAATAATAGTTCTTAAAGAGAGACATTATACATTGACTTTTGATCTCTCAAATCTTTCTAAGAAAACAAAGAGTTAAAAAAGCATGCATAACAAACCACTAGAAACTATGAGCTTGAAGAAAACTGTAACGGGATATTGCATATTTCGGTGTCCCGTGCGACACCGAAAAACAACAGTTACTATTAGTGCGTCGAAAGCAAAAGCAACAAGTTCACAAAAAACTGTTTCCAAACAAAGTTTTTTTATGCAATTAAATTAAAAAAAAATTGCCAAAATATAACAAGATTTGCGATCTTGGTAATAATATAAACATTGTCCCGTGCGACACCGTAAGTGTGAAATTTAAAAATTTGAGAATTTGTTTGTTAAAGCTAACGATTTATTTAAGTATGTACACTAGGGCTATAACTTTTTAACAATTTTTGCGAATTTCAAAATTGACATACTATAGTCCAATAGGCCATTAAAAACTATGAAGACATACGTTTTTACTTTTTCGCTAGCGTCAAAAAAGTTCACCCACCAACAGCGATGAAGTTTAGAATATGAATATGAAAACAAAAAACAATTTTGTCAAACTTTATTTTAGTTTTAATGGAAATTTTAGCTTCTTCGACGCGTTTTCGAGTATAGCCACCTTTATTGTTAATAATTTGGCTTCGTGATTCATTGCATTTCAATATGTCTTATAAGAAAAGTGTAATAGTGGTTCAAAAAAATTTCAAAATCTGGAAGAAACAATTAATCACATTCCAAAACAGTTTATCAATGTCTCGAATGATTCCCAATATAGAGACCCAATTATACGAATTGAACAAAATGACTAGTCAAAAGATAATAATTGGAAGACTTAAATGCTTTAGCAAAATCAGTAAAAAGTTAAAATAATAGATATGTTACAATATCTGGTGAATTACACACATTATGGGAAAAGATGAGTATTCCAAAACTTACTAAAAGATCAGTGAAAAGAAAAGTGGAAAACTTAATTCAACTTTATCATAAATATTCACGAAAGCAAAAAAGTGGTGTTAATTTTGAAGACATTTTTAATATAACTAACGAAGTGGCAGATTTCAAATCTGAAGATCTAGATTTCCAATCAAAAGAAATAGATTTGGAATCATTATCAAGTTATACATTTGAAGACAACATTTCCTCATCAGAATCGGATAATTATAAACCTCCAGCACGACTAACACGGAATCCACAATCTACAGTTCCAGCTGTGGAGCTTGTGAACAAAGTTCATATAAGTACAAGAAAGGCTGCAAAAATTTGTGAGGAATTGGCTCAATCTGGAATTAAAATCTCCACACCTTCGCAACCAGCTATATATAAGGCAGTTATGAAATCAGCTGAACAAAAAGAAGAATTATTAAAAAAGCAGTTAAAAGAAGAAAATTGGTGTCTGCACTTTGATGGCAAAAAAATAAATGGTAAAGAAGTTCAGGTGATAGTTTTAAAAAATGAAAGTAAAGAAATCTACCTTGGAGTACTGGTTTTGGATGATGGAAAAGCGAATTCTATATCTCATGCAATAAAAGATATTCTTAGTAAGTTCGAATTTTACGAATGCATAAAAATGATAATTTGCGATACAACAGCAGTGAACACAGGAAATAAAAATGGAGTAGTTATTCAATTGCAAAACTATTTTAAATCAATTAAATTGAACACGCCGCAATACGTTGGTTGTCAACACCATATTTTAGATTTAATATTAAGGCACGTTATGGATGAGTTGCTCGGAGGAAAAACGTCATCTCCCGAAATATGTTACAATTTTATACCAGAATTAATCAACAATTACAACGAACTCAAGATAAGCTATACCCAAAATAAAGAAAAAATAGACACCAAAAACATAAAGTGGCGCGATGATATGCAGTATCTGTTTGAATTAGGAAATGCATTCAGATATTTTCAAAAAAACCAAAAGTTTCCATTTATAAAATTTAAAACTATTCCGCCGATCAGCAATGCACGATGGAATTCGAGGGCCATCCTTGCACTTTTAGCTTTTATACTAATACCAAAATATCGGTCTGAGTTATACTCAATTTGTGATTTTATTTGCGGTCAATGGTACGATATATGGTTCTCAGATCACCAATTCAACGAAGATAATTTTCAGCTTTTAAACCTATCATTAGCAAGATTCGAAAACGCCAAGAAATGCTTTCTTAAACATTGGGTACAAGATGATTCATTCATCAAAAATCAGCAAAGGAGCAATATTTGTGCAGAACGTGCAATAAAAATTGTCCAGGATATATACCCATTTTGCAAATCTACACGTACTTTAAACTTAAAATTTTTATCCTAGAATAGTAATTAAATGGATGCTATGATATTGTTGTGTTTTATTTTTAATATAACCATTGTATATGAAGTTTAATAACTCGTTATGATATGAAATAAAATTACTTAAATTTTAATTTTTTTTAATTTTTTTTGTATTGATTTGGTGGTGGGTGAAGTTTTTTTCTTAAAATGATGCAAGATAATGCTTTTCATTAATAAAACATCATGGCGCATCTCGTGGTACTATGCCAAAAAATTGGTTATAGCCCTAATGTACACACATATTTTTGAAATATTTAATCTAGATGACGAGTTAATAATAACAAAGAGAAATGCAAATGGTGGAGAGAAAATTTGAGGGAAGAATACAAAACCATAAATTGAATAACAAGGAAAGAATGCGGAATGCTAGGCAAAAGTGGAGAGATGAAAGAAGTGCTGCAATGGTTGTAGAGAAAAGGCGGTATAAACGCATGCGTAAAAGACAAAGCCGGGGAAAGCTCGCAGAAATGCGAAATGCACAACAAAACCTAAGCGAGCCTTAGGCAAAAACTGTAAAAGTTGACTTTATAAAACAATTGTGCTGTTCCTCAATGGAATGGATTTTTTTCGCAACCTCGATGCAGTCAGATGTAGTTGTTATAGTCGATGCATTGTCATTTTACCATTTTGCACAAAATAGCATATGGGTGAAAATAAACAATGTTGCACTCGACGGTCACAGCTATATAATTTTATACGTAAATGAAAAATCTATAATATGATATTTTATTTTCTGTTTCATATAAATTATCAAGCATTTCCATACATTCGCAAACCCAACGGTGACCATTTTTGAAAGTAAATTGCTTTTAAACATGTAAAATGTAAACTCCGTCCGCTGTCACCCGGTATAGGCATGGTTTTTCACTAAGTTTTTCCATTAATATTACGTTATTTTCAAACAAACCAACAACCCTATCCCATAAAGTAACTCAAAATCTTCACATTCCCGGAAAATTGAAACAATTGAGAAACGTTTAACAACGATAAAAAGAAATTTACCATTGTCCCTTGATTTAGACTAAATATTGTGCTCCTAAAGTTTGCTTCAAGTTTGAAATAAAAAAGCTTCGTCGATCCTGTTCAACTATACTAGGTAAATGCTAAAATACCACATAATTATTCACAAACTTTACAAAGTCAATTTTGAACACTCTCAAAGAACTGTGCTCGTTTAAATATGAAATATCAGTTGAGGTTAATAAAAATGTAAACTCCGTCCGCGTTTTCCTAGCGACACAAATTGACGATACGAAATTGCTCTTTTTTTAAACAAATGTGTAATAGAATTCTCTAAAATTTCCCTATTTTTTTTTTTATTATTTTTGGGCAAATCGTTTGCTAATTACATATAAAAATGTGACAGTTTGTAAACTCCGTCCGCGTAAACTCCGTCCCTATGATTCGGTATTGTGGCAGCCGGTGCCTAGAGACGCACACACACATACACAACCATGCCAACAAAGAGACATCGGCGTTCATGAGAATGAGAGTTTAGTTTAGTAAGAACTGTCAACCAGTCTGCAACAATTGTCGGTGCAAAATAATAAACTAAAATAAATAAATCATTGAATTAAAGTAATACTTTCGAGTGAGCTTATTGGTGGGAAATTCCTGGGTTATTACAGGTATATTCAATATAAAAGGAAAACTCGGTTCTAGGGTTGCGTAAAATGATATTTATATGAGTTTATAAAATGGTTGATAAGATTTTTAATATTTTCAAAAAGAATATAGTGAAAATTCGGCATAAAACTTGATTGATAATTGGAAAAAGTTGAATAAATTGTACTCGATTATTTGTATTACGTAGAATGGGTCGAAGAAGAAGATTGAAGAACTACCAGATAAAGGAAGAAAAGGGTGCAAACGTATAAGAGTTGACAATAAGCCAACTGTTGAAAGCTGTGAGAAGCGTCGAATAACTAGAAACTCCCACAAAAAGACGACGAAAAATTAGTTGAACCTAAATGTTTGCTAAGTTGAATAAAGTTTTGTTATCGTTCGTAATTATTTTGAAAGATTTGATTTTTTATGCTACGGAAGCATTAACAATTTAATTTATTATACTTAAATATGTTTAAGAATATTATTTACAAAATATTATTTGTATTTTTAATTCATCGTGAAGTTTACATGACAGTTTCTATGAATTTAATGAATTGATTTACATTCATGTAAACTCTGTCCCTATACAATTGATTAAAATTAACTTAAAATTTTTTTAACGAAAATTGTAGTTGCAATATTTATAATTTATACTTATTCTGGTCCCATCTCTCGATTCTGATCGAAAAATAACTTAAAAAACCATATTTGAAATTGCCGAGTTTGAGAATCAAAAAGTGCAACATTTTTTATTTTCACCCAATTATAGGGTTAAAATTTATTTCATGTCATCTGATCAGGTAAAAGCATTCCATGTTATACAATTTAGACGAAAAAAGGAAAGAAGTAAAAAGCATTCCGGGTATATCCCAGGTGTACTCCTTTTGTTGTGATGGTGAAGTCGTAACAGAAACTAAACTGCATATTCCGGAAAAAACTGTTGCGTATTCCTGATATTTTCATTTAAATTTACTTTATTTCGATTATTACACTGCTTTACAAATTTTAACTTTGGAAAAATACCAAAAACGCCACATGCCTAGATAAGTTAATTGGGACCTCCTGAACACGAAAAACGCTGTAATTTGTTTTTTCTAAGTACCGTGTTTTGGTAACGTACTTTTGTGTTTTTCGGTGTATGGTCCCACTCAAACCCTTGTGGAGCCCAACCGAAAAGTTCGATCGAGATAAGTGGCATATCGTTGGAAAGGCAATTGAATGCCCTTCCCGTCGATATGCTGTAAATTTCTATCTGATAAGAAATGGCTGAGTAATCGCACCTCAAAATTTGCCTTTTTTACGTTCAAGTCGCTCGTCATTTTAATTGAAATTTTTTGAATTAACGCCAAATATAGTGTGTGAGCAATGAAAATTAAAATATTGTTGTTCCACAAAATCCTTAATAAAAACTTTATTTTTTTCCGATTTTGTTCAAATTACGCTTAAAATGTTGGTAATTAAATAATCTATATGTTAAAGAAATAAAACGTTCCAGATCTTCACTATAACGTAAAAAAACACGTAATAAAATTTTGAGAAAAATTTAAAAAACTCAGCCATTTCTTATCAGATAGAAATTTACAGCATATCGACGGAAACGTCATTCACTGTAATAGCAAAATAAATACCTTGAATGTTGCTGTTAATTTTAAAACATATTTACTAAATTTATTTTTATATTCCTAAAAAACCATATAAATGTCATTATGGAAAAAAATGTCCAGTGCGACATGTCCCGTGCGACCGAGCTTAATGTTAAATTTAAAAAAAAAGTATTAATTATTTTTGGGTAAAATTAAAGTAATTTTTAACAAACATCAATCCACAATATTCTTAAATTAAGCCCTTTGCAATATTCTCTCAGGATTCGTTGAAGTCGGTGTTTGAGTTGTCGGCCGCGAAAACCACTTCCGTTTTTTGTCCCGTGCGACACCCGTTGTTTTTTTATAATTATTTTGAAAATGAAAAATTACCCAAAATCAATCTTACCACCACTTATAGGGCTTACTAAGAGTTGTAAGTTAAGACCATTACCAAAATAAAAATCGGTTTTATTATGACCTTTTTTTCAGTTTAAGTGCGTACGACTGTCCCGTGCGACACCATGGAAATGCCCATATATATTATTATTCTTTAAACTTAAGTGGAGGCGTATCATGTATGAATAGCATAATGCACATCTCTGATCCTGTTATTAACATTATCCATATTACATAAGCATTAAGCTTTACTTATGTTATACTACTTATGGTCCTTTAATATTAATAAACCGTCGCAAACCAACCTCCAATTGTGTTAATACAAAGTTATTCTTCCTCCCTTGCACATAAAATTGGGACTTTTTAAAAACTTTATAAAAGCCTTAGATAACGAAGGTCCAGCGTTTTCATATCTGAAAGATATTTTAAAATCGGCCCCCAAATTAAAAAATTAATTCAAAATAAAAATTTCGAAACATATTTGTCGACCGATGAAGCTGCTGCTTCCATGGCCGTAGCCAGAGGGGGGGCACTAGGGGCTCGGGCCCCCCCGAAATGGTTACAAGCGTGCATACATTTTTAATGGTAATTTTCTTAAAAATAGCAGAATCAAACGACCTATAAATTTTAAAAAACGGCTCAAAAATTTAAAAGTTATTAAAGTAGCTTTTAATCGTATAAGTATAAAAAAGCTGTCATTCTCACTTAAATCAAATTAGAACTTGTGTACAAGTGACATACCCAGCACTGCTTGTACATCAGGGAAGAAAATGTTGGTACAATTGCACCATTTCTGGTATAATTGACTCCATAAAAGTACGATGGTACAATGACATAATTGGTACAATTAAACATTTACTCCAGCAAATTTCGCTTTCGTTTTCATTTGAGTATTTAGATGAAAATAACCAAATGGTTAACAAATAGCAACAGGTGGTTTGTTTCATTTCAGTTTGTGCTCGAACTTAAAGATTTTTAAAGTAAAATGTAATCGAACTTGAAAACCATGTGACCAAAAACACAAAAAGGCTCCAGAATCAAGCTTGATACAAGCAAAAGATCTTTTAAAAACATCAAATTCTTGCTGCTATAACTTCAAAATAGATAATAATATTTAAAACTAAAATTTATGCTTACGAGCCCTTATTTTTTTAATAATCTGCTTTTAAAATGGTATAACCTGTTATATTTTAAATTTGGTACAATCCTTATAAAAAAGGTACAATTTTGTAAGCTTAATGGTACAGTTGAAGATGTTTCGTTTTACATCCCTGTTGTACATTCGTGGCACATACATACATTTGTTTTGTTTTTGACGGGTATTGTCCCGTTGCTGCACAGCCGCAGAATATTTGTTTAGAGCAGAGAGCAGAGGACGACTGTTTTTTTTGTGTGTCAGTTTTCAAACGAAGACTTCACTTGCTTTGTAACCTGCACTGTATGCACAACCTCTGTGAAGCCTATATAAGAAAATTCAATATTTTATAAAATTTAAAAGTTAAACGACTTAAAATGAAAAGATTACAAGTGAATACTATTGACAAAATCTTTGTTAAAAAAGTGAAGGTAAGTTTGACTTAAACCACGTACATATGATTCTTATTGGTAACAAAATTAATGGTAATATATCGCCACTGTAGAGTGAAACGGCGATAAATCCACATATTATGAAAAGTGTTTTTAATGTAGTAGAAAAGAGAGAATATTAGTACATAGAAAACTACAAATATTACGTTTTTTCTTGTTGTTAGGCAGTGATGATAAATGTGGTAATAACAAAATATTCACTTCAATATATGTATGTTACCTGGACTACGAACATGGTGCTTACGTGCGAAAACCAGTTTTCCGAGAAAACCGCAAAAAAAATTATTTTTTGACACATAAGCACCCTTTTCGTAGTCCAGGTCACATATGTGTCAATTGCTTTCTATGCGATATGCATCTCTTCCGTGCTAAGAATATTGCATTTAACATTTTAAAAAATATTAGAAGAAAAATATTTTGAATGTTTTTTCTATCCTACAAAATTGTTATAAATATAAAAATCTCAAAAAATACTGGAAAAAACAGAAGTAAAGTTCTATAAAATATATAGAATCCTAATGATGAAGGTATTGATGACAATGCGCCAACAGCAGAGCCTGCTGATTCAGACACAGAATTGTCTTCATGTGTACCACCTGAGTGTTCTGATAATAGTCCGACATCGTTCTCGAATATGGAAATTGTATCTACGCACTTCAATCTTTTTGATATTGGACAATATGTAAACAGATTTGTTAAGGAGGATATAAAGGAACAGCTACTGCGTCAGACATGGTCCCCAAAAGACAAATATAACTGTGAGCCTCAAATTCAGAATAGTGGGAAAAAAAGATATTTTCAGATGAATTGGCTGGAAAAATTTTCATGGCTTGCTTATTTGGCATATTCAAAAGGAGCGTTTTGTAAAATATGTGTTTTATTTGCCAATAAAATAGGATGTGGAAAAGGAACACATATGAATTTAAAATCCCTTGTTAATGAACCATACCGTGATTGGAAGGATGCAATTGAATATTTTCATAAGCATGCGACGAATCACTATCACAAGGAAGCTATTATAAAAGCCCAAAACTTTTTAACAATAAGAGATGATATCACGAAGGCGGTTGATTTCCAAATTGATAAACAATCATCCGAGAACTTAAATGACCAAATATATAAACTAAAAGTCATTGTATAGACAATTTTATTATGTGGACGTCAAAACATCGCTTTACGTGGTACCAGTGACTTTGGAAAACTCTCAGTCGAAACCACACCTGAAAACGATGGTAATTTTAGGGCTATATTGAGGCATAGAGCTAACGGAGACGAAAAGCTAAAGTTAAGCATAGATAAAACACCAAAAAATGCTTCATATATTAGTCCACAAATTCAAAATGAAATAATTGAAATAATAGGTGAACATATTCAACAAAAAGTGGTACAACAAATCAAGGAGTCGGGATTTTTTTCATTGCTGGCAGATGAAACTACTGATATCACAGGAGCGGAACAACTTACAGTTTGTATAAGATACTTTGATAAAAAGGAGTGCCAACTCAAGGAGTGTTTCCTAAATTTTCTAAAACTGGATGGGACAACGGGCGAAAAAATTTCTACAGCTCTGCTGAAAGAAATAAAAAGACTAGGCTTGGATTTAAATTATCTTAGAGGACAAGGTTATGATGGCGCCGCTAATATGTCGGGAAAGTATAATGGCGTACAAGCCATTATAAAGAAGAGGTACCCCACAGCTATATTTATACATTGCGCTTCTCATACCCTAAATCTATGTTTAAATTCCGCTTCCAGAATACCGGAAATTAGAAATATGTTCAGTATGTTGGCAGAAATTTGTACGTTTTTTCGCAGTTCTCCAAAAAGAAACACAATTTTGTCAAATATTTTTAAAGAAAATGGAAAGCAATCAGACGCCTTCTTTCATATTGTGAAACACGCTGGGTAGAACGACATGATTGTGTAAATTTTTTTTATGAGTTAATTCTTGAAATTATACAAGCTTTAGAAGTGCTCGTAGAAGATGGTAAGACTGACATATTATTCTCAAAAATATAATTTATATAGTATTTATCATTTAGGTTGTAAAAGCGCATTAAGTTTTCATAACCGAGTATGTTCATTTGGATTTATATTGGGTGTAGCTGTAAGCAGTTCTGTATTAAATCTAACCCACACTTTATCGCGTTATTTGCAAACAGTAAATCTTGATATTGTCGTGGCATATGAGCAAATTAATTGCATAAAATCAAAACTAAGTAGTATGCGTGGAAACTCTGATCGAGAGTTTGATAAATTATACGAAGAAGCAGAAAAAATATCAGAAACCTTTGGGGTCAAAGCTGAATTACCCAGAATAGTTGGCACTCAAAAGTTCAGGTCTAACATACCTATATCTGATGTCAAGGCTTATTATAGAACAGCCCTCTTTATTCCCTATTTGGATGAAGTATTGTCAAATTTAAATAATAGATTTTTAGAACATCAAACCATTATTGCAACATTATACAATATAATTCCAAATCGTGTTGTAAACTATAAAAGTCAGGATTTTGATGAAGTTATAACATTTTATAAAGATGATTTTACTGATATCAGAGCTGTACTAGCCGAAATAAGTCTGTGGATTCATTATTGGGAACAGAAAAATGACAAGCCATCCAACCCACTAGACGCTATATCAAATTGCAATGAGCAATTGTATCCAAACGTGTACGCCCAGATACTATTAACAATACCAGTGACTACAGCTTCCGCGGAGCGAAGTTTTTCAACACTGAGGAGAGTGAAATCATACCTAAGAAATAGTATGAAGGAAGAAAGACTGTCACCTCTGGCTTTGATGTCAATTTATAGAAATGATGTTGATATCGATCAAATTATTAATACATTCTTATCTAAAAAAAGAAGAATACAGTTTTAACTGCAAACATATAAATATATTCTATTACAGTAATTAGTTTAATCTGCAAAACAAACATTAATAATTGAGTATTATTTAATTATTATTAAAACGTTGAGATTACTCTCAACTAGAGATGAAAATGACCAATCTGACCGAAAATGACTTTCAGTCAGATTGGTCAGAATCGGTCAGAAACGGTCATTTTCCGGTCAGATTCAGTCATTTTCAGTCACTTTCAAAATATAATAAAAAAAAATTTGTGAATGTATTTGGGCCTATTTTGATGTTTATTTGGCAAAAAAAAACTGAATTTTCGATTCCTGAAATTTATTTAATTTCATTTGATATATTCTACACATAGTCTAATAACAAAGTCACCGTGTAAGCTACAGCTGTTCAAACTTTTTTTATCGGTGTTTGTTTTAGTCCCTGCACATTAGTGTCAAAATGTTTCCATTTCTTCTTTGCCTCTATGCTTTGTCTCTCTCTTTTGTATGCTTTGTTTTGTATTTCAGTTGAAGCCAGTACAGTTCGCAATTCAGTGAAATTCAGTTCTATTTCAGAAACACACAAGAAAAACAATTTCACACGAATATTTTAAAAGTTAGTTTCGCGTAAAAAATGCCACGTCTTACATCCGAAGTGTGGAAACACTTTCTGATAACTTCGGAATGCGAAGGGAAAAAATCCGTGTCATGCATTTACTGCAATCAGCAGTATAAAAATGGCACATCTACAAGGATGAAGCTGCACATCGTCAAATGCAGAAATTGCCCGGATCGTGCGAGGCAACAAATGAATGGTAAGAAAAACTAAACTCATAACAAAGTAACCGTCGCTATCATAGTATATATCTGCTTCATAACATCCAGCAGATGTATCACCTCTAGCATTTCCATTGCCTGTAATAAATCAAGCGCTCCACGTAGATACATCGGGTCAATCGCCATTAGGAGCTCTATCGCTACTAGCAAATACATCAGATATAGCAAATCGATCACCTTTAGCAGTTTCTTCGCCTCAAGTAACTCCACTGCCTCTATCGTCGCCGTCAGTCCCATCGTCTTCATCTGATTTATTATTTCCTTCGACATCAATGGGAAATACTCCATTTCAGAGTCAAAACGGAACTGACGATGATATGCTGATTGCAGGCTCTCAGAAAGAAATTGACGTTGCCATTTCAAGAGCAATTTACGCCTCTGGAGTGCCGTTATCCGTGCTAGATTCAAAATACTGGCAAGATGCTTTTCGTCTAATGAGACCAGACTACAATATTCCTTCTCGATATTCTATAAGTGGTCCTAATCTTGAAGCTGAATATTCAACAGTAAAATCTAATGTCGAAACTAAGCTTCAAAATGCAAAAGCGCTAGGCCTCATTACAGATGGATGGACTAGCGTTACCGGTAAAACAATAATAAATTTCGTTATAACCACGCCAAAGCCAACATTTTATAAGTGCGTATACCCGGAAACTGAAAAGGAAACAGGAAATTTTATTGGGGAGGAATTAAATAAAATAATATCAGAAGTTGGCAGCTCAAAATTCGTGGCAGTAATAACTGATAATGCTGCAAATATGAAATCTGCGTGGACATATCTGTGGTCACAAGGCATAACAGCATAACTCGAGATATGCTCAAATTGCGTTAATAGTTCCATGGTATTCCCCATATTCGATTACATATTGTGGCAAATTTTGGTGCTGATACCTTGTTTAGTTATTGAGATATTAGGCAAGATTTATTAGCATATCTCGCTGTGTCACTTCATAACAAACGGAATAACAGCACATCTCACATTTTTTGTTCAAAAACTATACTTGTGTTTCTATTCCTCAGTCAACTTCGAACTGCTGAAGAGGTAAGTCATAGGAAGTCGTAACAACATATCTGAGTTGTGTTATTTTTCCAAATTGAACTTAAGACCTACCATAAAAGTAACTCAACTTATGCTGTTGTTCCAAAATGTCTCAAAAAGTGCGGTTATTCCAAATTATTTTTATTCCAATTTAGGGACATATCTTCAATTATGTCGTTATATCAAAATAGAATTCAATCAAACTGGAAAAATATATCTAGTTATGCTTGTATTCCAAAGACAAATTAACAATTTTTTTTTAAATGTGCTTTTATAAAACCCATAAATACTACATATAAATTTTAATATGTTGAAGATTTAATATTAACTTTCGTTTTTAAAAGTATATTTAGAAACCTGTTAATTTTATTGCACATACTGACTTAAAACAAATAAATTTATTTTTCGTAATTAGATTTGTACTCAACATTGGCGTTAAGTCCAGCAAGAATTTTAAGGATGGCTCAGCAAATACATGATGGGAACACAGATGACAAGCAAAAAAAATTTGAGATTAACCAGTGGCCTTCGAAATACTTATGTGAGAACAGTGTATTTTCCGCAATCGGCGATACATTTTTCGAAAACACATTTTTTACACCATGTATTGATAATGAAACTGAATCGAGCTTTAATAGTCCTTTAATCATTTGGAACTCTGGATTTTATGCAGCTTTTGTCGAGGATAATCCATTGCAAACTTCTTTATCGGAATATTTTATGAATTCGAGCTGTATTGATTTTGACTCCGACGATTCGGTGAAGGACCGAGATTTCATCGTTTCATCTGCCGACGTTTCTCACATCTCTGAATCTTCTGAAGCTAGTACGGAGAAGACTCAGAGCTTCCACATCTCTGAATCTCAAGAAAGCTCCCACGTATCAGAATCTATTGAGACACGCGCTGAAATTCCTCAGTCAAGAAAAGAGAGAAAGAAGAACCGCAACTCAGGGAAATCATATATTACAAAACTTGGAAAGGTAATTGATGAACGAAAATGTGTTCCTATGGGATCATGCCGGAAAAAATGTAGAGATAAAATACTATTTGATGAGCAAAACATGCTTTTTAAAAAATATTGGAGTCTTGGATCATACAACGAACGAGTTATATACATTTCATCGCTGATAGAAATATCAGAAAAAAGGACACAAACAAACATCAAAAGTTCAAGAAATCCAAAAAACAGAAGTAACACTAACTATTACTATTTAGAACTTAATGGAAATAGAATTAATACTTGCCAGATGTGCTTCATCGCTTGTTTTGGAGAAACTAAAAGTTTCATCAGAAGTGTTATTTTTAAAAAAATAAATTTTCCAAATGTTCCCGTTTCTGATCAACGTGGATCATTGACACCAAAAAATAAATTTTCTGATTCACAGAACTCGTTAATAAAATCACATATTTTGAGCTTTCCTGCATATGAAAGCCATTACGGTCGAAGAGACTCAGAGAGGAAATATCTGAGCTCAGATCTTTCTATCAGTAAAATGCATGAACTATTTTGCAATCAGAATGAAACCTTAGTAAGTGTATCAAAGTATTCAGAAATATTTCACACAATGAATTTAAAATTTAAACAACCAAAGCTGGACACTTGTAGTAAGTGCGACATTTTTAAAGCCATGCTGGACTATACTGATAAAAATAATGATTTATATGTTCAAATAAAAGCAAATCAGGCTGAACATCATGAGGCAGCACAATTTGCTTATAAGTCAAAGGAGAAAGATAAAAATATTGCAAAGTCAAACAAAAATGTAAAGACATATGCCTTTGACCTACAACAATGTCTTCCAACACCATATTTGAAAACATCTATTTGCTACTATAAAAGACAATTATTTACATTTAATTTGACTGTACATGACTGTGAAACCAACGAGCCGTTCTGCTATATGTGGCATGAAGCAGCTGGTCGAAGAGGTGGAAACGAAATTTCGTCGTGCTTATCCAAACACCTTAGCTCATTACCTGATCACATCGATACATTAATTTTTTATAGCGACTCATGTGCTGGACAAAATAAAAATTCGTATGTAAGCGCTATGTTCATGCTTCATCTTCAAAACAATCCGCACATCAAAACAATTGACCACAAATTCTTAGTGCCAGGACACACACACATGGAGTGTGATGTAGATCACGCAGTCATAGAGAGAAAAAAAAAGAAAACTTCGCAAAAAATTCACCACCCTCGTGACTGGTACCAGTTTGTCCGATCAGTGGGTACGAAAAAAAACTTTCATGTTATAGAAATGGAAAGTACAAATTTTTATGACTTTGGGTCTTTATCGAAAAATAAGTTTGTTTGGAGAAAATTAAATGGAAATGGCGGGCGGTTTTCATGGTCAGATGTAAAATGGTTAAGGTACAGTAATAATAAGTTTGGTTACATAGAGTATAAGACGTCATTAAACGATAACGAACCGTTTGAAACTCTTTGTGTATTAAAACGTGGAGTAAGTTCGCTTGTGTCATCTGATTTAGAACAAGTTACAAGTCTACCTATTATCTCGAAAGAAAAAAAGAAGGATCTTTTAAGTATTCTCGATTTGATTGACCCATGCTTCCACGACTTCTATAAAAATTTAAATGATGGCAACATTCCTAACACTGATCCAGATATATCCGAAGAGGACAACATTTAAAGCACGAATAACTAGTGCCAAAATTTAATTCATAATTTTTTATTCAAGAGACTGAACTCAATTTTAATTTTACGTATTTTACTAATAAAAATTTAAAGTGTTTGTTTAAATAAAGCAATTTTTTTGTGAATGTATTAATTAAACAAGAAATGAGACTGAACTCAATTTTAATTTTACGTATTTTATTAATAAAATACTTATACAAATAAATATTTGAATATAAAAGCGTTTATTTGATGCTTCATTTCATTGCAAATAGGTCAAGTACTTTCCATTACGGACAAATATGTTAGCTTGGAATGTTGGAATAAAAACATAACTCGGGTTACAGAATATAATGCGTTTTGTAAAACCGACATAAGTCGAGGTGTGTCTACTATACAGAATATAATGCGTTTTGTAAAAACGACATAAGTCGAGGTGTGTCTACTATACAGAATATAATGCGTTTTGTAAAAACGACATAAGTCGAGATGTGTCTCTATAACTTAATTTATTTAAAAAGGAATAACAGCATAACTTTGTTTTTAATCAATAACATTTAAGATTAAAATAAATATATTATTGTTTTTACATAAATTCATTTTCCTTTTAATGTCTGAGAAATTGCTGGCGAAATAATTCAAATAGGTTAATTAACATTTTTCCTATATCAATTTAAACTTTAAAATGCTCTCCTGAAAAGTTGCAAAAACACACTTATGCTGTTATGCCTTGTGACCACAGATATATTTCGGAACGCCATCCACATATTTCTTGCGTTGGTTGCATCTCGCACACTCTTAATTTGCTCAATGGAGACATCATAAAACTACCGAAAATAAAAGATACGATTAACAAAGTGTTATCAGTCATAAAATTCGTAAAGAGGAAAACAACACTCCTTGCAGTATTCGAAAAAATCCAAATCGAAAAATACGGTAAGGTAGTTTGTACATTAAAATTGCCTAGCAAAACAAGATGGAACGGTAATGTTATTGCATTGCAATCGTATGTTTTAAACCGGGAAGCATTAGAACTCTTGGCTATATCGCACAACATAAATATAGAACAAGATGTAAAGAGCATAATATTGGACGAATCGATCTGGATTTTAGTAGGAGAAATTTTGAAAAATACTACAGCCCATTAGTCGACAGTTGGAAACCTCTGAATCTGACAAATGTCTTATGTCTGATGTCCCGGAAATATTTAGCAAACTTTATGATACACTATCGCAAGAAATCGAGTCAAATTTGGCTGTTGGAAGCGCAGAACGAGAAAAAATCGTTACAGCAGTGAAGAAGCGTCGAGAGTTCTGCATCAAGCCCATTCATTTAGCAGCAAATATTTTGGATCCACGTTACCGAGGCAAAGGGCTTCTTGGCAGTGAGGTGCCATCTACAATGGAATTCATATATCAGGCAGCAACATACATGAACATTCCCGGTGAAGCGGTTATGGCAAATATCGCTCAATTTAAAAGTAAAACTGGCTATTATGGTGAGTCAGATTCCATATGGACTGCCATCAAATTAATTGAACCCCGAATTTGGTGGCAAACGTTTGCGCCTTCGCAGGACGTAGCACCTATCGCTGCACGTCTCCTTAGTGTTCCACCGTCGTCCGCATCAAGTGAACGTAACTGGAGCCTCTTCAGTAACACGCATACGCTACGGCGCAACCGCCTTCAGAAGCAAAGGATTGAGAAGCTTGTGTTTATTAAATCAAATCTTTGCCTTTCGGAAACTCAAATTTCTGGAAACGAATCGACCTCTGAATCAGAGCCAGAAACTTCCAATTTAGAAGTTAATAACAGTATCGTTCTAAACTAACTTTATATTTATTTTTGTATAATTTTCTTATGTACCTTTAGATTGTTTTTATTAATAAAAAACAAAAACAAACTATTTAAAATTTTTTTTTGGCCGATTTTTCATTGGGCAATATTTCCTAGAGCCAAAAAACAAATAAAATCGTTTTAGGAATTTTATTTTATTTTGAAAATGACTGAATCTGACTGAATCTGACCGGTCATTTTCAGTCATCTATTATAAAAGACCAATCTGACCGGTCATTTTCGGTCATTTTACATCTCTACTCTCAACACAGTTATTTATGTTGAAGTTCAAATTACACTTTTGTTTTTTTCTGTTTTTTTAATGGAGTTTAAATTTATATGTCTAATATGCGACATGACAAGTTTGTTACGTTCATAAAATACAATGTACCGAAAAAAAAAGAATTTTGAAATAAAATACATAAATTAAAATAAATAATCTTAAAATATAAACGTGACATTATTTAAAATACATTTTTGTAAAGGAATATTGAAAAAAAAATTGAGCCCCCCCCCCGAACGAAAATCCTGGCTACGGGCCTGGCTGCTTCGACTTCATTTAAACTGGTTGTTTCCGATTTCCTTGGAAATTACAAAAGCCCAAGATATCGGGATATCGTTGCAGAATTCTTCGAAAACTATAACAAAATTGGTATGGTATAGGTGTAAAAATGTCCCTAAAGATTCATTTCCTCGATTCGCATTTGGATTTCTTTCCAGAAAATCTCGGCGCACTATGTGACGAACATGGGGAAAGGTTCCACCAACAGCTAAAATCGATGGAACGCCGTTATCAAGGCTTTTGGGACGAAAGAATGATGGGCGATTACATTTGGTTTCTCATAAGAGAATCAGACATAAATTCAAATAAGCGACAATCAAAAACCAAGAATTTTTTTGATATTGATATATTTAACAATGTACTTCTAAAAAAGACTGCAATTCAGGATATAATCATAGCAAATAAAAAAGTTACACACAGTTGCAAATCGTTGCAAAAAGGCAACAATTTAAGCGTTTATAAAAATTTTATTTCTGTACCCCAAATTTCAGAGGCCATAACTTTTTACCCAGTCCATAGATTCTTTTTTGCAACACCTCATTTTATTTGTTGAAGTGTTAGCTTAACGCAGAAGGTTTCAAAAAAATTTATCTCGAGTTTTCGATGTTTCCTGATTTAAAAAATAAAGGAGACGCTATTTTTCATGAAAAAACACAATTTTTTAAATATATTCAGCCAGTTCGGCAAAATTATGCAATTTATTGAGTAGAACAGGCATAATTCTTGTTGGCCACTAAACTCCAATTAATTTGGTACCCCTCCCGGCCTGATTAGCCGTCTAGAACTTAAGATATAGGTCAAAATCCAAAGGCACATTCGAACAAAAAAAAATTTACAAAAAAAATTTTTATTTTTTTTCTTAATCAGAAACAAGTCCTCTATCATAAAAAAATAGTGGTATCCAAAGACCAGAGAAAAAATAATTATTTGTAAAGTAGTGTTATTAATCAATCAGAATTTTAGTTTATTATTTTCTTGAACTTCAAATAGATGGCACAACAAAAGCGAACCACGCATTTGTTTAGTTGGTATTAAAAATGTTTTATACTAATGGCGCAGCTGCACCATTGTACACTTATAAGGTAGGATAAGATAGTTCTTTAAAGATTATTAAATACCAAAAACATGTAACATATTAGTGTATATAATATTATCCATAGAAACAGTTAATTTTAAGAAATTTTAATTTAAACATTTTAAATAAAAAAAACAATTATAAGCTTCTCAAAATCCAGTGTTGATGAACTCTTATTCCTCTATTCCTCATAAATACTGGTACAACTACGAACCCATCTTAATACTGTATTTTATATTTTTAATTAAGTTTCCAGTGATAAGGATAAGGACCACAAACTTTTCCTAGCAAAGATATTCGTTTGAATCCGCAGAACAAAATAGATTTCATTATTTTGTTACAAAATTAGGTGGCAAAATGCCCCCAGAAAAGGGAATTCGTTATGTATTGCTATATTAAAGTGAAATAACGCAACAAAAATAATGATATTTTATGATAATACATTGATCTCGTGCTTAACAAAACCATTAAACCGACATACTTTTTCGACTAAACCAAGCGATATACCTACTGCTCAAGAACTGGAGTCTGATCAACGCAGACAGGAATTTGCTAAGATTTTCGCAGAGGGCAGCGTTGCACAGACATCGCGGGCGGCGCTATGAAATTAGGCCCCAAGAAATTTGGCCCCAAAGCAAGAAATGAAAGATGGCCCCAAAAAAAGATGAACAAAAATTGGGGCATATTTTCATCTTTTGAGGCCTTTTTTCATTTTGGAAATGAAAAGAGGCCCAAGAATGTGAATGAAAAATTGGCCCAAAAATTTGGGGTCAAAATTAATTTTTGTGTGTGGGTCGAATTGCAATGAAAACGAAAAATGGCCCCAATTTGTGTGATATAAAATTTGGTGCCAAACTGCATTTTCATTAAATTTTCATTTTTTAGCAAAAAACGAAATTTTATACACTGAGAAAATTAAAAGCTTTAAAATCAAAGAAAAAACGTCTTTGTAAAATTGTAACGAAAATATCTTTGTTAGAAGGAAAAAATCCTTGCATCAATGATTTATTCTTTAAACAAGCAAATGGTGCGTCTTCAACACAAACGACTAAATTAAGCTTCAAAATCAAAGAAATTATCTTTTCCGTAAAGATAATATATTTGCTACAACGATTAATTTCTTTGCTAATAAGGGATTGAAAAACGTATTTAAAATTAAAGACTTTTCTTTGTTTTTTAAAGCTAAGCATCCTTGCTACAAAGATAAGTGAACATGTTTGCTTGTTCACACATGTTTGCTTGCAACGCACAGTGTTTTTTTTTTTTTAATGGTGAGTGCTCAAAAATAGGTAAAAAGTTAAAAATTTGATGTTAGTTTTTTTATATTTATAAACTGATCTTTATTGAAAAGAGTCTGAATTTTCTAAATATGGCATTGGTTTTTCTGTAGCTAAAACCGCTGATGAAATAATTGAGTTCAAATTTGGGTAAAATTTGTTATTTTTCAAAAATAAATTTTTCTTGTGAAAATTGTACAAATTTAGCGCAAAACAGCTGACAAACGGTTAGAGCTATGTACTTCATATCTTTTATGTTTGAAAGATGTAATTATTCTTAACTTATTTTGATTTTTTGGAAAAATTCAGTGTAGTTTTTGAGTCCAAATTTTTAATTTCAAATAAAGCCTTTATTTTTTCCATTTTTCATCTTCACCTAAACTTTTAACTGTTAAGGAAGTGAAAGGAAGCTTAGCAACTTACATGACAATGTTTTCTGATATGTTAAAAATCAGCTGCAAACTCGTGCAAACATGGATGTAGGAGCGCGAAATGTCAAGGAGTATTATAACAATATTTTTTAATTTTGAATAAATTATTATTTGAATAAATTATTATACTGTGTATTTTAACTGTTAAGGAAGTGAAAGGAAGCTTAGCAACTTACATGACAATGTTTTCTGATATGTTAAAAATCAGCTGCAAACTCGTGCAAACATGGATGTAGGAGCGCGAAATGTCAAGGAGTATTATAACAATATTTTTTAATTTTGAATAAATTATTATACTGTGTATTTACAATGAAAGGTAACATTTTATTTTTTAATGAAAATGCAATGTAAAAGTTGTAAATGTCAAAAAATTTTATTATTATTGTTGAACAATAAAAATTTGAACACAATTTTCGCGATTCTGATAAAATATAACTTGTAGTGAATTGTATTATGAATTGTATTTATTGTATTTAATTGTAGATATTATAATTCATTGTTATTAACATAATCACATAAAGAGTACAACGCCATCTGTTGAATGCTCATAGTTTCTCGAACAACCCTGTAATATTTAAGTTTAGAATACAACACTGTAATGTAACAACCCTGTAATATTTAAGCTTAGAATACAACACTGGAGTGTATTCTGGGTACATCCAAAATAAAAGCGTCACTTGAAAATTGTGAAAGAACGAGAAAAGACATCGTCACAAACTCAAATACAAATTTTACTACGAATATTGTTCTAAACTTGCAATTTTTAATAAAATTAATGAAATATGTCTGAATTTACTATATCGGTGAAAGTATTGTGTGAAGAATGTTTTAAAATACATTCAGAACATAAGAATTTCTTGTCCGTAACGATAATTTTTAATAAATTGCTTGTGAAAGTTTGTAAAAAAGTAAATATTAATATTGAAAGTAAAGAACTAAACAAAGACGAATTACTAAAATTCGTAAAAAAAATTCTCAAAGTGCTGGAAGGAAGCTCGACGTTCTAAAACTGTGTTTTTAAAAAAATATGAGTGATCGAATCGGTGACCGAATGTGATGTGATTAAAATTGCAAATTCTACAAACAATTCTCGAGGCAGACCTAAAAAAAAATATTTCCAGTCCTCAAAATCCACAAAACGTAGAAAGATTGATAGTATCTCAAAAGAAATTAGCTTACATGAAACGTATGAAGTTTTAAAACATGATTTAAGGATGCAAAAGGAATATGATAAGGTGTCAGTTGCAGATCTTTTACAGAACAGTGATCCTGACGTTATTACCAGATTAAAGGAATCAGTCTCAAAACCAGCAGTGAGCTGTGATGAATTTAATACCTCAGAAGCACTTGCATTATATATGGATCTAGACTTATCAGCTCGACAATATAAAATTTTGCGTTCAACAATGATAAAAAAAAAAATTATAGGGGCCTACCGTCTTACGAAAAACTCATGGAAGAAAAAAAGGATTGCGTGCAAAATGATATATTAGTTGAGTTGGACTTTGAGCAAAAAGATACGTCTTACTCATACAATATGGTTCTCTATTCCAAATGGGGTTGTGATGGCTCATCTGGCCAGGCTGTGTACAAACAAATAATTGGTTAGTACACCATTCGTCTTCGATGCAACATTTGTTTAGGTTTATTTTCTTTCAGATGACCAGCACAGTGATTCAAATATGTTTATGATTTCGATGGTACCTCTTCGGTTAATGAAAGAATTAGGAAACAATTTAGAGCTCCCAGGAAATAATAAGGAATTTTGGAGAAATGAACGACCATCATCTGTACAATACTGTCGTCCAATTGAGTTTTCATATATAAAAGAGACAAAGGAAGTTATTTTACAAAAATATAACATGATCACAGAACAAATTAAAACTTTATCAGACACAGTTGTTACTACAAAGCATGGTATCAAAATTAAAATTAGACATAACTTGAAATTCACAATGGTTGACGGTAAAGTTGCACAAGCAATTTCAGGTATATATATTTATAATATTAAAAGTTATTGCATATATGCATATATATAAATTTATCCCATTTTAAATTCAGGAAACAAATCGTCTTCATCTTGTACCGTGTGCCATGCCACACAAAGTGAGTTCAATAAAGCCACTGGAAATTCCGTTATAAATGAAATTGAAGCAATGTACGAGTTAGGATTATCTTCACTTCATGCTCGCATTCGTTTCATGGAACACTTTTTAAATATCGCTTATGATTTGTCGTTTGAAAGATATAAAGAAGATACAGAAGATTTTGAAGGCTTCGGAAATAGTAATGACGGCAATACTTCGCGGCGATTTTTTGAAAATATTGATGTCACAGCATCCATAACAAAAATTGATAAGCAGTTATTATTTCGATTCTCCAAATTGTTAAACGCTATAAATTCACGTCATATTATTGATGCAAAAAAGTTTGGGGAATATGCTTCAAAAACATTAGAAATTTACAATGATCTGTATGGAAGCTGGAGAATGTTATCACCAACGGTCCATAAGGTATTAAGCCATGGCGAAAACATTATAAAATATCATCATTTCCCTATAGGACAATTATCAGAGGAGGCTCAAGAAACAAAAAATAAAGAATACAGAGAATTTCGACTAAGACACACTAGGAAGTGCAACAGAAAAGATCAGAATGCCGATCTTATGAAAATGCTCTTAATTTCGTCTGATCCACTCATCACTTCATTAAGATACCATGTTAAAACGAATTTAGACAAAGAAATATTGACAGATCTAAAAGATCTCGTCCTATAAATAAAATTTTCTTCTAACTCAGATTTCGCTGCTTTTTTCTTCATTAAACTATAAGTATTTTGAAACTTTTGCAATGGTTTCTGGTAGCTACATTTCTTGGCAACAATTTGGAAAAAGAACGATAAAAAAAGGTTAACCCATTCAAAAGTTATAGATTTTTGAGCACTCACAATACCAAAAAAAAAACACTGTGCAACGGTAAACAAGAGTAGTTAAAAAAAAAATAAAGATAAACGGCCTTATTCATAAAAAGTTGTCATGGGTTTGTTAAAGGTTTAAGAACGTAAAGCCCAAAAATTGTATTCATTATCAAAAAATTCCTCTGTTAAGAGTTCTCTAACGTCGCCATTTTTTTTGAACGTTTCGCCCTTCTTTAACGCCATTTTATCCGCATTAATACACAAAAGAAATGATTTTTTTACATTTCACGCGTACTGTGCTTAAATATTTATGCGATATAAACAATTCAAATTATTTTGTGTATATTTGCAGCGTTTATAGTGTCACATTATCCTGCCAAATAGTTTCGTTCCAAATTTTAAAATTTTTAACCAAAAAGAACTCTTGTTTACATAGTGATGTATATAAAATCAAAACATTGAAACTACAACCTAATATCCGGTTTTATATTCGACTACCCAAAACTGAAATCCAAGTCAATATGATTTATTAACACTTCTTCCAAATTTATGAATACAGGAAACATTAATTGATCTTTTTATTGAATAGTTCTTTCCATTAATGTTTAAAATTTTGCAAAAATGCATTGACGCATTTAAATAAAAAAAATTTTAATTCGGTCTTTCGGTTATTGTTCATCTTGTTTTTACATCACAAGCACTGTGAGAATACATAAAACAGGGTTGTCAGTCAATTATCTGTTCCCTGGTTAAAATGCTCATTATGAATACAGTACTAATAAAACCTTCCCCAAATGTTAAAGCTTTCAATAACTGATGAATGCTTTAGAGCTAATTTAATGATTTTTTATGAATAAGGCCGTTAGTCTGTATCTTTGAAGAATTTAGTCTTCAAAATTAAATTTGTATACGAATGCATAACGAAACAAGTGCAGCCGGTCGATTGCAATATATGTAAAAAATAAAAAGAATTGTTTTCGTGGTTGTCATTCATTGTAAGTCAGTTGATATGAACGGTCAATTGTGCATGTGCGCCTTGTCTTTGTCTTTTTTTCTTTTTCGTCAAGTGATTTAATATGTAATTTTAATATAAATTGAAGTGGGCGATTTGGGCGGCGACATATATGTAGGACAGTGTACATGACGAACAGACGACAACTAGAAGTTTACTCACGAAACCCTCCACACTTGACAGATCAGTCACAAACAACCAATACTAAAAAGGCTACATAAAGCCAGCCCCCGTAGTAAATAAAATAAGCAGTTGATAAAAAACATTACCTATAAAGTACTGTACCTTGCAAGTGCTTACAAATTGGTTTAAATACAAGTACAAAATCACGAGTATACCAACCAAACAACTTGTGCATGTACCAAAAAAAAAAATAGAAAACAAAAGACGCGTGCCATAATTCAATTGCCATATCGACCCCTGTGCGCGAAAATATCGTATATGGGTAATTCCATGTCAAATCAACCAATGGGTGTACACTACCTTCTCCAAATTGTATGATTTTTCGTAGGAAGACAGATTATTACAGAACTAAAATAAGTGCAAAGTTCGAGGGCACTGGCACTTCTGTATCCGGAAATATGTGGTCTTGAAAATCGTAAAAAAAGGTCAAAAATTACAAAGTTGTACTTACTTAATTATCATTTTCTTGATTAATATTATAGTGACGCAACTCATCAAGGTCGCATTTGAAAGGTTAATTAATTACCTTTAATTTGATATACAACATGATTTTTTTTTGGAAAGGTCAAAGGTCACATCTCTTGACCTATAATTCGGGAGGCTATAGCTGTAAAAACGACAATTTTAAAAATCTGAAAAAATATATGTTTAAGATTGGTTCCTTCCCTAAAGTTCCAAAAAATTTCAGACTGGGGGTATGCTTGGATCCAGAAATATTTATCATAGAGTAAAGGTAGATATTTAACAAGTCGGTGCTGTTACTGTTTATGAATGTGGTTGGTTGTGCTCGTGAGCGTCGGCGGGCTATGCACGCACGCCGCTATTTGTTTCCGGTTCTTTAGCTCTGTACTGTACTCAGTACTGACCTGTGTTAGGGTTGGTTTGACAGGTAATTATGTTAGAGCGAGACAACAGTATAAATGTTGGGTGAGGTTCGTAGTGTCAAATAAGTTGGATATAGAGAAATTATTGAAAAACGAGAAGTCAAAGGAAGCACCACGAAAAAAAACCATTCTAAGCACGTTGCTTTAAAAAACCACATGTGTTGCTATAAAATCAATATTTTTAAATAAAACCAAAAGTGTTCAAAGTGATTGTTTTTTGCATCTGTAAACAATATGTCATTAAATACAATATATTGTTGTAATCCATTTGAAAAAGTTGCTCATGTTCGGAATGCAAGAGGACTTCGAAAAGTTCAGCAATGGATGACTGGAATTAGTAATAACATTTCAATATCAAATAAAATATGTGATATATGCAGAAGAGAACTTTATAAATTAAAAGGAAGTGTAAACAATAATATTCAATCTATGAACGAGCCAGAAAACGAGACTTCAGACTCGGAAAGTGAAGCATCAGTTTCGGGAGATGTTCGAATTTCTAAGTTAAACGAAAGTTTAACATATTTACAAGAGTCTCCAATATGTTCGAGAAAAATTCCATTAAAAGGGTATACAACTAGAAAGTTAGAAAAAATAACAACATCAATTAAAACCAACATTTTCCCAAATTCAACACCTTCAACCTCTCACGTATGCCCAGAATCGGAAATAATCGAACAACTAAAAGAAAAGTTTAAATCAATAACTAAAAACAGTGATAAAATTCAACTTTTAACTATTTTACCTAAAAGCTGGACATTGAAAAGAATGGAGGAGGAATTTCAAATAACAAATTTCATGGCACGAAAGGTAAAAAAGTTGGTTGAGACAGAAGGCGTATTGAGTACACCGAATCCAAAACTTGGAAAACGATTGCCATTAGAAATTGTTGATGTGGTGAAAATGTTTTATGAAACTGATGATATCAGCAGGTGTCTACCAGGATGTAAATACTACGTGTCAATAACAGAAAATGGTGTAAAAGTAAAAAAAAATAAAAGACTTTTACTCGGAAATCTTCGAGAAGTTTATGCTTTATTTAAAGAAACACATGAAGGGATAACTATTGGAATTTCTAAATTTTGTGAACTTCGGCCAAAAAATGTGGTTCTAGCAGATGCGTCAGGAAGCCATAATGTATGTGTTTGTAAAATACATCAAAATACAAAACTAATGCTCCACGCAATAAACCTGAAAAAATTGACAGAAAATGTGCAGGATTTTGTGCTGGAAACTTATAAAGATTGTTTAAAAAGACTTATATGCAATCCCCCATCACCAAATAGCTACCTTGCTACCCCATCACCAAATTTAAACTTGGTTAATTATTATTAGAAAATGAAATTGATGAAATCATATGTATATAAACAGTGGATAAGTGTAGATAGAGACTCTTTGGAAACTATTATTAAAGAAACTGATTCTTTTCTGGATTCTTTATGCGAAAAACTGCAAACTCTTCTACCCCATTCATTCGTATCTAAAGAGCAGGGTGCATTTATGGCTCACAAAAAGTCTGCGATGGAAGAAAATGAGTATTTAGTAATTTGCGACTTCTCCGAAAATGCAACTTTTGTGGTTCAGGATTCTGTGCAAGGCTTTTTATGGAATAATAGCCAGGCCACACTATACCCAATAGCAATTTATTACAAATCAAATGGAAAATTAGAAACTACAAATTTTATAATAATATCAGACTGTCTAATACATAATACCATAGCAGTTCATTTATTTCATCGCCACCTAAATGAGTTTTTAAAAAACAAGTTTTTGAAAATACCAAAGAAAATTTTTTATTTTTCGGACGGTTCTTCCGCTCAATTTAAAAATAAAAAAAACTTTGCCAATTTATGCCATCATAGCGAAGATTTTAATTGTTCCGCTGAGTGGCATTTCTTTGCAACCAGTCACGGCAAAGGACCTAGTGATGGTCTTGGGGGAACGGTAAAGCGTAAGCACGAAGCGCCAGCTTGCAACGTCCATTCGAAGATCAGATAACTACTCCTCTCCACTTGTATAATTGGTGTCAGCAAACTCTTCAGAACTGCAACTTTGCATATTTAACGGAAAAAGATTATGAAGAAGAAGAGAAATTGCTAACTGATAGATTTATAGGATTACGTACAATTCCGGGAACTCAAAAGCAGCACAGCTTCATACCAATTTCAAAAACACAATTACAAGCTAAAATTTATTCCGCTGATAGCAAATTTGTAATTGAAAACATTTATAACAAAACTAAACAACAACAACAGCATTCATCATAATAATGTCAACAACAACAACAGCATTCATCATAATAATGTCAACAACGCCAACAACAACAGCATTTATAATAATAATAATTCACTAGTTAAATATCTACCTTTACTCTATGATAAATATTTCTGGATCCAAGCATACCCCCAGTCTGAAATTTTTTGGAACTTTAGGGAAGGAACCAATCTTAAACATATATTTTTTTCAGATTTTTAAAATTGTCGTTTTTACAGCTATAGCCTCCCGAATTATAGGTCAAGAGATGTGACCTTTGACCTTTCCAAAAAAAAAATCATGTTGTATATCAAATTAAAGGTAATTAATTAACCTTTCAAATGCGACCTTGATGAGTTGCGTCACTATAATATTAATCAAGAAAATGATAATTAAGTAAGTACAACTTTGTAAATTTTGACCTTTTTTTACGATTTTCAAGACCTCATATTTCCGGATCCAGATGCGTCAGTGAACTTAAATTTAGCATTTTTCTTATTTCTCGGATACACTTTAATCCTGCCAAAATTCAGCCAATTTGGAAACAGTGATGTAAAAAACAGCCATATTTTATGTTGAGTTCAGATGGTTTAACCCATATGCAAATAGCAAATTGTGCAGGAGAGGGTTTTTAATTATTTCGCGCACAGGGGTCGATATGTCAACCAAAGCAAACATGTGTGTGCTTGTGCATGTGAAAGAGATAAACGAAAACAAAACTAAAGAGGCGCCGCATAAGTCAATCGTCATATATCAATCAAAGGAAACAGAAGTGTAGCAGTGCGAAAAAAAAAACCAAATAAAGTGTAGAAATACCAAAATATTATAAACGCGGAGAAAAAACAAATTAAGTGAAAATTTTAATAGTAATAAGTGTGAAAATGTACAGTAAAAGGCATTTAATGCGAAAACTAAAAGCTGAAAAGGAAAAATATGTGCAGAAATTAAGAAAAGAGAATTGTGGAAAAAGTGCTCCTGCAATAATGGAAGTAGTAGAAGAAGAAGTGGTAGAAGTTGCATCAGAAAAAATTGTTTGTGAAGATGATATGGGAATTAATTCTTTTAGTTTCAACCAAAAAAAGCAATCCTTACGTGAACAATTAGGAGAGTGGTATTACAGAAATAAGCCATCGCGTAAAACTTTTGATGAACTCTTAGCTATTTTAAAAGGAGAGGGCTTAGATGTGCCATTAAGTGCTAATGCATTTTGCAAAAAAAGTGATTGTTTAATCATATCGGAAATCCCCCCTGGGTTATATACTCATTTTGGAATTTACAAACAATTAGAAAGGGTTTCCCATTTAGTCAAAGATTTTGACGAAATTTTGGATGACATTAATATTGACGGCCTTCCATTGTTCAAAAGTTCAAAGGTAAATTTGTGGCCAATTTTGATGAAGGTCGTCAATATTACAAGCTTGTCTGTATTTCCAGTAGGAGTTTTTTTAGGCCGAATGAAACCAAGCAATATTGAAGAATTCTTCTATGACTTTATTCAGGAAGCAGACATTTTGTTTCATTGAAAATTAGGGCAATAATTTGTGATATGCCGGCAAGAGCTTTCGCGTGTGGCATCGTAGGTCACACCTCCCGCCATGGATGCACAAAATGCAATGAAATTGCAGAAAAAGTTGATGGCGTTTTAAGTTATTCAGCTAAATCAGGTGTGCTTATTTCTGACAGCGATTTTGCATGCAGAAAATATTTAGGACACCATCAAAAAAAATTTTATGACGAAAAAAGTCCTTTTGAAAAACTTAATTTAGGAATGGTTAGTCAGGTGCCACTTGATCCCATGCATCTCGTTGACCTGGGAGTGATGAGAAAATTTCTTATTCGGATTATTACAAATAAATGTATTTTTAGAATAAGTGAAGGTATTAAAAATGAAATTTCAGATCATTTGAATGATCTTAAAAAAAATATTCCTAGGGAATTTTCTCGTACTCCCAGAGGATTAGATGAAATATTTCATTGGAAGGCGTCTGAGTTCTGGCAGTTCTTACTGTATACAGGAATTGTTGTTCTTAAAGATCGAGTGCATGGAGATGTATACTACGAATTTTTGCTACTTCACTGTGCTTGCAGATTTCTATCATGCCCTAGGACATACCAAAATAATGTACAGAAACGCCCAAGTTATGTTTGAATTTTTTGTTGAAAATTTTGCTTATATTTTCGGGACGAATAGCGTTACTTACAATGTACATGGTCTGTTGCATTTGAGTGAATGCGTAATTTGGACCACTTACAAATTTTTCAGCATATCCGTTTGAAAAATATCTTCAAACTTTAAAGAAATATGTTAAAAAACCATCAAAAATCTTGCAACAAATATCTAATAATTTGAAATTTGAAAATATGATCATTAAAGACAAGGAATTAATGTTCAATCGAAAACGTGATGAAATAGTTAGTCTCTCAACGAAACACTACTTTTTTTCCAAGAAGTCGCCTAATAATTTATGTGCCATTCACAAATTTATTCCTATTTTAATAACAGGTTTTATTGAGACTGGGGTAGGGTTTATTGTAGGAAAAAAATTTAAAGCAATCGAAAGCCATTTGATTCATATTCAATTTTGGGGACGTGTGTTGTTGATCCGAGCTGTCTAGGTGATGAAGAATTGTTTGAGGAAAATAAAATTGAATGCAAGCTCGTTGGTCTACCTAGATGGGAAAAAATAGTTTTGATTCCATTATTGCACGGGTGCTATTAAAATCTATACAAAACAAACCTATTTTACATTACAATTACATTTTTTTAAATATAAAAACTTTTCTTAAAAAAGTAAATTTTATTAAAAAAAATACCTTTTCGTTAATACAACATTAACCTTTTGACCATGAGACGGAAAATAAAACCACACCGATGATGATTTCAATTGAGTTTTGTAAGATAACTCACGAAAACTGAATGTCTTCACATGCCACACAAACTGGTTCTATGTTCCGTCATATATAAAGAATTTATTTTTTATTTACTAGCAATCATGAAACGCATACATTTAAGCACTATTGGCAAGTATCTTGTACAATTATAAAAATATGCCTCATTACTTATATGTATCGTTTTTTAACAGACGCCGCAAGGGAAAATTACGAGAAAGCGCCTTGGCCATTGCGCACGTGACGTTATAAAGGAAATGGATGCCAAGTTTACAGAAATGAAATGTAAGATGAAAATATTTCTTGTCTTCAAAAATATCATGTTTTTCATATAAACCTTTACATATATTTGTAGGCGAAATAAAGGAGCTGAAAGAAATTATACAGCAACAAAACGAAACCATAATGGCAGCATTGTCTGCCCAAAAAGTTATTACCCAGAGCCTTGTTCGCCAAGAAAAAGCCAATGTGGCTATTAAAAACGCGTTTCCTATAAACACCCTGGAGCAGTTGGAAGCGCTAAATGAGCAGATAATTGATGAAAATCAGCAAGTTTATGTAAGTTCTTTTTATTTCTGTATTTTTATCATTTTCCAATTTAAAAATTTTTTTTTCCAGACAAATGCCATGAAACTAGCGCTGAAAGGGAAATTACCTAAAACGTTGACTACAATTCTGTCTTTCGACGTGATTCTGGCAATAAATGTTGATGGCACTCATGGGAAAAAAAGATTAAAGGATTATGAAAAATTTTTTGAATCATTGATGGATGCGATTAGACCTCTCTGTGAGGACCCTGACAAAGAGCTTCGCAATTCCTTAGCTGTGATAAAGCAACGACATTTTCACAATGTAAGCGTTGGGAAGAAAAAAAAATAAAACGAATGTACATATGTATGTATTTGCAAAATAACAGAAACTGTTTTTTTTTGTAATCAACAGCCAACTACCCTTGCTTATACGAATTTCTGAATGAGTTTTGCAATGAACGCTCTCCACCAACGAACGATCGCGGAAGACTGAATCAATGACGCTTGCAGCGAAGATTTCTCGTTCGTGCATTTTACGAACATTGCTATTGTTCGTGGAAGATTGTAAATACTTTTAATCTCATCGTAACTTTATCGCTCGTGAGAAATTGCAAGCAATTGATTTCTCGCCGCGAGTAGTTGTGAGAAAGAGCGTATTTTAATCGTTCTCTGCACCCTGTAAAATACGAGAATGTTCTACTTGTTGTTACTGATGCCGCCCCATATATTTTGTCGGCCGTCCGGTCTCTAAAAGTATTATTTCCTAAGATGTTATTTATAACGTGATTGGCACACGGATTGCACCGTGTTGCAGAATTTGTTCGTTTGCAGTTTTCCGACGTTAACACACTTATTGAAACCTGTAAGACTGTGTTTTTGAAGGTATGTTTATGTTTATTATTAGGTATGAAGGTATGTTTATTATTATGGTATTAAAATCAAACAATATATATTCAAATAAAAGAGGGGCAGATGAATATGCTGACAAACTCTCTCCGTCGGAAATGCTTTCTTTTAAGTTTGCACCTGTTACCTCCACGGATGTTGATCGCGTATTTTCAATATATTCTACAGTTCTTTGTAACAACAGGATATCATTTATATTCGATCATTTAAAAATATGATCATACTTTGTAATCCGGATTTATTTTAACAAAATAAAAAATGCATATTTCTTTGCATATTTTGCCGTTTTTTAAAGCCTTTTTTGCCACTTATTTTCAGTTCTTTAGAGCATATTTTCACTTGCCCTACTTATAATATAGCAAAAGAATTGATATTTCCAGCTACTAAGTCTATAGTAAGTTGCATGCTAGGAGAAGACCAATTAAAAACACTTCAATCAGTTTCTTTGTCAATCAGTTTCTTTGTCAGAGTCGTAAATGATATGACTCTGAATGTAAAACAATTACTTATAAGTGAAATAAGACAAAGCGAATACTTCGCTCTTCAAATGGATGAAAGCACTGATGTTGCAAATTGTGCACAATTACTTGTGTATATTCGATATATTTTTGAAATGGACTTAAAGACAGAATTTTTGTTTTGTGAGGCACTCAATACTAATTGTACAGCAATTGAAATATTTAAAAAATTAAATCACTTTGTTAAAGAAAATGATTTGGATTGGAAGCGATGTGTAGGGTTATGTACTGATGGTGCTCGGGCAATGACAGGTAAATATCATGGGGTAATCACAAAAGTTAAAGTTGTTGCTCCAAATTGCAAATTTACTCATTGTGTCATACATCTGGAAGCTTTGGCTTCCAAAAGAATACCGAGTGATCTCAAAGAAGTTCTTGATAGTGCGGTAAAAATAGTAAATTTCATAAAATCAAGATCACTTAATTGTCGCTTGTTTAAAGAGTTGTGTTTCGAAATGGATAGTTCGTATACTAATGTTCTCATGAATACTGAGGTTAGATGGCTATCAAGAGGGAAAATGCTTACTCGTCTTGTAGAACTACGATCAGAAGTTCAAATATTTTTAACAGAAATGAATAATGAATTTTGCAATAAATTTTTAGATGAAATATGGCTAACAAAGTTGTATTTTCTCACGTTTAAATGAATTATATCGAGCCCTATCCGCGAAAATAGTGTAAGCGACACTGTTATCGATTTTCGTTTTTTGATGAAAATCGATTATTTACTATTATTTGCATCATCTCTAAAAATTTCATAACTGTAAAAAGCTCCGTTACGAATTTGCAGCCAAAGCAATTTTAAGGTAAGTGAACATTCTTAGTTTGTTTACATTTTTGTGACTGCGAAGTGGCGCTTACATTAAAATTTTCTGCAACAAAGTTGGTGATAAATTACAATATATTCGCGATTTGACTATTTTTTTTGTAATGTCGTTCAATCAACTTGAGGTAAGTGTGTGTTTTTTAATTTATACACAATATTTAAAATAAAATATAAGTAGTATTATATTTTTTTGGTTGTTATAAAGAAATTTCTGTTTCAGTTTTCAACAAAAAAATCGCTTGTTCCATACAGCGACAGCGATTCTGATTCTGTGGAAATAATAAATTCAGAAACAAGTTTTTCTTCGAAGACTACTGAATTAGTATCTGAAGATCCATCAGAAGATATTGAAGAAGAAACGTGTGTGGGTAAAAGAGCTTACAAAAAACCAAAATCATTACCTAAAAGGCTACAAAATATGAAAAAACCGGATACAAGTGTTCAGCCGAATCCATGTGCAAATAAAAACGCATGTGGCGTTAAGTTTGCCGAATCCGATCGTTTAGCAATAAATGAACATTTTTGGGGTATTGGGAATAAAATTCGACAAAAAGACTGGTTGGTTTCCTGTATGATACGTCAAAGCATTCGCAGGCGAAGAGGAGATGGCAACAAAAGGCAGTTTAGCTACAATTATGTTATTAATTATAATAATGCTACTCACAAAGTGTGTCAACAGTTTTTAATGAAAACGCTCCACATATCACAACAAATGTTAGTATCCGCAAGGAATAATTCAAATTGTTTAAAAACTTTTACCACGAAGAAAAAGAGTTCCACGCCTCATAATAAGTCTGACGAAGCCAAAGTGACACTTTTAAAATCTTTTATTGAATTGTTACCAGCAGTTCCATCGCATTACTGTCGCAATAAGAGTAACAAGCTGTATCTACCGCAAGAATTGCGCAGCATTAAAGGAGTGTATGATCGGTACACTGAACATTTGAAAAGTATCAATAAGGAATCGGATCTGTTATCCTTGAGAGTTTTTCGAGATATTTTTAAAAATTGTTTTCATATCGGTTTTCACTTGCCTAAAAAAGACAAATGCGTCACGTGTGAAAATTATAATAACTTGGACAGCGAAGCCCAGACGATTTTGGAGCAAACAGAAGTATACCAAACACACATAAGAGACAAAGACAAGTCTAAAGAAATATTTTTGGAGGAACAGAGACAAAGCAAAGAAAATTCCTCATTATTATGTGCTAGTTTTGATCTTCAAAAAGTTTTAAATACACCACACGGTAAAAGCGTAACATTATTTTATTCACGCAAATATGCCTACTATAATGAAAGCGTATATGAAAATGGCACAAGAAATGGTTACTGTTTTTTGTGGGGAGAAATTGACGGAAAACGAGGTTGTAATGAAATTGGCACAGTTGTTTTTCAATATTTAAAGCTTGTGGATGATAAGAGAACTCACTCTTCAATAAGTCTCTACTGTGACAGCTGTCCTGGTCAAAATCGGAACAGAGCTATGCTTGCCACAATAATATTTTTTATTCAAAATTCAAGCTATATCAATGATATTAAAATCACGTTTTTGTTACCTGGACATACCATGATGCCTGTGGACTCAATTCATAGTACTATTGAATCATTTATTCGGGACAGAACAGTTTGGGCTCCAAGTGAATGGTTTACTATGATTTCTAACGCGAGAACTAATCCAAATGCTTATAAATGTATTGTAATGAATCATCTCGATTTTAAAGATTGGAAAACATTTTCTCAAGCAATGCTTCCCAATTCAACAAATATTTCTTTTCCAACTTTACGTTCTGCATCATTTGAAAAAAATAATTCTATTATAAAACTTAAATATGGATATTTTGATCACTCCGAAATCAAAGAAATTGATCTCAACTCAATTGCGCGATCAAGACGCAATTCAGCCATCATAACCAATGGACCTCTTTCTTTATATGACGATTTTTTAAAAATTTCTTTAAGAAAATACAAGGATTTAAGAACACTGCGATAAAAATACAATACCTAAAAAGTTTCACAACGAGTTTTTAAATTTAAAACACGATGAGTGCGTTAAAGATTCACTACCTGAAACAGACCAAGAAGACACAATTTAATCTGAAGTCAGTTTTTAGGTTTATTTTATATTTTTATCTTAACCATTGAATTTAAGGTTTAATGCTTTAATTTTTATTTATGTATATAAGAATAATTCGTACTAAAATTAAAATTTTAGTTTAGTTTCTCTGAAGTAATTTTTCAAACTTTTTTTTTTATATTATTTTTGTAACAACCATTGAATTTAAGGTTAAAAACTTTAATATTTATTTGTGTACACAAACAAATAATTAAAATAAAAAAATTTTAAAACAGAAAACTAGTTTTTTTTTTAAATTGTTTTAACGTAGCCGACACAACATTAGCCCGTAGCTTGCCAGCAAGACAGCGAAAATAATGTAAACGACAAAAATACTGAATTTATAGCTTGCCAGCATGACAGCAAAAATAATGTAAACGACAAAAATACCCGTTATGTTGTGGATATGTAAATAAAACCAATTTTATCATAAATATTGGACAAAATAATGCTTATATATCAAATTTCGCGGTAATACTTAGACCAAAAGCAGACATAATTAGAAAAAACCTTCTCCTGTAAAATTTTGTTTTTGTCGCTTACACTATTTTCGCGGATAGGGCTCGATATCTACGTGTACAAGGTTCATCAAATACTCTTTTTGAGGTAAATGGAAAAATAAAAGCCATGACTACAAAATTAAATTTAATTGTAAATACTGTTGAAAACAATAATTTTGAATCATTTCCAAAATTAGAACAATTTATGACTGAAAATTAAATTGAACCCACAATTGAGTTAAAAAATTGCATTACGAATCATTGCAAAATGTTAATAACAACCTTTAATGAATATTTCCTTGAAAGCCATGAAGAATATTTATGGATACAAAATCAATTTTTCGAGGAACAACGTTCCAAATTGTGCATAAAAGATAAGGAATCATTCATTGATATTTCATATGATCCAGCACAAAAAATTGTTTTCCAAAACACGAATCTTTTTTCATTTTGGATTATACAGAAAAATGAATATGAATGAAGCATTATATCGAGAAGCAGTTAAATATTTGTTACCCTTCACCACCACATATTTATGTGAAACAGGGTTTTCATCAATGGTGGCAATCAAAAATAAATACCGAACAACATTGAATTTGGAGCCAAAAATAAGATTAAAGTTAACAAACATTGAACCAGATATAAAATCTCTGATATCAAAAATGCAATGCCAGCGAACTCATTAAATTCTGACATATATAAAATGAATTAGAATTACAGTCTTCTTATGTTTTTATTGCCTTTGAATAATTAATTTGTTATGTTTAATTTCCTTATATTATTTTATTTTTATTAGTTGAATAATAAAGTACTGAAATCGCCAAGATCTCCTAAATTTTATGTATTTAATTTTATTTATTCTTGTAATGTATTTAATAATTTTAATTTCTTTTTAATTTTGTGGTTTTTTATTATTAATAAATGAAATGGATTAAATATTTTAAAATTGTTTGGTTATTTATTGAGCCCATACCCAGCAAAAAAAATTTTGTGTTTTGGAAGCAGTTAAAAATGTAAGCGCTTACATAAGCGCTTCTGAGTAATACCAGTCTTTTCTTATTTATACAATCGTGATCCATTTCAGCAAGTTGTATTCAAATAATTTAACTTTTAAAATCATAATAAATTTCTAAGTCTATCGCATCCAACTGTAATACATTTCAGCAAGTTGTATTGGATTAATACCAACAGTTCATTCTGTCCCATACAATCGTGATCCATTTCAGCAAGTTGTATTCAAATAATTTATTTTGTTCTCTGTTTAAACGATTTACGAAGATTCTCGAGTTGAGTTTTTATGTATGCCGAAGCTAATTAGAGTGACCATACATGCTTATACCAACAACATTTCATTTTTCTATTTGGCAAGTATGTTCTTGATTGTTGTACACGGGCACCTTTCTTGAGATCAGTCAAAGTCCAATCGTGAAAAAGGATTTATTGATTAGTCTGTATTCAACTTGCGAAGTGAGAGTGAAAGTCACGGAGAAAATAAGTTTAAAGCGTATTTTGTTGTTGTTGTTGTAGTGCCAAGTAAGTATTGTGTGTGGTATTAAAATACTGTTAATGTACCGTTTTATGTGTGTATGTATGTGTTTGGTGTTGTTATAATTTTCTTGCACGTGCATACATAAATGTATGAAATTTTTTGTTTGGCTTGTTATTTTCTGTGTAATTTTGTTGCTGTTTAGCAAATATGATTTCGAAAAGCCAAGTAAATAAATTGAAAGCTATAGAAAAAAAAAAAAATTGTGCAAGTCTTTCACAAGAAGTAAATCCCGGTGAACTAGAACCCAATGTTGCTTCAATGATAAATGAAGATGACTTAAATTTTGGGGATATAATTGTTGAGGAGGCTGAATTTAGGGAAGAAATTAGGAACTGGTTCCTGAAATTCCGCCCAACAGTTGAATCTACTTCGGCACTGTTGGTTGTTTTGAAAAAGAAACATCCAGAGATTCCACTTAGTGTACCAACACTTGTTGGGCCAAAAACGTTGGCATTAAAGACAACTGTTGCTCCAGGGTCTTATGTACATATAGGTATAGAACATAATATACTTAAACTTGCCGAAATTATTAAAAAAGATAATATTGAAGAATTAATTTTGGATATAGGCATTGATGGATTACCTCTGTTTAAGAGCTCAGCTATCGGATTGTGGCCGATACTTGGACGCATTGTCAATATGCCCATGGTCAAAGTATTTGTTATTGGGAGTTATGTTGGAAAACAGAAACCATACGATATTGATCAATATCTACACGATTTCGTCAACGAAATGACAATATTAAATCAGACAGGCATAAAAATCGAAGATTTTGTTGTAAAAGTTCAAATTCGTGCTTTTTTGTGCGACGCACCAGCACGCTCTTTTGTATGCGCTGTTAGGGGACACACATCTCTTAACGGTTGCTGTAAGTGCCAACAAAAAGGAAAAAGTATAATGCACGTAACAACTTACTCAACTAGTGTGGGAAGATTGCGATCCAACGAAGATTTTAAACATAGGCGTGATTCAAATTTTCACTCACAAATGTTTCTTACAAGACAAATGTCTTTAGAAGAAATTGGTATCAGAATGGTAACACAATTTCCACTAGATGTTATGCATTTGGTCGATTTAGGAGTAATGAAAAAAATGTTGTTTTTTATAAAATCCACTGAGAACATGTCACCTGATACTAGAAGTGCAATGTCATCCTTATTGACATCTCTTTCTCCTTTCATCCCAAAGGAATTTGCACGAAAGCCTAGATCTTTAGAAGAATTGGCAAGATGGAAGGCCGTTGAATTTAGGCAATTCGTTTTATATACGGGACTTATTGTTCTGAAAGAATTTACAAGCACTACATTGTTCAGTCATTTCTTATTGCTTTCTTGCGCATATAGAATGATGAGTTGTCCCCAGGAAAGTGGTAGTATAAATGTTGCGAACGGTATGTTAAAACATTTTGTATCCCAATTCCCAACAATTTATGGTCCGACTAGTGTGACGTATAATGTCCACAACCTGTTGCATTTAAAAGAAACAGTGGAAGAATTCGGATGTCTTTCGAATATTACCGCTTATCCTTTTGAAAACGCCATGAAATCTATTAAGAAAGCAATAAAAAAACCACAAAAAATAGAAGAGCAACTGTTTAATACATTCTTTAATATGTCGTTATTAAAACTAAATAAATCTACTGATTTTAAACAAAATTCTAAAGGCAAGGTAACATTGGTTAATACTAATGTGGGAATTTTTACTACAAAAATTCCAGATAATTATTGTTTAATTGGAAATAATAGTCTTTGTGAAATAATAGATTTTTGTATAGATGGAACTTTTAAGTGCAAAGTTTTTGAAAAAAGTTATAACTTGTTTGATGCACCTATTAATTCACAGAGTCTTGGCATTTATGTTGTTGATCAGTTAATATTTCATGAAGAAGTTTTCAGAATAGATCAAATATACTGTAAATTTTTACGTTTTCCGTATAAAAGTAAAATAATCTTAATTGCAATGCTTCATACGTGCTTCTAATGATTTAGATACACAAACAAATCTCACCTTCTAGTTAAATTATTGAAATTTTTAAATTAACTCACCACACTCAAACTCACCACACTAAAACTCACCAAAATCAAAATTTTTAAATTAACTCACCACACTCAAACTTACCCCACTCAAACTCACCACAAAAAAGACGTTGTCACGTAAAAACTTCGCCCGTATACGGACTTTACAGGCCCGGACTTTTTTATAATTAAACCCCACATATCTGAAACTACTTCATTAATTACGAAACATGAATCGCTCCAAGATCTCGAAAAAGGAATTTTCTGATCAGCAAAATTCAATGGAAGAACTAAATGGAAATATTAAGTTAATTAAAGGTATGCAAAAATTAAGCATAGAATATATTTTATTTTAATTTATTTGTTTTCTCTATTAGAAATACTACAAGAACAGAATAAATATAAAGAAAATGCTGAGAAAGGTATGTCATATTTATCTAAAATATATTCTTGTGCTGGATAACTTACTTTTGTATATTTTAGAAGCTGCGAATGAGCGTAAAACTCTTTTGACGGAGATAAAATGTTTAAAAGGTATTAGTACGCACAACAACAGTATAGGCCTTTGATTTACATATTTATACATCTTGCAGAAATAATAAATAACCAAAATAAAACAATAGTGGAACTTTTATCTGAAGTTAAAGTACTCCTTAAAACCACTATTGTCCCCGGACAGGTTTCGCTGAAATACGTCCATTTATTTCCCATTGAGACTGTTGAAAACTTTGAAGAGGTGGAAAACGAAATCACAAACGAGACAATGAATTCGATGGTAAGTTTCTAAAACAAGATAATAAAATAGTAACTGTATTGAAGATTTTTTCTCTATATTTATAGATATCTACACTTAAAGGCATCATTGGGAACAATATGCAAAAAGAACTACAGAATGTGCTGCATATTTCATTAATATTGAAATTCAACGTCGATGGGAAGCAAAGGAAGCTAAGGCTCCTGCAGTACCCAAAATTTATTGACTCTTTGTACAGTAAGTATAGTAAATTCAACATTATTTTACCATAATTCTAACATAATTTTACCCAACAGAAGCTGCATTTTCTGATGGCTTGACGAAGAAGAAGTTTTTAAAGAATTTGCGGTATGCCTTCAGATTGGCAAAAAATCGCCACCACAAAAAAGAGAGTTTAAAGCGGCAACGGTCAACTTCATCATCAGAAGAATCAAATAATTAAAGTGCTATTCACATATTCTTATTTTTTAAAATGAAATATATAATTTTTTGTTCATTTTTATGAATTAATTTTTTTGTTACCATTTTCCTTGAATTATAGAAATTATTATCATCACTCGTAAGTAATTCAAGGAACAAGTGAAGTAAGAGCTTAGGGGAAGCGGTGAGGTAATAGCATAGGGAAACCAGTGAGGTAAGTGCTTGTGGTAAGCAGTTAGGTAAGAGCTGAATGAATGCGCTGAGGTATAGCTTGAAATTCATTAATGACGGAGACAATACATTCAGCTCTGAAGTCATAACATACAGTAAGCAAGTTGTATTGTCTCCAAGTGGCTCCAGCCATACGATATTCATGCAATCGGTAAGCACAAAGGTATGCGATGAAATGATTTTTCTCCAATACAAACCTGCTGAATGGTATGGAAGTTTTTTGCTGGGTACTTTTTTATACACATAAAATTTTTTTGGTGGTACGCGAATTGTTGGTTGTGAATTTTGTGGTACGCGAACCAAAAAGGTTGAATACCTCTGCACTAGAGGACTCACTTCAGAGCACATATAACTTGCATTTTGTTTTGTGTCTCTGCTTGCTACTGTACAATTAACTGTCGGGCTCATTTTTCTTTTATTTTATATCGCGAGATCTTGTTTTGTTTAAGCGTCTGTATGTATTTAATGTTCAGATCATCTAACTGTTACTTTCCTTTTTTCAGTAAACTCAACATTTTCATTATGGTAAAGTAAAGTAAACGAACGAACAATGTATGCAAATTATAAAAATGTACTATCGAAATTTCAGAGGCACGGCACTGTTGTTGTGCATGGTGAGTGGAATGATTTCCCCTGGCATCTTTAAGATTAATTCAAAACAAGATCATAGTGATACAGTTTTGTAAAATTCTGGCTGTAGTTTCAAAACACAGTCCGCATCCGTTGAGGGTATCATTTCGCCCTTGGGGGCACCTTTTGTTGTGATTATCGCGAATAACTCTTGAAGAGTTAAGTTAAATATTTAAGCTACCGATTTATTGTAATACAATTTTTATAATGTTTATTGAAGTTTTCGTGCGTATTAATATGGTGGATTAAGCCAACACTGATGGGAAGAAGGTAAAGCAAAAGTAGGCGTTGTGTGGCAACATTTTCTTTGGGACTCTGAGATGTAACAGAGTCATGGTGAAGCATAGGGTCTGATGATAACACCTGTCAGTGAACTTTTCTAGGCAAATTAAGTTTTTCCCGTATTTTCACAATGCATTTTCTTTAAAACATCTAATCTCATCTCTATTCGGTTTCGATGGTCGCGTTTGTTTTTTTGTTTTGTATCTGATTGGGCTGCTTTTTTATTTTTTATGTCGTAGAATCTCGCGAGTTTTCCTTTCGTATATTTTAGACTTGGTATTATAGTATGTCAACTAGTTTATAAGCATTTATGTACACAAGTTGAAGATACTAAAAGAAAGATGATCAACAGTAGAATATAAGAATAACATTGTATGTGCGGAGAATGACAGTTCTTGTTTATGTTATGCATGTTGCCGCTGTGAAGTGTTTTCAAAAACTCGCGACACAAAAAAACAAGTCAGTCTAGATTGTATACGGTATCAGCGTGGTAATAACACGGACTGTCGTTCCCGCGTCAAAGTTGACTAGATTAGGCAAATAAAAAAAAATAAAGAAAAGTAATAACATATGGAGGGCTCACTGCTATACCGAACCAAGTCATGAAAAATAAAAAATGCCGAAACTAGTGCCAATGTCCCCGCATATGGCAACTCTGTTTACTCTGTAAAGCACAACATCAAAAAGTGTTTCGTTCCAAAGATAACTATAAAAACCCCAAGTCAACGGCTGTCATTTTCGTTTTTTTTCGAAGCAAAAACGAACCAAGTCAGTGTGTTTCACTTTGAATCAGTACTATTAGTGAGCACGTGTTTATTGTCGTTCAGTTTTCAGCAATATTAAAAGAAATCAGTGTTTTCTATAAATGGATAGTAATAATAGCAGTGCTAGTGATTTTTCCAGTAATGAAGATGAGGAATATTTGCCAACCTCGGAATCATCGGATAGTGATAGTATTATTAATACAACAGGTAACTTAACATTTGCTTATTACATTGTTTTTATTAAACCTTTTGTATTATTTTTTTTAGAAAATGTGGCTGACAGAGCTGAGATTGTGTCATCATCTGCATCTGAAGATCCACAGGATGAATCATCACTACATCTGGGAAGGAAAAGACGAATGAACCCGGCAAAGTGGAAGCACAATGTGCGTAAGCTTCGCTGCAACAGTTTAAAAGAATACACAAATCAGAAGGGTCTTACGACTTCCGCAAAAACGTTTATACGTAATTATGATTGTGGATGCAAAATAAAATGTAACAGGCAGGTGAATGAATCCGACAGAGAATTATTTTTCAAGTCATTTTGGAAACTTGCAGATTATGCAAAACAAAATGTATTTTTTAGAGGTCTTATTCAATCAACACAACCAAAAGTTCAACGCATTCGGAATGGAAGTCGCGGCGCAAGAAGTAGAACTTTTATCTACTCAATATTGGTTAACGGACAAAATGTTGCGGTATGTAAAAATTTTTTTTTGAACACTTTACAAATTGGATGGGGAAGAGTTTATCGATGCCTGGTTCGGGAACAGGTATTAGCTGTAATAGATGGCCGTGGTAGACACTCAAAACAAAAAATAGATAAATAGTGCCGTTACCGCACATATTAAATCTTTCCCAGCTTATCAGAGTCATTATACTAGAAAGGATAATCCGGAACGAAAATACCTGGACTCGAATTTAAATATTCGGAAAATGTACGACTTGTACGTCGAAAAGTGCAAAGCCGCATTTTATTATAAAGTATTCAGCACGAAATTCAATTTACATTTTAAGCCTCCGAATAAGGATACCTGTCGAATTTGTGATGAACTTGACATGAAAATAAAATTCGATGAAGACGAAAATACAAATTTAATTTTGCAAAAGGAACTTCATTTAAAAGTAGCACAGCTAGCTCGAGACACACTGAATACAGAAGTGTCATCTGATGAGCACTATATCTGTACTTTCGACCTTCAAAATGCATTGTCTTTTCCAAAGCTATCAACATCAGTTGCTTATTACTGATGTATGGTTACAATTTGGGAGTTCATTCAATGAATACAAAAACCGGTTATATGCACATGTGGAATGAGACCGAAGGAGGGAGGGGATCTCAAGAAATCGCAGCTTGCCTAAAAAACATTTACTGACTCATGCATCGGAGTATAAGCATATAATTTTGTACAGTGATGCTTGCGGTGGACAAAATAGAAATATTAAACTAAGCCTCTCCTTACTTAATCCAGTTGGGTCAACTGAATTAAATGCTGAAATAATAGATCTTATATTTATGCAGTCTGGCCACTCTTTTTTGCCAAACGATGCTGATTTTGGCGTTATTGAAAACCGAAGCAAGAAACAACAATTTATTTATTCTTATAATGACTGGATTGAGATTGTCAAAAGTGCTAAAATAAAAAGCCCACAATTCCAAGTTATAGAAATGGAAAGAAATGAATTTCTTTCAACTAATATTTTAGAAACAAACATTACGAACCGAAAAAATACAGTTCATGGTCACCATTTTTCATGGCTCAATATAAAGTGGCTTCGGTTCGATCGCAAGCTACCTTTTTCATTTAAATTTAAGGAAACACTCAATAAAGAAGACCAATTTTATGAAGTTAATTTAGAAAAATCAAAACAAGGAAGTAGACTACAATCTCTTCAAAGTTTACAACAAACTATGCTGTATCCAACTCGTCGTACAGTTACATCAGAGAAAAAACGAGACATGATTGATTTACTTAAATTTATTCCGCCCATGTACCACAGTTTCTATAAGAATTTACCAGTCAAGCAAGAATTAACAACAAGACAATAAGAAGACCAGCCCCAAAATGTTGAAGACGAAAATGACGAATTTTTTTATGTGTAAATATTTGTTGAAACCGTAAATTTTCACAAGTCCTTGTTAACATTAATTTATTTTTTTAAATAAATGAATTCATTTTATTTTCCTAAAAATCACAATAGTTGTCAATTATAACAGAAGCACCCGCAGCTGGACCAAACCAAGACATGAATTAAAATAAAACTCCGAAACTAGTGCGAAATTAATCGCTAAAGTCAACTATATTTAGTCATATAACGAACACTTTATTTTATTTTTTTGACTTGGTTCGCTTTAGCTGTGAAACCTTCAAATTTTATTCAGAGTAATAATCAACCAAAGTAGGTTTTTTGTTTTTGAATATATTTTTTAGTAATATATTTAAATTATTTTTATTTTAAATTAATATCATTAGTTAATTTTGAATATAAACTTTTAAATTTTTTTTGGTAGACTAAAATATTCCTTCCAGAAATTAATGGCAGTGCATTTACTTCACCTCTAAATATCTTCGAATTATGTTTTTATGACTTAGTTCGGTATAGCTGTGAGCCCTTCATATACAAGGTGTGCGTTTCATTAGTTATAAAAGAAAAGCGTACGGTTACTACAAATCAGAAGTGGGTCTTCAAAAAAAAAAAACAGAAAGAACTTACACCGGCTACGCCCAAATTGAATAGACTGAATGGAGTTTAACATGGAGTTCCTGGAAGAGGTTTCATTGGCGACCCTACAAAGTGTAAGTTAACACCATATGCGTCCAAACTAACACACAACACTTTTCCGTCATTTCTCCGAAATCATCACTAGCAAACATTGACAATTATCTCACTGGCAAATGACACCAACGAGCATCCGCATAAACTCTGACGCTGCACGTCCGCTCCATGGGAACATCATATTAGCAACAACAACTACATCGCAAACATTGACAACTATTTCACTGGTAAACGACACCACTGAACACCTGCATAAACGTTGACGCTGCACGTCCGCTCCACGAGCACATCACGTTAGCAACACTACAACTAAGTACATACATCGATAACTACATCGAAACAATGATCCACACATACTTCGCATATCGCAACTCTTTAGCATAAGTCAGTTTTAATTAATCTTTTGTATGGCAGTCTTTCTTCTAGTTTGAAATAAAACACACGACTTAGGTCGGCAAAAAGATATTTTTTCTGCCTTTTTAATAAAGGAAAGATTAATTCGAAACTCAGCAAAGCGGATACTCCACATGCGCCGTGGGATTTTAGTGTAAGCTAAGTTCACAACACACAAAGTTGGTCCTAAATTTTTAATAAAATGAATGATAATGAGAATGTAAACATGGGTGATGACGAGACGGTAAAAACATCAAGTGATATCATAAAAGAGGCTTGCGAATTATTAACAGGTCTAGCAGATGATTTGAGTGTAGTTATAAAAGCTACTGACATTAAGGCGTTAATGCAAGGACTTGTGTATGAACAAGTTAATTTGCATAAAATAAAAGAAACCTTTTTAAGTTTATTTACTGGTAAGGAGGCTGTATTTGTACTTGGTTTGGCTTTATATAGAGGCCCAAAATTTACTAAGTGGATGAACGAAACATCATTAACTAAAGAAATTATGGAAAAATATAAATCCGAATTTACTAAAATTAAAGCAAACTGCTCCGAAAGGAATGAAAGGAGATAGGAATGCTTTAACCTTACCTAGAATAACTTTGGCCTTACCATATGCCAGTTTAATGATTATTTCAAAATATCCTGATGCTCTTCCATTAAAAGGAAAAGATATTGGATTAGCAGGATGTGACAATATTGGTATATTGTTGCCAGATTTTATTCCTGGTACATTGTCTATTGCTAACAATAATGCCAGAGGAGAATTCCTAATGATTTTGCACTGCTTATTGAAAGCAGTGTTCTCTTATAACTTATTGTCAGCTACTAATAAAACACAAGATTTGAAATCCATACTAGAAAATGCAGTGAAATATTCATACATTGCTGCCAGAAATTCAGCAATAACAAATGTAGAAAGAGAAAAATGTGAATCTTTTTATTCTACATTAAAACTTGCTGAAAGTCGGGAAACCATAAATAAGTCTATTTCATTTTGTCAAGATAAGTATTGTTTCAATGGAATTTATACTGGAGAATCGATTGATCTCAATTTTGCCACAAGTTAATTACTAATACTCCTTCACATATTAATATTTATTGTTATTTTCCTAAATAAATATTTAAATTTTCCTTCTTGCGTTAATGTTTTCATTTAATGCTCTTAAGTAGATTAAAGTTTTGATGTCTATAATCACTTTCTAAATAAATATTTCATAATTATCCTTTTATTCTTTTCCTTTTCCTTTTTATCTTGAATTTACTTTAATTAATTCTTTAAATTCAATGTGAATAATAATTTCCTATGTGAATGCTCTATAATCATCTTCTTAAATATTGAATTTGATTCTATTTTCTTTTGCATATCATAATATATATATTCCCAAGAACAATGATGAAATCATAAATGAAATTCAATACATAGATATATATTGAATTTATATGGACAAACTGATGATGCAATAAAATCAACCGTATTACCTGAAGTCAATTTTAATATGGAGGATAAGTGAGTTCTATTCACTATCATTCAAAGATCAATTCAATATTCAATTATCTTATTTTGCTTAAGCGAAATTATAATTTCGGTCATTTTAATCGTAGTTTGGTTATTTCGAAAAAGCGCAATCTGTTTTAAGCGACAGAGGGAATGTATTTCATTAACTCGAAGACTATAAAATATAATTAGTCATCGATAATTTAATGTCTATAATAGCAAATAAAATTTGATATAAATCTACAAACATTTTGCCATCTCGCTTATATTTTTGAGCGTGTAATTTTTTTTTAGTAATTTACTAGTTTTGGTATAGATTAAGGAATATCGAAAAGTGGAATAATTGCAATAAAGCAAAATGTAACAACTAACCTACACGTTATCCTTATTAGAAATAGTTTCAAAAGCAAGTGACCACCACCTCTTAAGCATGACAAATGTCAGATGATAGCCATAACAACGGAACCTTTTCATATTGTTTTTTTTTTGTTTGTATGGTTCTGTTTACTTTTGTTTACACTTATGTATTGAGGGTCTTGTCTAGGCTAGAGAACAGAATGAAACTATTCGCTTTTATTATGCATTCACATAATTCATTGCTTTTGCCATGTTATCATTCAACAACAATAACTAGTGTTGTTGCTATGTCATACATTTACTGATTTTGATGATTGCCTTCTTGGCACTCATCATTAACTCATGCCGCTTAATGTCAAGCAACAAAATAAATTGATGACACAATACAGCAATAAAACCAAAACAAAACCATTCACAGCATTCGTTGAGTATTCGTTGACCTGTAGATGTGTTGTGAATCATGGAGTGTGACGAAATTGTGGAAAAAAATACCGGTGTTTTCCGTACCATCAAAAAAGAAATACAAAAAGCAAAATTTGGAAAATATTTTCTCTTATTCAAAATGAAAATAAGAAAGTAATAAATGGATTGGGCCCGAAATCAGTTAAGAATATTCCATTTTTGAACTCAGTTTATATTTAAATATGTATGAACATTCTTGATATAACACATGTAATTATTCTTATACCTCATTTAGTTTTTGTCTTTATGCTCCTTGTTTTGATTAGTTATGTATATTTATTATTTATTTGTTATAAATATAAAAGAGAATTAAATATGAACTTTAATTATATATGAACTTTAGTTTTTTTTTTCATTCTTGTTGTTAAAAGTATTTTCATGTAAATATCCTGTAAAAACTGAATTCCTTCAATTTCATTCCATTTTTTTAAATTGTTATGTTCTTAGCTAAATTTAAAAAGAATTTCTCAAATCTTAATTTCAATATTCTAATTTTTTTAATGAAAAATGATACATACATATTAGGGCGGGTTAATTTTTGTAATCCATAGGTGATTTTGAGAAATTTTGCTCAAGAGACCATAGCTCTAAGTCGGATTTTGAGACCCCCAAAAGGTATTTACAAATATTTTTTTTATTTTTAGTAGAGACATTAAGAAGTTTTTGTCGAAAAATAGCCTAAAATGAACTTATTCTACAGGTATCAATACAGATTCTGAAAGGTGATAAAAATACCTTTTGGGGGGCTCCAAATCCGACTTAGAGCTCTGGTCTCTTGAGCAAAATTTCTCAGAATCACCTATGGATTGCGTTTTTTCTATACGCTTGCTTTTCGTCACAATCACTTTTCTGATTTGTGTCATGTGTTGTTATACTGAAATGATAAGTATTGACAGCAATATGCTCATTTTGTGTGATTGCATTCAAAGTCATGAAATAAGGCAATCAAACTGTTCTCTGGTCTAGGCCAGTGGCTGGCATTTCCATTTTGTATTACACTGAAATAAAACTTGGCGCCTAGCAGAATGACCACCTTTTCTGGTTGGTACAATTATGGGTCAGCCATTCAAGCCAAGTCTAATTTGCCATTTTGATAAGTCAATATGTTAATTGGGTGGTGGAGGGACAATTGTCGGGAGAACAAAAGCTTCTAGGGTATTTGCAAAATTGATATTTCTAGTTTGTAGTTTAATATTTTTGCGTTTTGTTACACTTTTTGTGCGTTTCCAATACGATCAATGCCCAATGATGCTTCGAATGTAGACAATGGCAATCTTTTGACGACACGTTCGTTCAAGACACAAGATTCACTTGGAAACCCGAGTTCAATATTGCTCTAAGTTATCCGAAATACCCATTAGCCACTGATATTCTTACACTTCCTGTTGCAAGTAAGATACAATAACCCTGGCGTGAGGCAATTGTTTGATGCCGCTGATGTGACAGCCACATTGGAGGTGTCGCCTTCAACATTTGTATTTGGTTGTACATTTAAGGATGGTTGTGGTGTGTTAACTTGAATGTCATACTTTGTGGGTTTATGTGATTTAGAATTCGAACCCAAATGCTATAATGGACTTGCAGTTGTAATTTTTCCCAGCGGAAGCAACGACTGATGACACATCCTTGTTTGAATTGTATGTTGGTTTCCCCTTATGACTGACGGAATACAATGTTTGGAAATGGAGTTCAATCTTTGGCGAATCTCTGGCTGTTCCAATGTTGTACAAAAGTAGAGGAACCGAAGACTTCTATTCTTAAATGTCAATAGACACTCGAGTTACATCATGTAGGGATTTTATGGACGATGTTATTTTTTAAATATCATCACAATAAGCAGCGAATAAAATAACCAAATTAATGAGCAGATACAACATTATAGGGATATTAACAAGGTTATAACATAGCTCACAATTACCCAAGCCTTTCCATTTCTAAGTCTAAGAATGTCCATTGGAAACTTGTGAAATGTTGATCTCTAGCATGCCCACAAGAGTGCAGAATCTTGTGCAAAATGGAGGCGCATGTACTGGGTACTGATATGGTAACCGTTGAAAAACATATTCGAGGAGACGTTGGATGTCGAAGAAGACATCCGAGGACGGAACTGGCAATGATGCATCAACACAATCACCTGTCATGTGCACGTACATTACCAAAATACCACCCGACAGCGTTAGAACAGTCGCACAGTGCGGCCGAAGAGTTTTTCCTTCATTGAGTTAGCTGAAGTGATCCTCTAAGAAGTAAATTCCGCTCATAGTAACGTCCTATACCTCAAGTCTCCTCTTTTCTTTGAGTCGCGACTAGTCACAACGTGGCCTTCATCCAAACATCATACTACTGTAGATACACAGGGAAAGTTACAAACGTGTGAAAGTTCTTGGAGTAAAGGAAATCTAACAAAACCAAATGGAATCTACGTATACAGGTGAGTAAAATACGTATAAACTTTAGTAAATTTCAAAACCGTAACAAAAAATTTTTAGCAGTAGAAATTAGAGGATATATTTTTTGTGTTTTTTTTATACAAAATTTGAGTTTACAAACCATATAGTTATAAAACGCTATCGTCTTAAAACGTATTAGATTTTACTGACAAAAGTATTAGTTACTGTATAAAAGAAGATTTAGCTCCCATCTTCTGCAACTTTAGTTTTTATGCAACTTTTTGTAATTCTAATGCCCTAAAAATACAACACACGAAAAAATACAACACTAAGAAACTACGCTCTCTTACATATGCCATTGGCGATTGCTTATTCTTTTTCTTCTTCTTATTTATCAGTCTCTAATTTAACTCTTTTTCTTTGTAAAGTCGCTCTAACCACATGTGTTTAAAATTTGGTTAAGAAATAGAAGAAACACAAGTGTAAGTAGTATCAAAACTATATCTGAAAATGTGATTTCATCAAAGTAATTTAACGATGACAAAAAATATATATGTATTTATTTTGCAGGTTCCAGGTATAAGATGGCAGGTGATCTAACAAGGCTGAAATTATTCCAAGAAATAAAAAAAATTCTAAAGCATGATATGAAATAAATTTATGCTAAGGTGGAAACACTTTTATCCGAAAGTGAAAATTCAAATTGATCAAATTGATTGAAAGATCAAGTGCATAAAATAAGATAAAGATGGGGTTCAAGTAAAAAAAATGGAAGAAAAATTTTTGAAAACAAATCATGATTGGTTACAAAAATCCATTGAACTGAAAAATGAGTCAAAACAAAGACAAAATGTTGAAAAAAAAAATGCCAATGTAGGTCGGCGAGAACTCAGTTTCTCAGAATCTTCTGAATGAAGTAAACGCAGGAAAACAGAAGAATTACGAGCGAATGTATCAACAGAGGCTCTTGTATACGCAGCAACAAGTAAATTGTGGTAATATTGATTTTGCAAAAGTTGTGTGTGATATTTCCGAAGAGAGTCCTACAAAAGCTTCGAAATACAGAAATTCACTGGAGTCTGAAAATAAAAATATACCTTTCACTAATAATGAACCACTATCATTGTTTATTGAACTAGGATTATCCCAAAGTAAATATCAGCTGCTGCGAAATGCTCATATGCAGAAAAAATCAATGATGATTCCCTCATACAAAAAGCTACAGAAAGCAAAATTACAATGTTATCCAGCCTTAGGTTTGTCTTTCACTAAAAATGAGGCAGCAGTTAAATTGCAATCTTTATTAAATCATACGATTGATCGAATTATTCTTCATCAAATAGAAGTTATGAAATGTTTATCTGGAAAACAACTACAAAATTTAACCTTAATAGTTAAATGGGGCTGTGATGGTAGTTCGGGACACAGTGAATATAAGCACCAGCTTGATGAAGACGATAATTAGTGACGAAAGTATTTTTTTCACCTCTCTCGTCCCATTGCAACTTGGACACAGAGACTCTATGACGAAGAAAACTGCCATAGTCTGGAAAAATCCAAAGCCATCATCACCAAGATGTTGTCGGCCAATTAAAATTCAATGTGCAAAAGAATCAGTTGACTTGACGAAAAAAACAACTAATGACATAGAAAACCAGATACATGATCTGAATCCGTTTGAAACTACTGTTGACGGCAACATCGTGTGTGTTAAATATGATTTGTCCTTGAAAATGATAGATACGAAACTATGCAACGCATTGCCAGATACAACATCTGCTATGAGTTGTTATCTTTGCAATTGTACATCAAAAGATTTCAACGATATAGATTCAATGCTTGAAAAAAAAAATTGTTTCAGATCACTTAAAATTTGGCATACCATCTCTACATTGTTGGATTAGGTGTTTTGAATACATATTACATTTGTCATACAAATTAAAAATCGAAAAATGGCAGGCACGTACTGAAAAGGAAAAAGAGTCAGTTCAAAACAGAAAAAAATATTACTAGCTGCTTTTAAAAAGGAAATGGGCTTAAATGTTGACAAACCGAAAGCTGGAAGTGGAACTTCGAACGATGGTAATACGGCTCGTCATTTTTTTTTTTGAAAAGTACGAACAATCTGCAAAAATAACTGGAATTGATCAGGATATAATATATCGCTTTTACATTATACTGCAAGCCATATCAAGTGGACATGATATTAATTTGGACAATTTTAGACAGTATACTGTGAAGTTAGCTGGAATGATTGTAGAAAAGTATGATTGGTATTACATGCCCACTTTAGTGCATAAGCTACTAATTCATGGCCCAGAAATCATTGAATATTCAGTTTTACCTATCAGTCAAATGTCAGAAGATGCACAAGAGGCCTGCAATAAATTTTATTCGATCTATCGCTTGAGTTTTGCTAGAACTATCGTCAAAAAACAATGGAGGATATGTTCAAAAGATTTTTAGTAGCTTCTGACCCATACATTTCTAGTTGTAGAAAACTTCCAGCTAAACAGCTTAAATATTTATCAGCAGATGCTATTAATTTATTGTCGTCTCAATCTGTTGATAAAAATGAGGAGCAGGACAGTACTGCTATTAGCTCTGCCTCTGAGTCAGACACAGATGTAGATGCTTATGACATTGATGATAATAAAAATTTTTTTAGGTAATTCTTAACTTTTACCTCTTGTAACTCTACTATCGTGTATAACCTATAATTTTCAAATTTAATAAAAATAGTTGTGAAAATTTAAAAAATTTTTGTTTTATTTCATTTATTTTGTATAAAAAGTACACGAAAAAACTTTGGAAGTCGTTGCAGGACGCCATATTGGAACCGCCATTTTGAATTCCGTAATTCTGACGATGGATTCGTGATCAGCGACTTCAAAAACCCCCGAAGTGCGAGGTTTCAGGTCAATCAATTAGGTTTTTGAATTATGGCCGCAAAATGCGGTCTTGGGCCGCACTGTGAGTCGGCAGCCTCAGCATCATAGGCGAAGCAAAACAACGCTGACCAACACTACTCGCCTTGGTTGTATTTAGGGTTTCTGGTTACTGTTTAACAGTAACAGTAAAACAGCTGTTTTTTGAAAAAAATAAAAAACAGTAAACAACTGTTTTTGAAAAGCTGTTTTTACAGTTTTTAATTTTTTTTGAATTTAAATTTGAATTCTCGAAAAAAAAATTAAAAACTTTTAAGTACAGTGGACGTCCAGTATAACGTACTTTCGGTATTACGAACCACCAAAATTCATTGATGGTTCTATATAACGAACGTTTAAGAATTTTGGTATTCGATATAGCGAACGTTGTTTATTCAATGTTGTATAAACATCTGTTTATATAATAATTTTAGTGTTAAGAAATTTGCAAGAAATCGCTGTCCAAAAAGTGAGGCGACCGTTAAACAACAGTTGCAAATTTAAAAATTTTTCTCCACAAAATGATGTTGTTTTTGGTTTTGTATACTGATTCTTTGTAAACATGGCACATGGATTGCATCATTTGTTTACACTTAGAAATTACTGGTGTTTTGTGTTTTCTTTTTGGTTTTGTTTGATGCACACAAACAACTGTTGTTCATAATTGTGATCGTTGCAGGTGTTCCATTTGTTTCATTAGTATTTAACGAGCTGTCAAAGAGTACATATTGCGTTTTTGAAAAATATTTTTGCCATTGAGAGGGTTAGTACCCTTTATTATCTTAGCAATGTCAGTGTGGGCTTATGCAACAAAACGGAAAAATCCAATTACAAAAGAGTTAGAAGGACAATGTCAGCGTTGTAACAAAATAATCAAGTGCTCAGGAAATTCTACGACTACCTTAAAGAATCACTTGAAAAGTCACGAAATTTGTTTTGATAAGGCTCATGAGTAGAACCGTCTTGTCCACTCTGCAGTCCATGACGGCGCGGATTGATAAACACTTTCGGGCCATCTACAACCCAATGGGGTGGACTCTAGCAGTTATACCTCCTCATAAAAAGGCGCTCGAGCAGTTGCATGGACCCTTTTCCGCACAAGATCCGGCAGCTCTGGGACTTTTATCTCTTCTACTCACTAAGTTGATCTTGGTGAATGCAAGCCCGACTTCCAATAAATCTGTGAGAGGGCTTTTGTACGGATCTTGCCTGACGCATGTGGGGATGCATGGATTGGCCCCCATCAAGCACCTGGAACAGGCAGGCTTGGCTATGGGTCGGTCGACGGGAGAGTTTGCCGCTCTCATATATACAGAACAAACCAAAGACGCAATCAACCGCTGCATAGGCATATTAATCACAATGAGCGGGGTAATTGAGAAGGTCTCATACCTGTCACACAACATCACAATAACCGGACAATCAACCTGGCGATTCGCCCGGTTATACAACAATGCCTATTTCAACAGATTCATAACCGCCTCAAACATGCGACTTATTGTAAGATGCGCTGCATTTCTGAGTGCAACTGGAAAGGCCCCCGACATAGAGAAAATTACTCTTCTCCAGAGTGACATGAATAAAATCAACTTTAACAATGACAGAGCCATCGCCACCAGCTATCTCAATACGTTGAGAACCAGCGGTGACGCTGCAATAGCTGCAGAGTCTAGACAGGTGTTTGCAGCGAGAGCCTCTGCTCCACCTAGTGCCTTTGATTTGTAATCACATTTGCATATTTCAGCCTCATATCTTAAAAAAGCCAAAAATAGAAAACCAAAAGCATCGAGACCTCCAATAAACAGTGCCAATAGGGCAACCACGTAATGTCTGCCAATGTGCCTCTATTTTATATTTTTATATAAATGTTCATTTTACTTAGATTTAGAAAAAAAAAACAAAGGCGACTGAATTGACCACATTAAAAGATGCAACTGGAAGTGAGAAGAGACAAAAAACTATTGGTGAGTTCTTAGAGCGAAAGACTCTTAAAGAGATTATCTCTGATTTGGCTACTGGTGGCATTTCGATTCGAGCCATCACCAGAAATAAATACATTCGGCAGTCAATAGCTCGAGATGGATTCAAACTGCCCGCTAATGAAAGCGATGTAATGAAACTTTTGCACGAAGATTTTGATGAAAAGCAGAAAAAAATTATCGACACAATTAAATTGAAAGTTGCCAAAGCAGTGAAGTTTAGCATGACTGTCGATGAGGTTACTACTTTAAGAGGACGAAGATATTTCGGAGTTAACTTTCATGATAAAACTCACAATATCACGTATAAAACGGGATTAATTTGAATTTTCGGTTCATGTAGTGCTCTCGATATGGTTAAATTAATGGAATATCGATGAAAAAAGATTTGGTTGCATCTACACAGGATGGAGCCTCTGTTAACAAAAAGAATATTCGACATATCGATGCCATTGGTCAATTTTGCCTTAATCATGGCCTACATCTTGGTGTGTGTGACACACTTTATAAGAAAACATCTGATACTGAAGACTTGAGCGACACCTGTAATGATGATCATGGCGTAAATGATTCTTTTGTTGAAGGCGCCTATTTTGAAGTGGTCAATAGTTAGACTGAATATAATATCGACTACCATGATTTACTTAAGAACTCTCGCAATCTCATCAAATACATCAAACGTCAAGTGTTCGAAATCATGTTTTTCAATCAAAAGTCGAGGCTCTTTTTGAACGAAAAATTGTAAAGACGCGCTGGAACTCAATCCCAACAATGCTTGAGCCATTGATTAAGACAGAAACTGCAATTCCAGAGACTTAATTGGAAGTTAAGGCAGATTTAGGTTTAGTCGATAATGTAGATTTCGATGTCTTCAAATATTTACTAGATGCGATGAAGCCTGTAAAACTAGCTGTTGAGAATCTTAGCAGACAAGATTCAACACTTATGAGCGCTGACACAATATTTGAATTCATGTTTGAGAAAATCTTTTTAATGAATAGCGAAATTAGCAAGAAGTTGATGGATAATTTGAAGATTCGAATTGATGAACGTTGGAATGCAGATGTTATGAATTAATTACGCAGCCTTAGAACTCTACGATCACGCCATCCACAGCTACAATAAATTTTGCAGGGATATTAGCATCTCGACTTTTTGGTGTAAATGAAGTTGAAATTATTGAAACAACTGCCGATAATTCTACTAGTGAAATTTTAACTCTGCAAGAAGAACTTAATGTATTGCTTCAGAAAAATGAATCACCAGCAGTAGCTCCTGGACATGACAATTTTAAGTGGTTAAAGGCTGAATTTACTCTTTTCAAAAACACAGGCCAACGTACTGAAAATCTACAGAAGCTTTTTGATGCATTATTAACAATTAAGCAAACATCTACGGACGTGCAAAGAGTATTTTCAGCGTGTGCCACCTTCTGTACGAAAATAAGATCACGCCTTTCAGATATATAATAAACTGTTTAATAAATTCGGGTCATAATTTTTTCTAAAAAAGAATAACGGAATTAATTTGTTTGTTAATAATTGCACGAAATGGTGTCAAAGCAGGACGAAGTAGATATCGTAGCTGCCTCGGTCGAAGCGTTGACCGAGCAGATAACCCAACGGCTAAACGTTTTAACCGCACAGTTTCAAGAACTCACACCAGCGCGAGTAGTACCTCACGAACCACTACCGCGGGTTCAGAGTAGAGTCACTTCACTTGACCTTATAAAGTCATGGCCCAAGTTCAATGGCGAAATGAGAGCATACCCTGCTTGGAGGGATGCCGCCTATTTTGCAATGGGTTTTTACGTAGAAGGTACAGATAATCATTACGTAGCAATGGGAATTTTTCGGAACAGAATCACAGGCACAGCTAACGACAAGCTGTCGTCTTTTAATACAGTGCTAAATTTCGAAGCTATCATCGCCAGGTTAGATCAATGTTTTGGCGATAAAAGATCGCTTCAGGCACTTGAGAGCGAACTAAACATATTGCGACAGGGAAATAAATATAATAAAACAGATTACATTTGATAACCGCATAGTACGGTCTTAAAAATCTCAGTGTATTATTGGACATAGTCCAACGATCCAATGACTCTGGATAACTGGCTGTTAACAGCTGTTTTTTGTTAAATCTAAAACAGTGAACAGCTGTTTTTTTTTTTAAATCTAAAACAGTGAACAGCTGTTTTTAAAAAACACTGTTTTTCACAAACCCTAGTTGTAATTTTTCCTAGTTGTTAAAAATGAAAGATCGTTTTTTTTTTGAGTACGCAACCACTGTTGACAACTCAGTCGTAGTTTGTAAGTGGGTAGACAATAGCATTGTTACAATAGCCTCAAACAACTGTGAAGTGCTGCCATCATTACCAGTATCTCTAAAGTGAAAAGAAGAAGATTAGTATACCGCAACCAAAGCTTATCAAAAAATATAATGAAAACATGGGCGGAGTTGACAGAGCCGACCAAAGCATCGGGCTATACCGAACGTCGATTACAGGAAAAAAGTGGTATTTTCCACTATACTGAGGCAGTGTCCTTTTTACGACGACATTAGGGACTTAGGGGGTATGGGTATTACTCATGACGGGGCGGGCTGGGACTTCAGTAGGGTTTTAGAGGACGATCGGACGTTTGGGCGGTTGGCTCAGTTCGCACGGGGTGCGTTTAATAGAAGAGCCAGAGTGAGGTAGGGCGTGTCTTCATTCCCTCAGGGAATTCCAAGCCCAACTGAGTTTTATGTTGTTCTGTTGAATGTTGCGTGTCTGTGTTGTTTTGCACACAGAGCCAAAAAATTCTTATAGATTTAATAAGATTGTCTTATTAAAAAGTTTTAAGGCGAAGGGGCATGACAGGAGGTGAAAACAAAGAAAAAAAATAAGTTTGTCTTTTTATTTTCATATAGAAAATCTTATTAATTTAAATAATAAGAACATTTCCGTAAAATAATAAGATATCTTATTGTTTGCTCATTTTTTTTATTAATTTTCATTTAATTTTATGTATGTGTGTGTATAAATTTACAATTTTATAAGAATATCTATTCACTATAGTCACTATTTTCATATAAGAAGTCTTATTGAATTTATTAATAAGAAAATCTTATTAATTATAGAAGATGTCTTATTGAATTTATTAATAAGAAAATCTTATTGATTGTAGTAGATGTCTTATATATGGGTGATTGTTCGGAAATTGTCATTTTCTCGTCCTGTGAATTTTCCCACCCTAAAATGGTCGAATGGTGATTAAATTGCGACATGTTCCCGAAGCTACGATGGTACTCTATTATTTCCATGAAACACATTCCATTCTGAACCGTGTAAGTCGGTTTTAGGGAGAAAAAACTGTTCAAAATGTCACAACCATGGCCTGTCCTCCGTATCGAATTCAGGACTTCAGCAGTAATATCCGTCAAGGACGTGGCTTGAAAGAAGTTACCTGCATATATGTTCTAAGGGACATTTAGATTTACAATTCTACGCAAAAAAATTGGAGGAATATGCACGCCATGGTTATTGAACGGTCCACGAAGTCTGTCCAACAGTTTTGTCAGAATTTTGTACAATTTGAATTCGACTGTGGTGGCGCCATCTCCGGGGTGTCAATATGACCCACTTGCTGGCATTTTGGAGTGGAGGGGGTAGTGGCAGTATTTACATCGGCAGAAGTCAACACACGCACATGGATACGAAGGGGAATTCAATTCGAAAAATTGGAAAGCTAAGTCACAAAATAATACGTCACAACCGTTCTCTTATGATTCACATATGCCGTACGATATTTAGGCTTGATTCCCGGTTATGAAAGTAATATTTCATTGCCTGAACTTCATTGTCTTTGGAACTTGTTGAATTCCAAACCGGTCTGGAGCACGGTTAGGTTAAACACTAAACGTCACAACCGTGGCTGTCACAACCGTGTCATATAGTTTCCAATACTGACTAAAATTGATAAATAATGGTTTCTTGACACTGAATGATTAATGTGGAGTAGGCTGCAGCGCCGGATCTAGGGGGGGGCCTTGAGGGGGCTGAAGCCCCGGGCCCCACACCTTCCAGGGGCCCCGTAGGCCAGCAAAAAATATTTTTTAAATAAAACAAAAGGGGAAAAAATAGATTAATATTTAAATTCTTCTCAACATCCCACTTGATAACTTCCATTCATAATAGATTGTAACAAATAGCAAGTTTAATATTATCTAATGATATGAAAATGGCTACAGCGAATTTTCTCTTTGTGACTCTTTGTGTAACTAAATTGAACTTTTTTGTTTTGTTTTGGCTTTCTCTGCTGCGACTGTTGTCGGGCTATCTGGAACGAGAAATTGAAAGCCAGAGAGCAAGCAAGAAGCAAAGTGTGAGTGTGTTGGTGAACAAAATGTGAGTGTATTGCTTATTGCTATTGCTCTTGCCATCGTCTAAACACCGGGTTAGTCACAGCGAATAGTGTTTGTTGTTGTATCTAAGTGGGCGGTCGCCGATCATTGTTTACATTTTTAAGGTGACTATACTCTTGCCGCGGCATGCAGATTCAAACGAAGGCCTGCGAAAAATCAAAACAAAATATGTAGTTGTTTCAATTTTTCTTATGGATAAACGTCATTCGATAGTTTCGATTTGCACGCAACGCATCAGCAGCTGCTTCGGAAAGATAACATTAGTAGAAATTCATAGTGTGCTTATTTTTATTAGTGTATATAAGGTTTTATTATTAGCAATGTCAGGTCGAAATTATAAAAGTGGAAGTGAAAAGCGGAAAGCTAAAACAGGAAGAGAGAAGTATATAAGTAAACTTCCAAGTGTGACTAAATATTTCTCTACACCTAATGAGCAGATAAGTCAAGGTGAGTAATAAATTATATACTTATTACAGGATTTTTCATTTGATTTGTAAAAAATATGTGTAGTAATTTTATGAAGAGTAAGAACCTTCCATGTATCAAATTCTGTTGTTAAACTCAAAAAGTGTTTAGATTGCGTTACTACTAAATTTCTATCGGGCAAGTTCATAATAATAAGTATATTATTCAGCTTAATTAAGTATACACATGCAAGTCAACTTTGTGATTCGAGTATAGAGATGTATAGGAAATGTTACAAAGATTATACTTTGCAATTGCTGCGGACTTTATGTATACTGTACATCGCATACTATTTACATTCTGTCGCAAGCAAGCACGCGATCAATTTTTTTTGGGATTTTGACTGCTACTGTACTCAGTATTCATATTATACAATACTTTTTTTCAATGCTCATCAAAGGTCATACACAGAACGAAGGTGATTCAGCACATTCTTTAATCGAGAGGGAAACAAAAAGAATGCTTAAAAGTGGTGCTATTTATACTACTGAATCATTTGTGTCAATAATTCGATCAGCGAAGAAAACAAAGGAACCATTTATTGTTACGGAGCTTTGTTTTGAGGATTTTCTTGACTTAAAAGCACTGGCAAATGACATCGGCCCGTTAAATATGGCAGAGCTGAAATTGTCCCAGGTAAAAATACTTAAAGTTCAACGTGATTCACCAAATTCGGTTTTCTATAAAACAACATATTCTGAGGAGCAATTCCAGGAGGTAACCTTTATTAAAAAGAAGAAGCAACCGACAGAAATTACTTTAAAACAAGTCTTTTTTACCAAACCAGGTATACCACAAAAGAAAAAGGAAGACATAAATGACTTAATAAAAAAAAATCTGATCCCACGTTTTTACAAACATTTTTATGATAATTTGTAAAAGGATTTGAATTTAAAATACGTTTACCGAATATGCATTTTTTTAATTTAAAAACCATTTATGTATTTAAAATACTATTTTCCTATGAATTAAACTTAAAGTACAATAAACTGCGATAGTATACTTAGTTCCTTTACATTGATGCGTTGAAATTGGGCGTACTTTATTTATGTTTTTTAAATAATATATATTTATGATTTCAATTAAAAAGAATAAAAATAATATTTGTTAAAAGAAATTACTATTTTTTTATCATCAATAACGACACATTTCAAAATAAGACACTGGTATGAGAATACTTTATCAACAATAACGTCATATTTCAAAGTAGAGATAGATTTGGCCAAGGAAACCATAGTAAATGAGATTTTAGTTAATGGGAGTATTATGAAATAGTAAATATATTAAATAACTGACTATATAAGTTCGATATTATCATACTTTTCCTTTTTTTCGAAACGTACGAGTCAATTGAAAACTTTAAATGCGTTTTCTGCAAAATCGATTTTTTTGGATTATGACGTTGTTCAAGTAAATGAGCGATATGTTCTCATGAAAATAGCAAGGATCATCTGAAATGTATGATGGAGTTTCTTACTTATTCCTCAAAAAATTCTTGCATCGATAAAAATCTTAGAGTTGCTCTTGCAAATGACGTACAATATTGGCATAAAGTTTTAAGAAGAGTCCTAGCAGTAGTTCGATTTCTCAGTGAAAGAGGACTTCCATTTAGAGCAGTGCTGTCCAAACTTTTTTTTGGCGTGGCCACATAAGTGGCCAACAGATCTATCCAATGGCCACTTTTTCCAAAACCTAAGAAAACAGTGAAAACAAGTCGAAATTTCGTTTTTGCATTTATTTTCGATTGGTTATGAGACGTATGACATTTTTCTATTTTCTATGAGTTAAAATTAACCGAAACAATGATTGTTTATTTTAGATTAATGCGACGGATGACATTCTTTTTTTTCTGTCAATTTATCAAAGTCTGGCTTCGATTGGATTAGTTCGCAACGAAGTTCGGATTCCAAATTTTGTTGCGATATTGCATTGCGGTATTTATTTTTACGTCGCGCGAGACTTGAGAATGATGCTTCACAAACGTATGTGGAACCAAACATGCATAAAAACTTTGGTACAATGTCTTTGAGTGCCAAGAAATTACATTCAGATAACAAACGCCTCCACAATGCATCGCCCGTTTCATTTGGCAAGCCACTTTCTTCATTTATCAACGAAATATCGAATTCCAAATGAGTTTTCTTTGTTCCGAAAAGATCTGACAATTTTTGAATATTGGGTCACAAACGAATGGGTTTTTGAGAAATTTGAATGCCAACTGAAACTTTTGGAAATCTTCAAATCGTGAATCGAACGCGTTAATCAAAATATCAATATATTGAATGAAAATGTTCGTATCGTAACGTAGCTCAAATTCTTCATTATATTGATTTGTGTCTAACAATGGGAAGAAAGTAAAATCATTTTCGTTAATTTGGTTTTTAAATGCGACCAATTTCAACTTGAATTCTTGAATATCTTTTGCCAAGTCCCAAATGCATTTATTCTTTCCTTGTAGCCTCACATTCAACTCGTTCAGATGTTTCGTAATATCGGCCAAAAAGTACAGTTTTTCTTTCCATGTATGTGTCGATATTTCACTGAATTCTACATCCAAGTGTTGTTCCATGAGAAATAGTCTGATTTCATCAAACAGATCACAAAACCGATTAAAGACATTTCCACAGCTTAGCCAGCGAATGCTTTTGAAGAACATTATGTCACCAAATTTCGAATTTAATTCTTCTGTCAACAATTTGAATCGACGATGACGTAGTCCACTCCCTCTGATTGTATTGATGATCTGCAAACAAATGAAAAAATTATGAGTACGATAAATAAACTAAAATCGGCGTATTTTTGATAATGCTGCACATACTTTGGTCACTGTTTTCAAAACATCACAATCCATTTCCAATGCCTGTGAGCACAAATTTTCCTGGTGTATTATGCAGTGATATGTAACGAAAAACGGTGAGTTGAAATGTTCTTTGATGTACTTTTTCACTAAGGCAGCAAAACCGGCGTGAATTCCAATCATTGCAGGAGCTCCATCGGTACATATTGATACGAGCTTCTTCAAGTCCAAATCAAATCGAGCAACGACAGTCATAAATGCATCAAAAATATCTTTGGCCCTTGTTTGTTCAGTGAGAGGAACCAATGCCAGAATATTTTCTTTAATTTGACCATTTTTGATGTATCGCACCCAAAATATGAGTTGGGACATATCCGAAATGTCTGTCGTTTCATCCAACGCCACAGAAAATGCTTCACATTCTTCCAATTCACTTTTCAATTTCGCTTCGATTTCAGCTCCAATATCAACGACACGGCGACTGATTGTTTGATGGCTGAGCGATAATGTTTTTAATTTATCAAGCAATGGCGCTTTCAATTTGTCGTCCCAATTCTCACATAGCGTCGTAATGGTTGTTTGCATCAACTGTTTGTAAAATTCACCATCGACATATGATTTTCCGTGTTTTGCAATGTTGAATGCAACTTCATAGGAAGCACGCGTAACCAGATGATTTGCACTGAATATGTTTTTCATCACTTTTTGTTCAGATTCCAATGAAATTTTCAATCGTAATATTTCGGCAGATCGTTTTTCAGACAACGGCAAAAACTTCTCGTTCATTTCACGGTGTTGATTCTTAAAATGAGATTCGACATTGTATTTCTTATTCTCTGCGAATTCATGACGGCATATTAGACACATTGACTTCCCTTTGTGTTCGGACACAAAATAATTTTCTTCCCATTCGCTATTGTACCTCCGAATTATCTTCTTCTGTTTGTCTTCTTGAACATTTTGAGTAACACGGGTGCTTGATTCTGTATGCTGATCACTATCAAATAGACCTGGAACACTTGTTTCACCTCCGCCACTTTCATCTGGTTTTCTTTTTCTAATTACGAAACGATCCATATTTCACTGTGAACTGAACACTTATTCAACTCATTTGACAATGAACTAATAAATTGGCAAGTGAATTTCAAATGACTTAAGGCCCATTTAGTCTCGACGGTTGGCGGTTAACGATTGATTCTGCATACTGCAGAAGTCCACGAATGAATGAAATTCATTCGTGGCAGAAGTCTACCATCAAGATTTGTTGTCTCTCTCTAACACATGCAAAATCCACACGCAGCCGCGTTCTTGCATTTTCACAAAATACAGTCATGCAGATAACAGTCGCCAACAAATGTAAACATAAACAATTGAAATGCTGATTCAGCTAGCGCTGCCAATTCAACAGAAAATAAAAAATAAAGCGACGACGCGAATACAACGGACAATACAGCTAACTACTGTTTGTCTTATTATTGTCAAGATGAAATCGCTTCGGTTAACATTTTAAATCGTTTTTTGGAAAAAATTAGAATCATTATTTGAAAAATATTAGTCTTCTCGTTGGCCACTGAAATTTGTCGCTTGGCCACAAGTGGCCAAGTGGCTACTAGTTTGGACAGCACTGATTTAGAGGATCGAATGAAGTAATAGGGTCGCCGAACAACGGAAATTTTCTTGGCATTATTGAATTAATTGCAGAATTCGACCCATTTTTATCAGAACATATTAAAAAGTATGCAAATCAAGGCCGTGGAACAGTGTCATATTTATCTAAAACTATTTTTGAGGAATTCATAGAGGCTATGGCCAAGAAAGTACTACAGCACATTGTCCAAGAAATAAAAAACGCAAAGTATTGGGGACTTGTTTTAGATTCAACTCCAGACCTCTCGCACGTTGACCAGTTGTCCTGCGTATTTAGATATTTTTACAATAACCAAGTTCAGGAAAGATTCTTGTGTTTTTTGGAAATAAAAAGTCACAAAGGACAGTCGATGTGCGATAATGTTTTAAATTTATTAAAAGAGCACGAAATAAAAATTGAAGACTGCCGAGCTCAAACATACGACAACGCCAGCAATATGTCTGGTAAATACAAGGGTCTACAAGCGTGCATAAGAGAAGTAAACGATTTGGCTTTTTATGTACCTTGCACTGGACATTCGTTAAATTTAGTCGGCGAGTGCAGCGTGGAAGAATGCACAACTGCAATCAAGTCTACTTGGGGACTTTCGTCGGCAGTACTTGCCAACCCCTCACACTACTGGGAATAGAAGACATCTTAAGTTTTCATTGATGCACCACCAACGAAGTCAATTGGGTTCCGAATTATTCCTATATGATCAAAGAGTTTTTCTGCCAAAATTCTTACGCGGTTTTAACAAATCAGGCACTGTCCGGTTTACTGACAACGCGAACCCACGTCCTGAGATCGATGTGCTCCATAAAGACGAAAGCAACATTATTGTTTAATATCTTTTGCATGAAAAACGCCTAACCTTTTGCCCTTCAGGTTTTCGAGTTCGTATAGACTATTACCTATGGGTTTGAGAATTCGACACTTGAGAAACTTTGGAGCCAACTTGGCATTAAAGTTGTCTTTAAAGCTACTTTGAGCGAAATTCCGACGAAATACTTCTTGGCCTGGAATGTACTTTACCTGTCGACACCGAGTATTGTATGTACGTTCGTTTCTCTCATAAGCTTTATGAAGACTCGTCTGAATCTTGGATCGTATTAAATCCAAAACTCCTGGAGGCAGCACGCAAGATATAGCCAACACTGCTGGCTTAACCCAATGTTTGTATCTTTTAACCATTTTAAGTATACGTACATCACTATCAACATCACTACTAGCCGATTGATATATGAGTTCCCCATCACTGGAAGACTCATTAGACTGAAAATCCAGTTGGGTAGTGTCAAATCTACCATCATCCATTCGAACATTTCGCTTAAAGCCTGGAACAAAATCGGTTAATCCACAAAAAGCACCCATTTCAAAATCATCACCTACACTCATAAAAACTGACACTGTTGAGGGTGAGTCTGAATAGATACAAATATGTCCATTATTAGTATGACTTATGTCTCTATAACACTTTTGCGAAGAGATATTACCTTGATTCATCAAAGCCCAATTAACGGGCAAATTCCATGGTACCTCAATTGTCTCGGTGGGATTAATCCCAGGCACAATCATAATTGTGAAATTACCAGACCCAGTCATATCCACATTATCTTCAGCTGAGGAGTATAAAGTTGTTGTAGTCTTTGACCCCTCCGCAAATTGGCGGTCATTAAATTTCTTTGGCCGATTTTTTGCCTTAAAAGTGCCATCTGGTGGAATATACGTAACATATACAATTGATGTCAAATGATTTGTAATGGTATAGCGAATGGTTCCTCGCCACATTCTAAACAAATGTGGTATCTGAAATTGGTGTGTCATCGTCAATCTGCGACTATTTGGTAAATAATTCTTTATCAAACCAGTAGTTAAGGGCATAACTGGCAAACTTAAGACACTTTCTTTAGCAATTCTCTCATTATATATTATCCGAATTGGCACCCGAAGTAAGTTTTTAAAATTTGTTTCATCTCCTGTTTTAAAACGTGTGGGGTCAGAAGAACCAGGCGCAAAATCTAAATCCATTTGTGTTTTCTCAAGCTTGGTGGGCATTTTCTGCTCCTTGTATACTTGAGCCGTCTTTATCTTGGAAGGATCTCTTGTATATGGGAAAGAAAGTATTGTAGTCTGCGAAGTAGATGTGTCAGGATATGATATTAAATTATTAACCTGACATGGCGTCGACAAAAAGAAATCAGGTCCCCCATACTTCCAAACTATCATGTCAACTGTATTAGAAACTGATGAAACTTCTATTAAAGGATTAATAACAGAAACCGTAATCATGGTCCGAGCATAAGTTGGTAAACTATCCTGAGACCAATTATTAAATTGTGGCCATGCAGAATAATTTGGTATATTATCAGTGCGTCTGGCTATTGTATCATATATATAGGGAACGGTTACTTTAATCTTCGATGTTTCCTGAATATCAACTACCTTCTCATAATTGCTTCCCATTTCAGTACCTTTCTCCTTGCCATAACTAACACTAACCATTAAGGTGCCCTTATGGTACTGAGTCTTCACTATATCAAACTCATATACTATAGTACCACCCCAATACATAAAACCATTTGAAGCAATATGTAAAGGAACTGGATCAAATGCTCGCCCCTGGATATAAATCCCAGTACCTGCATCTATCGCCGATGGAGTATATGGAAGATATGGAGTAACCACTTGACTAAATATATCCTTCTTGGCTGGCATATTCTTCTCCCATTGGACTATAGTAGCAATTCTGGGCATTTTAGCATATTCGATATAGCTAGTAGGCCCAAAACCAGGATTCTCATAATGGGTAGTAGTGGACATAGTATCTATTCCCATGATAACGGCATCTGATAATCCTACTCCATTAGGAAAATGCATTCTAGGACGAGGAATAACTACTTTTGCATCGAAACACTGGGTTGGTTTATCACGATTAGAAAATATCTTCCCTTTTCTCAATAATTGTCTTTCTACATTTTTAATCACACCTATACCACTAGCAACTGCTCCAGTCACTTCTTCGGCCACCGATAACCCCAAATCCAACACATCCATTTGCGTTAAATCATGTTGTTTAGTCATTCCAGTCAACCTAGCTTTAACAAAACGATAAAATAACGAACCCGAAATAACCTTTGGTTGATCATCTCCTGTTCTTAACGGGGTTAACATTCTCGCACTTAAATTTACAAAACTTCCTCCCCGCACTCCTGGATTAACAGACTTATTTAGATCGTAATCCAAGATTCGCACGAATGGCTTATTATAATTATACTTTACCAATATACTTGCAGAATTAGAGGTAGCTAAATCTAAAACAACGTGGGGCCGCTGGACCATTCCAGAAACACAATTTATTATAGTAGATAAAGATGAAACTCTATAATCTGTTGCTCCATCAGCTTTTTGGGACACTCCATCAACTGTCACTAAACCAGTATCATAACCTTGTGAACAATAAAAGACTCCCATCATTATCCGACCAGCATGAAATGGAGCTGCATTCATAATAAGTTTAAACTCTATATCAAAATCTCCATAAATAAATCCTCTAAGAGGACGGGTATTTATGCTAGATGTATCAGAATATAAAGCCTGTGGTATAGAGATTGAAAACAGTTCCGAAGAAGCAAATTCCATCGATACCATTTGTAAAGGAAACCAACGATTCATTAATGTATAACCAGCTGAAACCATATCAAACATGGGTTCTGTACTCGCTAGTTTTTTATTTATTTCATTACTACTAATTTCCAAAACTTTTACCGTCTATACCATTGAGTCCACTTGCAATATAACATTTGACTCTTTAGTTGATTCAGGGTGACCACCTACAGCATCCATCTGGGTTTGGCCAATACCAGCCAAAGATAAAATACGGTATATTATCTTCTTAAAGCACTTTTCATAGGCCTCTTTCTTATTCTGACCTTCTCCAAATTCCTTCAATTCTCTCAAAATGGGTCGTCCATCTTTGCCGCATATGGACAACTTGATGCATCTTCCGCATCGGTATTTTGGTTGACTTGGACTTTTTGCCTCATACGTTGTAAGTTTATAATCTACAAACCCGTTAATCCAATTACTAAAAGCAATGGTATAAGTGAGAGAAGTATCATTATTTTTTTTTGCCAAGGCAACCTCCGCAACCAAAGCTTTAAGTGCTCCACCATTAACTGAAATTCCGCACATTTTTCTTGTTGTTCTTCTACTGTAAAATTATAAACTGGATAAGAAACTAAGTCTTGCCGCATCAACTATTAAAGTTATTATATAAATTAATTATTTGTAAGTCCGCGACTCGAAATAACTAAACAAGATTAATTTACTACCAAAGAACAACTGAACTTTATTATTTCTTTTTTACTTAATAATACTTTACATTTGGGTTTAATCTTACTTAGTCGACATAATTTGGTTATTGTTGATTTTGCTATTGCATTGCATTTATGTTTTAGCTGCTTTAGGGTTATTGCAGTGCTGTCCAAACTTTTTTTTGGCGTGGCCACATAAGTGGCCAACAGATCTATCCAATGGCCACTTTTTCCAAAACCTAAGAAAACAGTGAAAACAAGTCGAAATTTCGTTTTTGCATTTATTTTCGATTGGTTATGAGACGTATGACATTTTTCTATTTTCTATGAGTTAAAATTAACCGAAACAATGATTGTTTATTTTAGATTAATGCGACGGATGACATTCTTTTTTTTCTGTCAATTTATCAAAGTCTGGCTTCGATTGGATTAGTTCGCAACGAAGTTCGGATTCCAAATTTTGTTGCGATATTGCATTGCGGTATTTATTTTTACGTCGCGCGAGACTTGAGAATGATGCTTCACAAACGTATGTGGAACCAAACATGCATAAAAACTTTGGTACAATGTCTTTGAGTGCCAAGAAATTACATTCAGATAACAAACGCCTCCACAATGCATCGCCCGTTTCATTTGGCAAGCCACTTTCTTCATTTATCAACGAAATATCGAATTCCAAATGAGTTTTCTTTGTTCCGAAAAGATCTGACAATTTTTGAATATTATTTGGGTCACAAACGAATGGGTTTTTGAGAAATTTGAATGCCAACTGAAACTTTTGGAAATCTTCAAATCGTGAATCGAACGCGTTAATCAAAATATCAATATATTGAATGAAAATGTTCGTATCGTAACGTAGCTCAAATTCTTCATTATATTGATTTGTGTCTAACAATGGGAAGAAAGTAAAATCATTTTCGTTAATTTGGTTTTTAAATGCGACCAATTTCAACTTGAATTCTTGAATATCTTTTGCCAAGTCCCAAATGCATTTATTCTTTCCTTGTAGCCTCACATTCAACTCGTTCAGATGTTTCGTAATATCGGCCAAAAAGTACAGTTTTTCTTTCCATGTATGTGTCGATATTTCACTGAATTCTACATCCAAGTGTTGTTCCATGAGAAATAGTCTGATTTCATCAAACAGATCACAAAACCGATTAAAGACATTTCCACAGCTTAGCCAGCGAATGCTTTTGAAGAACATTATGTCACCAAATTTCGAATTTAATTCTTCTGTCAACAATTTGAATCGACGATGACGTAGTCCACTCCCTCTGATTGTATTGATGATCTGCAAACAAATGAAAAAATTATGAGTACGATAAATAAACTAAAATCGGCGTATTTTTGATAATGCTGCACATACTTTGGTCACTGTTTTCAAAACATCACAATCCATTTCCAATGCCTGTGAGCACAAATTTTCCTGGTGTATTATGCAGTGATATGTAACGAAAAACGGTGAGTTGAAATGTTCTTTGATGTACTTTTTCACTAAGGCAGCAAAACCGGCGTGAATTCCAATCATTGCAGGAGCTCCATCGGTACATATTGATACGAGCTTCTTCAAGTCCAAATCAAATCGAGCAACGACAGTCATAAATGCATCAAAAATATCTTTGGCCCTTGTTTGTTCAGTGAGAGGAACCAATGCCAGAATATTTTCTTTAATTTGACCATTTTTGATGTATCGCACCCAAAATATGAGTTGGGACATATCCGAAATGTCTGTCGTTTCATCCAACGCCACAGAAAATGCTTCACATTCTTCCAATTCACTTTTCAATTTCGCTTCGATTTCAGCTCCAATATCAACGACACGGCGACTGATTGTTTGATGGCTGAGCGATAATGTTTTTAATTTATCAAGCAATGGCGCTTTCAATTTGTCGTCCCAATTCTCACATAGCGTCGTAATGGTTGTTTGCATCAACTGTTTGTAAAATTCACCATCGACATATGATTTTCCGTGTTTTGCAATGTTGAATGCAACTTCATAGGAAGCACGCGTAACCAGATGATTTGCACTGAATATGTTTTTCATCACTTTTTGTTCAGATTCCAATGAAATTTTCAATCGTAATATTTCGGCAGATCGTTTTTCAGACAACGGCAAAAACTTCTCGTTCATTTCACGGTGTTGATTCTTAAAATGAGATTCGACATTGTATTTCTTATTCTCTGCGAATTCATGACGGCATATTAGACACATTGACTTCCCTTTGTGTTCGGACACAAAATAATTTTCTTCCCATTCGCTATTGTACCTCCGAATTATCTTCTTCTGTTTGTCTTCTTGAACATTTTGAGTAACACGGGTGCTTGATTCTGTATGCTGATCACTATCAAATAGACCTGGAACACTTGTTTCACCTCCGCCACTTTCATCTGGTTTTCTTTTTCTAATTACGAAACGATCCATATTTCACTGTGAACTGAACACTTATTCAACTCATTTGACAATGAACTAATAAATTGGCAAGTGAATTTCAAATGACTTAAGGCCCATTTAGTCTCGACGGTTGGCGGTTAACGATTGATTCTGCATACTGCAGAAGTCCACGAATGAATGAAATTCATTCGTGGCAGAAGTCAACCATCAAGATTTGTTGTCTCTCTCTAACACATGCAAAATCCACACGCAGCCGCGTTCTTGCATTTTCACAAAATACAGTCATGCAGATAACAGTCGCCAACAAATGTAAACATAAACAATTGAAATGCTGATTCAGCTAGCGCTGCCAATTCAACAGAAAATAAAAAATAAAGCGACGACGCGAATACAACGGACAATACAGCTAACTACTGTTTGTCTTATTATTGTCAAGATGAAATCGCTTCGGTTAACATTTTAAATCGTTTTTTGGAAAAAATTAGAATCATTATTTGAAAAATATTAGTCTTCTCGTTGGCCACTGAAATTTGTCGCTTGGCCACAAGTGGCCAAGTGGCTACTAGTTTGGACAGCACTGATTTAGAGGATCGAATGAAGTAATAGGGTCGCCGAACAACGGAAATTTTCTTGGCATTATTGAATTAATTGCAGAATTCGACCCATTTTTATCAGAACATATTAAAAAGTATGCAAATCAAGGCCGTGGAACAGTGTCATATTTATCTAAAACTATTTTTGAGGAATTCATAGAGGCTATGGCCAAGAAAGTACTACAGCACATTGTCCAAGAAATAAAAAACGCAAAGTATTGGGGACTTGTTTTAGATTCAACTCCAGACCTCTCGCACGTTGACCAGTTGTCCTGCGTATTTAGATATTTTTACAATAACCAAGTTCAGGAAAGATTCTTGTGTTTTTTGGAAATAAAAAGTCACAAAGGACAGTCGATGTGCGATAATGTTTTAAATTTATTAAAAGAGCACGAAATAAAAATTGAAGACTGCCGAGCTCAAACATACGACAACGCCAGCAATATGTCTGGTAAATACAAGGGTCTACAAGCGTGCATAAGAGAAGTAAACGATTTGGCTTTTTATGTACCTTGCACTGGACATTCGTTAAATTTAGTCGGCGAGTGCAGCGTGGAAGAATGCACAACTGCAATCAACTTTTTTGGAGTTCTGCAGCAACTGTATGTATTTTTAAGCACTTCTACTCACAGATGGAGTATTTTATCCAGCCAAGATGCAAATGTTAAAAATTTGTCGAAAACACGATGGTCCCGCCGATCAGATGCTGCTAAAGCTCTGTGCAATAATTTTAAAGGCGTGTATAATACATTAGACATTATAGCGCATGATGACGAAGAAAAACGAGAAGTCCGTCACGAGGCGTCTAATTTAATTAAACAAATTTTAAAAATTGAAAATTCTTTCATGGCCGTGTTTTGGAATTCTGTTTTAAGTAGATTCGAGCAAACTAGTCAATTTTTACAAAAGATTGACGTGGATTTAATTTCTGCAGATAAAATGCTTAAATCGTTAATAGATTTTGTAAATAATTTACGTGTCCAATTTGATGAATTTGAGAATAAGGCTAAAAAATTAGGTGAAATAGAAAAATTTGAATACTCTGATTCAACGAAGAGAAAAAAAATTAAAAAATTGGCTGATGGAAATGTGCAAGCCAACACACTTTATGGATCGGATAAATTTAGAATTGATTCTTTTTATGTTCTAATAGATAAATTAAGCGCCGAATTAACAAAGAGAAGTGCTGCCTACAGTCATATTACAAATTTATTTGGCTTTTTGTTGCAAATAACTTTTATTGACGAAGATGAATTAAAAATCAAAATTGATCAATTATTATTAATTTATCATAAAGATCTTGATAGTAATTTATCAGTTGAAATACAGCATTTTATTCCTCTGATAAAAAATCAACCAAAGGGTTACTTTTCCAATGTGGATCTTATTAAAAAAGGTGGAAATGAAATAATTATTCCACTGAAAATATTAAATTGGATAGTTGATTTAGATATGGAACAAATGTTCCCAAATATTTACATCGCGTATAGATTATTAATAACAATACCAATTGCAAATTGTGAGACAGAGCGGTCTTTTTCCGTCTTAAAAAGAATAAAAAATGTACACAGATCCTCAATGGCTGATGAAAGGCTATCAAGTCTATCAAGACTTAGCATTGAAAGCGACTTATTAAGATCACTAAATTTCGACGACATTATTCAAGAATTCGCTGAAGTGAAAGCCCGTAAAAAATTTTTTTAATCATATATATTTTTATAAATTTTATGTAACTAATAAAAAGGATTTTTAAAATATACTGTTTTGATTATTTTACTGACTGTCCACATTAATTTTTTTTGAACCCTTTAAAAGAGGGGCCCCCTCCTAGTATGTAGCCCTGGGCCCCACAAAAGCTTAATCCGGCGCTGGTAGGCTGTTGCAAAGACCTGACAACACAGTAGGCTTTTGCGAAGACCTGGCAACACAGTAGGCTTTTGCGAAGACCTGGCAAAAAGAGAGTGAAGTATTTGACATATCTTGTGGCAATCGTCAGTCGTGTGTAGGTCGTGAAAGGTATTAGTCTATTGGCGAAGTTAACTAAATAAATTAGTTAAAACATTAAAATAGTGCGTTTTATTCAATTGATATATATTAGCGGTCATTACAATTAAGTTTCCTTCAGGCAGTCACTACCGTGGCATCGGAATACCATCAATGCTCCATAACTTCGATTGCTTTGGTGTTGTAGTATAATGATCTTCAGATCATACTTTTCGACCATGATAAAATTCAGAAACATAAAAAAAGTGGTACTGCAGACATATCGAGGTTTGGAAAAATTGCTATCTGAAAAATAACAATTTCCGAACAATCACCCATATCTCCATTTTTTCATATAAAAAGTTTTATTGAACTTATTTATAAGAATATCTTATTAATTATAAAAAACGTCTTATTAAATTTATTAATAAGAAATGCTTATTGATTATAATAGATGTTTTATATATGCGAAATTTGTTGTTGCTTTACATTAAATCGAATACGCATCAGCCTACTTTAATGTATGTGTAAGTATATTTATTTATTTCTCTATGCATTATATACATCATTTTAGAGAAGCGTCTTCGGCGTCGTTCTGGTCAATTCTATTCTCACGGCTCGTGCCAAGTTCATTGTTATGTTCGCTGTCAATGTGTCAAGAAGTGTTTTAATTAATTGTGGTTTGGTTGTCTAATTTATTGTGTATTGTTTGTGTATTGCTTCTACAATGTTCAATATCAATTCAAACGAATTGAATAATTACCTCTCGCTGCAACCAAGCGATCAAAGTGAAATTGTGCATTTATTTCCATCGTGGAACTTGACTCACGAAATAATTAACATATTAAATAATCGCGGCATTAGCTCCATCGATGTGTTAATGAAAATTGAAGTTGAAGATATTAACCACCTGTTTGACCTCCTTGATGAAAATTTTTTTGGAGAAAAAATAAAATTTAAGAGTGGATTGAGGGAATGGCGAAAAGATAAGGTAAAAAAACATACATCCCTCAATTTAAATATACATACTAATATGTGCATTCTTACAGAATAAACCATTTAGTTGCGATGAGGAATCACAATCAATGAACAGTCGCATACTAAAACAGAACAAACTCTGTTGTTTTTAGAGGAATTAATTTCAAAATAGGACATATTGTCACACTTCATGAACAAACTGTCATCATTTTCGAAATAAGAGACTTTTTAATTGAAGACAAACAAGTTTATATTATTGGTAATAAGCATGAATGCTTAAATTTTTCCGAAAAATATCAATCATATCTAGTTGGAAATGCAACTGAAACTTTTAAAAAAATTTATTTCCATTTATTACAAGGACCACCAATCCATTTTTATATGTTGAATAAAAGTCATAGGTCATAAGAATAAAAAAATATTGGTAAAATATCCATAATTATATTATATATATACATGTAATGTAATGAAATAAATAAATATTACAATAAAATTTATATAAGCGTTTTTTTTCTTATTATTTTCATAAGATGTCTTATTGATTTTTTTAATAAGAACTTCTTATTATTTTTATAAGATATCTTATTAATTGTATTGATAAGATTTTCTTATTATTTTCATTAGATATCTTATTGATTCGATTGATAAGATTTTCTTATTATTTTCATCAGATATCTTATTGATTTTATTGATAAGATTTTCATATTATTTTCATTAGATATCTTATTGATTTTATTGATAAGACTTTCTTATTATTTGCATTAGATATCTTATTGATATTATTGATAAGAATTTCTTTTTAAAATAATAAGGGTTTCTTATTGGCGAAAAACCATAAGGAAATCTTATTAACTTTGTTCTATTTTATAGAGCATTTTATATAGACATTTGGCTCTGTGCAGCGTTCATGTTGGCGCGTTTATTTTGTTTTATTTTTTCTTTTTTTTTGGCGCTGAAGAGGACTTTTATTTTGTTTGTTTTGTCCTTATCGCCATTGGTGCCATTTTGTAAACAATTGCTGCCTTTTTGTTGTATTGTCTGGTGTGCTGGTTGTAGAGTAGATGTAGTGGGGTTACCAGTCCCCGAACCGTTTGGGGTTCAACTGGTAGTAGTTTCGGCTACGAGGTCTGACCAGAGACTTAATTCTGGTAGCACGAGTGTGGTTGGCCCCCTTGTGGGAGTATCGTGCTGGCTGTGGTTTAAACCCAAATCGCGGGTAGAGCTTTTTGCTCAATGTGGAGTTGTATTGCAACCGGGTGCCGAGACCCATAGATCGGTAGGAGTTTAGGTAGTCTCCGTTCCTAACCAAGCAAGAAACTATGCCCAAATGCATAGTTTTAAATTGGTACTCGGATGCTTCGGCATACGTGATTGTATAGTGATTGTCAGTGATAGTGCGGTTTATAGAAGAATTTGGCGAAAAAATTTTTCACGCGATTATCTCAGGAAGTACTGGGCCGATCGGCTAGATTTTTTCGTTACCGGTTAGTGCGGAAAACAAGGAAACGTGTGACACGTGTGAAAATCTTTGCGATCCGACATCGGGGAGCCGAGATATTGGTGTGGGAGTTTTCCTTCGTTTTGCCGTGGGGTTTTGTAAGCAACAGTAAGACCGCGTGGTCTTCTGCTGCTGTAAGTAATACACAAGTGCGTGTGTGTGTTCTTGTTGGGAGTGGTAGTGGCGGCAGCGCTGCTGCCATGTCTGGTTCGATGACGGATGGAGAGTCGTCGACGTCCTCAGCGGTTTCCAAACGGGTTCAGCTGGGGTCGCCTGAAGCTAAAGGTAGGGGAAAGCCGGTTGACGCCGACTTTAGGCAGTAGCGCAGAGTTGGTGGCGTGTCTTCTAAAGGCAGCCCGAAGAGGGGTACTAGTGGTGCCCAGGCAGTGATGACTGAAGGGGGTGCTGCTGGTAGGAGCAGCGCCAAGTTGGTTGCTGGCACCAGTGGTGTCGGTGGGAAGTCCCTAGCTGAGGAGATGAGGTCGGCAATTGGTAAGGTAGGTGAGGTGTTACGGGCTGCTGGTACGCCGAATGGCGCTTTGAAGAGACCGCTGCCAAGTGTACCTGTTGGTACGGCAGCCCCCCGCCTGTAGCGATGGTGGTCGTGGCGGCGGAGGTCCTAGTGGACTGGTCTCCGACTTAATGGATGGCAATGTCAGTACGGAATTGGTCGCGAGGGTTGCGAGGTGGGGTCCACTTTAAGAGAGCGGGTCCATGAGATTACGGCGCTTCGTGGTGGTGACGTGTTGATACGCACACCATCTGTAGCGGAGCATGCAGGTATTGCCAAGAATAGCAAGTCTGAGGAGGCTGGGCTCACCGTTACGGTGCCTGACAGCTCAGTAGTGCGAGTTGTTGTCCAGGGTATCGACTCGAAGATTACCCATGACGAGTTCATGGGTGATGTCTTCGAGAAGAACCTCAAGGACAAGATTTCGTTGGACGAGTTTAAGAGTGGTGTCCGGCTCACTAGTCGGCCGTGGGACAGTACCAAGACAGGAACAACTAACGTTGTTTTGGAAGGGAGGGCTTCGTGCCTTGAACCCTTGCTTGCATCGCCTCGTTGTTCGTCAAGTGGTTCTCGTTCCGCGTACGACCGTTTGATCCGGTGCAAAGCTGTTTCAGGTGTTTGTTGTTTGATCACTACGTTAGGGAGTGCCGATGGAAAGAGAATGCCTGCAGTCGGTGTGGACAGCAGGGTCACTGTGTGGTAACGCAATCCATTGCAGAAACTGCGCTTTTCAGGGTAGAACCTCGGCTAATCGTATGATGACTGAGGACTGTCCCATGTATAGCGTTATGCTGGTTAGAGCGAGGGCTAGACATTAAGTATGGAACACACAATTCTACATATAAATTGTGGTAGGGCAATTTATGAGCTAGGAGAGGTGATGGTAGAACGACGGTGTAGTTCTGCGCTCCTTCAGGAACCTGCTAGTGGCCATGGTGTCATTACGGGTTTGCCTGCAAGTATGCGGGTCTTCGCTGATTTGAGACTTAACTCTGCGGTGGTCATGAATGACGGTAGCGTTGAGTGTACCGTAGTTTCTAGGACCGACTTGGGGATCTGCGTGGGTGTTGAAGGGGGTTTCGGACAGCTATTTTTGTGTAGCAGTTACTGCAACTTTTATGAGCCGTATTTGTCATATATGGACACGGTACTACTACTTGCGAGTAGTAACCCTCTCGTCCTGGGGATAGACGCTAATGCATCAAACCAGCTTTGGTTTAGTAAAACACCCAGACTTTCAACTGGGTCGCTAACCCATTACCGGGGAGAGATGCTAAGTGAATGTTTTGTTTCGGGCCGCCTTCATGCCTTGAATAAGCCGAGTGAACAGTACACTTTTGATAATGGTAGAGGAGTTAGTGATATAGATGTGACAATTGCAAATAGTTTAGATGGAGGGTCAAACCGTCCGTAAGTGATCACAATTACATTGTAATTGATTATTTTATTTTTGTCAAACGAAATTTGTATTTCGGTCATTTTAATCTTAGTGTTTGGTCATTTCGAAAAAGCGCAATCTGTTTTAAGCGACAGAGGGAATGTATTTCATTAACTCGAAGACTATAAAATATAATTATTTAGCGTTAATTTAATATCTATAATAGCAAATAAAATTTGATATAAATCTACAAACATTTTGTCATCTCGCTTATATTTTAGAGAGTGTAATCTTTTAGTAATTTACTAGTTTTGGTACAAACTAAGTAATTTCAAAAAGTGGAACAATTGCAATAAAGCAAAATGTAAGAACTAAGCTACACGTTAGCATTATGAGAAGAATTTTTAAGAGCGACTGACATGTAGCATTTTAGAAGTGTAATTTTTTATGTGATGACACTTGTCGGCTGATTTCGACTTACGTCGAACATTTTTTATTTTATTTTGTTAAATTAAATAATTATTTTAGTAATATTCTAATATAAATATACTGCGACCAGTATAAATGACAACGGATGCTGTACATTCGAATTGGTGATTGGTAGACTGTGTCCAGTTTTAGAGTTTATAACACCAGGAAATGCAACCAATGTAGGCACAGGCCTTCGCCAAAAAGGCTAGATGTAGGATGACATCGGCTAAGAGCCGGAAAAAGATTGTCTTATCTAGCTTACTTCAAATGCAATTTAACTAAAGAGAAAACCTCAGTACACAATATTTCACACATAACTAAAAAATTAATTTGTTTCATCGGTCCATCAGAAGAGGTATTAATACCACTTATACATTAACTAAATAAATACCCTTACCCAAATGTTGCAAGGCAACGCTGAAGAACAAACCACCAATGGTTCTGGCTTGGTTCTAAAACCCCTCATATGGATTAATGGTAAGATATACATATATTCATTTAAATTTCCATTTTAAAATAATCAGTTATATTCTTCGCACATACACTTCAAAAAATCTTATTGAATACAATAGATGTCAATTAAAATGATGCAGGAAAATAATGGTAATATTATAACAAAATTATTTGAAGAGGCTTAATAAATATTTGTTCCTAATTCTAAATAACGGGTGGTTTTTTTAGACGTGTGATTTTCAATCAGGCAATACTTTTTTCGGAGTTGGTCTTTTTGACAGCTGTCACTTGATTTATGCTCAGTTTGGTTTGCCATTTCCTAATGAATAGACAAATTTATTGCCAAAATAATGGTTCGGTCCGCGCGACGCTTCGCGCGCTGCGTCCAATATTCGATCGACTTAATCGCCGAGCAGAGTCGGTAATTCGATCAACCATGGATCGGTTTCGCACCACGTTCACTCTAGTGGATAATGCGCATCCTCAGAGACGCCGTACAGTGCGCACCGAAGGCGCTATTGCTGCTGTGGAGCAGGGTATCGAAGAAGACCCGAATGAGTCCATCCGGAATCGCGCGCAACAATTGGAGCTCTGCACATCCACTTTATGGATCATTTTGCGGAAGGGCCTTGGTTTGTGGGCTTACAAAATCCAACTCGCACGTTCGGTGAATGGGCCCAAAACGAGATGGCCACCGATCCCGATTTTCACAAGAAAATTTTGATCAGCGATGAAGCTCACTTTTGGTTGAATGGGTACGTTAATAAACAAAATTGTCGCAGTTGGAGTGATGATAATCCACAAGCCATTTTTGAGACGCCGTTACATGCTCAAAAAGTCACTGTTTGGCGTGCTCTATGACAGAGGGAATCATTGGTCCATATTTCTTAAAAAATTAAGCCGGCCATAATGTTACAGTCAATGGGGAACGCTATAGAGCCATGATTGACCTTTTCGTGCCTTAATTGGAGGATGTTGATGTGGATGACCTTTGGTTCCAACAAGACGGTATTATAGGCTGTTTCCACTACAGCCGCGTCCACGTCCGCGTCCAAAAATCAGTTAGGTAAGCGAAAAAGTCGCGTTCATATTGGACGCGACATCCGATAAGTCGCGTTCACTAGAAATTCGTTTATTTTTGCAATCGAAACCCACCTATTAATGGCAGTGCCGCAAATTGCCCATCCCTATTAAAACAGCCATACCTCCTAATGGCAATACCGCAAATTGCCCATTCCTATTAAAACAGCTGTTTTTCTGGATAAACAAACAATTTGTTGTCAGTCTAAGGAAAGGAAAATGGAAAAAACAGGAGGCAAGTATTTGTTAACACTTTTAATTTTAGATTTAACTCTTTTAATTTTAACTCTTTGTTAATTTTAGATTCAAAAAACATTAAATGGACGACAGCGTTGACGCTATATCTGTTGGATTTGTGGGAGGAGAGCATTGATGGGCTGAGGGGTGTTCGTAAGAACACCCACATATACAAAGAGATGGGGGAGAAGTTGGGAGTGACTGGCGCAGAAATAAAAAATAAAGTTGACAGCCTAACAAAGAGATACAGGTAAGTTTTTAAATATATATTATACACCTATATTTTATTGGGAATAAAATCGATTGTGTACACGTTTATTGCAGAAAGGAGCGAGCGCTAGTTGGGCCATCAGGTGGCGCGCCATCTACCTTGGAGCACTACGAACGGCTTAGCAAAATATTGGCGACATCCAAGGCCATCAGTTATAAAAGAGTGATGGTCGAAAGCACAGGTAATCTAAACTAAAAACGGTAACACATGTGTACAAACATCTATATTCAAACATCTAAATTAATTTCAGATTTTACGCCTCTTCACAACTCTGGAAGCATTGATGTGGAGAGCTCAGAAGACTCCCGTGGCGAAGCTTCCTCATCGCAGGGAAAAAGAAGGCGGATAGACAAGCTGTATAGACTCCTGGAGATTGAGGAGAAAAAGCTTGAAGCCTTAAATGGGATAGCTGATGAAATTGCGAAGAAGAATGAAGAAACAAAAATATTTCATCAAAAAGTTTTAGAAGCCTTCGCAAACAACAATAATAAATAATAATAATTAGCATATCTACTGTCCAAGACAGTCAGATTAATAATGTAAATTGTATAGCAATTGTTAATGAATTTAATTTATGTTTTTTATGATAAATTAATAAATTTATTTAATTTTATGTTTATTTTTAGTTTTATTTAAATAATGTATTTTTATCGGCTAACAAAGTAACTACCAAATGCAAGTCGTATAGTCTGAGCTTGCTCGTCGTGATTGCCCAGGTGTGTAGTATATGTAGGATGCTGCCTCTCTTCTACGCGATGTGTTTCTCATTTTGAATTCATGTGGCTGTCATTTTCATTTAGGAAATTATGCAGCATGCAACAACATACAATTATATTGGAAGTTTTAGATATATTATTATCTAAACCTTTTCCAATTCGACGGAAGCGGGCCTTCAAATGGCTTTCGATAAATTGCTGAACGGAAAACGGATAAGGTTTAATAAGGTTCATTACGGTTGTGGAGAATTTAAAAGCGGAATCTCCCAACACAACCGCTGGTACTTTAGTGCCACATAGAGTTCTGGCAATCTCCCGGAATAGCGGCGTTTCTTCTAAGATGGACTTGAGCCTGCTCCTCCAGAGGATTATTCTAACTATGGAGTCCTAGAAACAGAAATGGCTCCCCTTACTAAGAGATATTTCTTTTCAACAGAAAATTAGGTTTGTTTCTGTTTATCATAATATGTTTAGTGAAATAACATGAATCCCGACGTTGATGTACATGAATCTGTATCTACGATTAAAACGCTTTTAATGCTATTGTAAACGTAGTAAATAAACGATCACTTACCGGTGGTCGACCAAAGCAAAAAGGACTGTTGAGTTGCACCCTTTGTAGTTGTGGTAATCAACTGCTTCTTCTGCTTTAGGCTGCACTTCTGCAATAAATTTACACAAATTGTAATTCATAATTTAGCAATGCATCAAAATTTATTTTACCCATTGCTCCAAAGCACTGCGGAAATCCAAGCTTCTGAAATCCTTCAACGCACTCCTTTACCTTCTCATCTGATAGAAAGTCTGCTGGCAGATACTCAGGTGCTAGCTGGACGATGACTTCAGTGCAGAATTCATGCAGTATTTTGCACACCATCGATTTTGAAATACCAAATAGCCTTCCAACTGTTCGGTATTCCGCTGAGGAGCCAAGTGCGTAAAGGGACACAGCGATCCGCTTATCTAGAGGGATAGCGAGCCGAAATGAGGTGTCCTTCTTGGCCAGTGTTTTTTTTTTTTTTTTTGAAACACGCTCCTCTCTACGCGGAAACTTTCTTTGAACATCTTGTCCGAATTCTGGGGCACGTCTTACTCCCAAAAGGCACCATAACGTTTCTATTAAATAAAAGTTAAGAAGAATAACTTCAAAACAAAATATATTTCTCCTCACTTACAAATGACCACACGCTTCGTGCATTCTACAAACATATTTCTACTACTGCATATTTCCATTACGCGCAATAACATTTCATCCTCATTTTCCTCTGCGGTTAGCAAAAGAATATCATTTAACTCCATGATAATCTCCAAACACAAAAATTTTAATCTTTTCGCACCGCAAAAAAAAAACAAATAGACATAAACAGCTGTTTGGACGCGAACGTGGACGCAAAATATAGTGGAAACACCATTACAAAATTATCGATAAATCGTTAAAGCGGACGTGGACGCGACTGTAGTGGAAACAGCCTATTACATGCCATACACCCAACGAAACAATCAATTTATTGAAGGAAACTTTTGGTGAGCGCATTATCTCCCGTCGTGGCGTCCAAGAGCGTGCGATTTAACACCGCTGGACTATTTCTTGTGGGGTTATGTGCAGTCGCTTGTCTAGGCAGATTAGCCCGAGACAATTGACGCGTTGGATGAGAATATTCGGCGCGTTATTGTTGACATACGGCCCCAAATGCTGCAAAAAGTGGTCGAAAATTGGTTGTTGTTATTGTTGCTGTGTGAAGTGGTTCCAGCGGTACGCAAAAAAAAACAGAAAATACATTTTTGTTTATTTATAATTAATTCCATTTTTAGTTTCGGTTACGTAAATACAATTTAAAATGAAATAATAAATGTGAACTCTTAATTTGTTGCATTTAAAATTGCAATGACCCTTTTCTGACATACTCTAGGAGCAGAGCCCAAAAAACAATAATAAACTCTTTTCTGACAAAAATTAAGAGCTCTTTCAGAACCCAAAAAATAATCATAAACTACTCTTTTCTGACATAAAATAAATTAAGAGCTCATTCTGACGGACCATTTTCAAAGAAAAATACGCTTTTCTCAAGGTTTTTGGGCTCTAAGACTAATTTCGGATTCATATAGTTTGTTGGGTTAACCACGAGTTACGATAAGACGGACAGGAGAAGCAGTTCATCACAACAACAACACCTACAGTGTTTTGACGTTCTCCTTTTGGTTCTGCTTGGGACAGAATGGTATTTGTTTACAGCAGTGCGCTGTAGAGCCAGCTGAGGTAGAACCAGGTACGAGGGTACCGGTATAACCGTAAGTACGAGGGGGACTCGAAATTCTCAGTTGCTTTGGAAATAAATAAAATTTGATATAAATCTACAAACATTTTGCCATCTCGCCTAAGTATATTATAGACCGTGTAATCTTTTAGTAATTTACTAGTTTTGGTACAAATTAAGGAATTTCAAAAAGTGGAACAATTGCAATAAAGCAAACCTTGATTTCGCCTTACATCAACAATTTTTTAATTTATTTTGTTAAATTAAATTATTATTATAGTAATATCCTAATATAAATATGCAATGTAGGTATAGACTAGATGTAGGATGACATGAGCTAAGAGCCGGGAAAATGTCAGCAAGCACAAAATCGGAGGGCAACGAATATCAATTACTGTAGGAATTCAAAGACTATATCGTTACCTTAATATAGAAAGGCTCCAACTCGTAAATTTTTGAAATGGCGTCTTGAAACGATTCTGACAGAGCTACATCAGATACCCCTTCAATGAAAACTTTACGGGGATGCGTTGATAAATAGCGAAGTTATAAGCTAATAATATAAAGCCATAACTCATTAATTGCTGCAAGGTAAGAATAGATTTTCTGATTTCGTGTCTGTGTTACGCATTACAATGAGTCTTTTACCCAGCCATATTTATGTCAGGTTAACGCAGTAGCACAACAACAGGCGTTTTGTTGTTGTTTATGGTACCATAGAAAAAAACCAAAATACATTTGGTCTGACAGCTTTGGTACGAAGGCTTATCAATGTAGTAATTTTCTCATGTATGGAATTAAAAAAAAATCTGCTGCTCTAATGCGTTAACTTGAAATAAATTAATCTTGGACTTTTACTCAATTTGAAAATTAATCCATGCAGGACATCTATGGACACAGTAGGCATAGATTCTCTGATTTAGTTTGTATTGATTTTGTTTTACGCATTCCTGTGATCGGTTATTGTTTCATTTGTATTTCGAATCCGCATAGACCATTTCAGTTAAATGCTGCAAAAACAATACATAGAAATAGTTATGGATTTTGTAAACGAAACCATTAGAAGAACTGCTCCCAGCCAATCAGAATGAAAGCAAAATGTCAATAAAATAACTCGAATGAAATGTGAAGAATCAGGGTTGTCATGGAATCCAATTTCCGTCGGAATTGGATTTGAAAACGATAAAATATAACGTTGGTGTCATGAATTCCAATATTATCAGTGTTGCGGCTGCAGTAAATATTGATTTACATCCATATATTTGTTTTATTTAATATCTTTCACTCAATTTCTTGAATTTAATTTCTTTTAGATGAACTTATACTATATTGCATTTGAATTGTATAATATTATTGTGAAATATCTCTCAAATATGTAGATAAATATGAACATTTGTCTGATAGTCTAAATTCCAAGTTCTAATGTGAACACTCCTTGAGAGTATCACAAACATTTATCGATTTGTTGTTGTGGTTATCGAATGAATCAGGGATTCGACAAACTTACAATTTTATTATTCGGTTTATTATTTAGTTTACCAAATTAATGTTGGGACGTCCGTTATTTGCAAGAATTTTAATTTAATTAGAATTAAATAAAAAAAAACACACGTGGCAGTTGGGGGACTGCCGACAGAAGCTATGCTCCAACTTACTTTCGATTGTTTTTTAATATTTTTGAAACACAATGATTGACAATATATATAGTTATTTATTATTACTATTATTATTAACACATCAGATATTATTTATTATTATTTTTCCACTAGCACGAATTTACCCCCCTATACTGCCGTATAACGTATTGTATGTTAAGAAAACATTTTAATTGGGTTAACAATGATATAAAAGCTTGCAAAAGCGAAATCCGGCACATTGTATTTAAAGTCATGTTTATTAAAGCTTTCTGAAATATTAATATGGTTGTAATCTGTGCTGGATTGATCCATGTTATTGATAACAGGTTAGCTACTTTTATTTCTACTAGTCCTGTAGAGGTGGCGCTGGTATATGATAAATCTTATTCTGTTATGTTAATTTGTTTGCACTAGCTTCCAACCAACTAGCCTACAAACCTGTTGTGAGAGTGTTAATGTTATTTTGAAAGAGTTGAAAGATGAGCTTTATTTTCCGTGAAGTTTGACAAATTGCAATAACTACATGGTGATATAAAAGCTTGCAAAAGTGAAATCCGGCACATTGTATTTAAAGTCATGTTTATTAAAGCTTTCTGATATATTAATATGGTTGTAATCTGTGCTGGTTTGATCCATGCTATTGATAACAGGTTAGCTACTTTTATTTCTACTAGTGGCGCTGGTATATGATAAAGCTTATTCTGTTATGTTAAAAATAACGGTACTATCACCTCACGCATTTTCGTTATGCCATTTTTTCCCAGTTAACTCCGTCTCTCAAAGCCCGCTGTAAGAAGCATAGCTTCAAAAATAAAGTTCGTACAAACGACAGACGTCCCAACATTTAGACTAAATAAAATTAATTGAAAATATAATTATTTTTATTCATTGTAAAAGAATATAACATGTTTGAGTAAATTTAGTGCATTATTATTGCAAATGCGAACAGCCCTAAGGTTTAATGTGAACACTCCTTGAGAGTATCGCATGCATTTATCGATTTTTGTTGTTATCGAATGTATCAGGGATTCGACAAAACTACAATTTTATTATTCGTTTTGCATTCTTAAAATGGGCAGACAGAGGTTTGTAAATTAAATAAAATTAATTGAGAATAAAGTTATTTTTATTGGCAAAAAAAAGCTTGCCTAAATACTATTCAATAGTACGAACAATGCCCATTTGGCTATTGTTGTAAAAGTCTATGTTCAAACTCAGATAAAACTTTTAAATCAAATATCAGTAGTGAAATAATGTAATACCTGTAATATGCACATTAGGGTGTATTGATATTTTTTTAGGATTAGATTTCAAAATTCTGCCCTGAAAAAAAAAATACTCTATTGTAGCGAAAGCATACTGGGAATGCATGAATGAAGAGCGTGACTTTGGTTTGAGTGTCATTTAGATAAACAAAGCAATTGAATGTGACAAGCAAAGCAATTGAATGTAACAAACAAAGCACTTGAATGTGTGTGGCAAAACCCAGCCATATGGACTAAATTAAAGGTTTCCTCTTTCAATTGTTGTGGGTAGTAAAGCAATTTATGTATGATGCATGCTATAACAAATAGGTTGTTGGAAGACGCTTGACACATTGACCGCCCGAAAGATATTTGACACATGTGTGGTATCGATATGATAAGCATTTGTATGTTTTCCACCTTGATAAGAAAACTAAGTCACCCAAAATGCTACTAGCAAACTAAGTATTTGTATTGTAGGTAATTGTAAGTAAGTTTTAAGATACATGTAAATGTAAGGATATTGTGGTAAAGGGGCAGTTACATTCTAAACTCAGACGTTGCCGGTTTTCCAGCATTTATAATAAAGTTAAGTTCTATAAAACGTTTACAAGTCTCGTTATTTAAACACCAAGCGCTACACTATCAAAATATATTTTTTATTGTTTACGCTCGTCATGACACGTCGTTTGAGCCCCATATTGATCAAAAAAAAATAAATAAAAAAAAATTCCCAACTACACTAGGAATCGAAACTTAACGGCGATAGAGGACCCTCGCATAAAGAAAAGTTTGCGTTTCCGTAATCAGCTCTACCTGTCTCAAAACGCATACTGCACGACATTATACTGGGAGATATGGACCGATTAGAAGAATTTTTTGTTGAGTTTGATAATCGGAAACGTAGTTACCAGGGAGGATTCTTTAGTCTTAAAACATTAAGCCTTATTACGAATGTCGTTCTCGTATTTCGACTACTACAGTTTTGTAAAAGATTAAAGACAAAGTTGGCGTGTTGTCTTTAATCTTTTACAAAACTGTCGTAGTCGAAATACGACAACGACACTCGTAATAAGGCTGATTATAAAGAGGGCTTCGAACGCCACCAAAACAATCAGTGACGATTCGGTATCCTCCTTGGAAACCCCATTAAATCCGGGCATGGGAGAAAAACGGCTTTTGGTCAAATGAACTTAGCTTCAAGTACGTCGAGAATCTGGGCAATATATATATGTGTCTTCAGAAGAACGGAGTAATTAATGTTCAAGTGTAAGTCGGACTGGTTTTCGTTCGCTACGTTTTCTTTCGAGATCGTGACTTTCGCTGTAAATAACTACACACTCTATCGCAGCGACCGACTTCCTATTACCAATACAAGACTTGTAGGAAATCTTTCTGTAGAGATAAACATATACCAAACAAGAGCTATAGTTACCACTTACTGCATATTCTCCTAAGTATGATCATTCTTTCGTGACTGATATAGACATGCACCGAGAAAAAAAGCTTATGTAAAATCACCTAAGTCTGCTTGGGTAAAAATAATTGTATGCAAATTAGAAACTTAACCCTTTCCATCTGACGGTACTAATTCGTAGCACCTTTTTGTAACTGTAAATTTAACAAACATGAGATGAATTTCATGTAAAAATCGAGATGCATTGAACCCGACCCCCTCAGATATCGATGAAATTTTGTTCATAGCTAAATTTGATCAATACAAACAAACCCTCATTTTTAGAAATGACTGTTTTGCGATTTTTTGGGCGTGGCACAGTGGGAAAGTTTTCGAAAAAACGCGAAAATGGTCGAAAAGAGCTCCATTTAAACTACAATAACTCAGAATCGGCTGAACCGATTTCCATGATCTTGGTATCATTAAAAAGATATTTTAACAGGCTTTATGACACGTTTTTTACAGGCTTTATTTTAACTAACGAAAAAACCAAAAAGATCAAGTGTTTTTTTTAGTGTATTACTTTTTTAGAAAGGTTTATCCTTCACCTATACCATATCAAAAAATAAAAATGGGTTCTTTTTTAGTTTTCATTATATAATTTTTTAAGTAGTGTCACTTCTAGTAATTGCCCTTATATTTTATATTTACATGTAAAATAAATAAACATTGTCCCATCAAAATTATGAATATGCTTTAACCCCAAAAAGTTCTTGCTTGCCTTAAAAATTGCTATATACAAGGTGGCCCAAAAGTAATCCTCCATCAGAAAATGCTATAAATTTTGCGATTGGCCCCTAATGTCAGTTCTGCTTTGACATTTGTGTAGTAAACACATGCGAAATTCACGTTAATAAACAATGTTACGCTACACTGCTCCAGAACGCGGAATATTGCTGACTATTTATTTGACCAATAACCGGTCGGTGACTTTGGCACAACGTGAATTTCGTTGCAGATTTCCTGGCCGTCCAACGCCTACTGGTGAAACACTGCGACGTTTAGCCGCTCGCCTCGAAGAGACTGGCACAACACGAGATGCTGCCAGGCGTGGCAGACCCCGGAGTAGCCGTTCTGCAGAGAATATTGCTGCTGTAGCCGATGATGTCATGGAAGCACCGCCAGACGACGTGCCACGGAAATGGGTATCAGTCGACGGTCTTTACAGCGAATTTTGGTACAAGATTTGAAGATGTTTCCGTACAAAGTCCAGACGGTGCATCAGCTGTTAGCTGCTGACCGCCAATCGCGTCTAACATACGCTCAAGCCATCCTTAATCACCACCAAGAGGAAGATGATTTTTCATCAAATGGAATGTGATGGAATCGGAGGAACATTGAAGAGAGGTGCTCGAAATTATAGTATTGCAAATAAAAATGAAATCCAGACAACGAGGCAACTCTATCACTGGGCATCAGAAACATATAAGACCACCATACAAGTTGCTTACGCAGATGCTGACGAATACAACAACGTTAAAGAAAAGCTATTTTCAAGATATAAAGAAGCTCAAACTATAACAGGAACTCAAGGCTTTCATTCATTCATTCCGATAAATGAAACTTTTGTACATGTGCGCAGACATTCTGACTGTGCCAAATTTGAGCAGCGCAAAATTTCTTACAAATAATTAACTTAAAAAAAATGTAAATAAAATGAAACACAAATTAATAAAAACATGGCAAATAATATAAACAATTGTTGATGGTTTTTTATTTGTAAACATTTAAAAAATGTTAGAATTGTTGAACTATTTTGTAAACATGTAAGAATGTGACCTGATATTTTCGCTGTTATTCGAATTATTTCGAAAACTTTCGGCACGTATTACTAGAAGTGACACTACTTAAAAAATTATATAAAAAACACTAAAAAAGAACCCATTTTTATTTTTTGATATGGTATAGGTGAAGGATAAACCTTTCTAAAAAAGTAATACACTGTAAAAAAAACCCTTGATCTTTTTGGTTTTTTCGTTAGTTAAAATTTTTTTTTTGTTATAAAATTTTTTACAGAGTATTTTTTTTTTACCAAGATCATGGAAATCGGTTCAGCCGATTCTGAGTTATTGTAGTTTAAATGGAGCTCTTTTCGACCATTTTCGCGTTTTTTCGAAAACTTTCCCATTGTGCCACGCCCAAACAATCGCAAAACAGTCATTTCTAAAAATGAGAGTTTGTATTTGAGAGTTTGTATTGATCAAATTTAGCTATGAACAAAATTTCATCGATATCTGAGGTGGTCGGGTTCAAAATTTCAGTTTTATCTCGATTTTTAAATGAAATTCATCATTAGCGAGAAAGAGAAACCTCTGTAAGAGAGAGTCGTTTTTTCCTCACGGACCTCTGTAAGTGAGACTGCTGCTTATCTATACCTCTATAAGCGAAAGTTGAGTATTGTTTTTGTATTGTTTTCTCGTCAATAAATTTCTTTGAACTGAATATGTAACGTATTTTGTCGCATTCTTTGCGAATTTTCTTTCGTGGAATTAAATATGTAACGTTTGTCGGACTTACTCAGTTTATAGTTATCAATTGCGAAGGAAAGTTCTGTTCTGTATCATGTCAAAACGGAAAATTAAAGTACTGTCATTAAGTGATAAACTTACAGCCTAGCTCCGTATGTCGAAAGGGAAGCGAAGCGAATCAAAGCACTCACTTTTTCGTTTATTTTGCGCTCCATAACTACGATTTCTTCTTTCTCTTCGCTTATGTATCGAAGCGAAAATCGCTATACATATTCGAATAAAAATCGTTTGAATGCACCAAAAAAATACAGCTATATGCGACTTCAAATTGTCAGCTGGAAATAATTGGCAACATATGCAAATGTAAATAAACAAACACGAATAAAATTAGTAAATACATTTACGGGTTGTTTTGTGTGTGTTTTTTTGATGTGTTAACATCTATACGCGCGCCTCTAGGGCAGTAAACTATAAATTTAATACATACGCAAGTGTTAGGTTTGTAAGAGTAAATCATCGTTTGTTTGTTCGTTGCTTGGCAGTCGGTATTGAAAGTGATTATTGGGCGATTTTCATATAATTTTCCCACGAGATTTTCTCCGGAAATTCATAGCCGATTTTATTAATTTTTGGATTAAAAAGCTAGTGCGGGTTTCGACGAAGAGTTTAGGCCAAAAATTAAGGCGATCCGATATCGGCGAGCCGAGATTTAAGTGTTTTAATTTGGAGTAATATTAAAAAAGTATTTTATGTTGATCTTCGGTTATATCGTACGAATATAACAATGTATGTATGTATGTATGTACAAGTGTCTGTTGCTTTGCATTCTTTGACTTTTGTGGGAATAAAACAAAAAGTATTGAGCAAGAAAATAATGACACATGTGCTTGCACTGGGTCTTGAAATAATTTTAAGTATTAATATTATTTAACTGTAACGTCATCATATGATTGAACGCTGTTTTTTATTTTCCAATGTAACATTTACGAATGTGTTCATAGAAATCGAACAGGTACCGTGTAGCAAAAAGGTGTTAACACATCGCCCGTGAGTTCGAACACTCATTGGATTTTTTTTTATATGTGAGAATGATGTTTCCATACACAATCGCTGTGCATTTTTTGGAGGAGAGCAGTGTGGAATCACAGCAAGTACCCCGGAGACAATTAAGGGACATGTCTAATGTTCTTTCGATGCCCACAAACCAGTAAGTATGGAATGTTGTATATCACGAATTCCACGAAAAGGTCATCCGCACATGTAAAAATTAAAGTACTAGAAGAAGAAAATTAAACATACTCAATATATTCACTCGACTGCTAGAGAGATAATTTGAGTTGAGTTTTTGAAAATAACGGTAGTTTTGCTCTTCGTTCCTTGGTTTTTGCTTTGTGATCATATTTTGTACAAAAGTTTTTAGTCTTATCTCTACATTTGCGGTACGCGTACGGCAATTTTGTGCAAGTTCCAGAAAGCATTATATTGTCTGACAAATTAATTAATTAGTTGTTAACAGTTATCAGCTACATTTGGTGGTAAGTAATCTAAAATAAAGTAGAAAACTTTAAATTGTTTTGCACCTAGTTTTGTGTAGCATGTACGTTACCAAAAGTATAAAAGCTTCAACAATGCCTAACTGAAAAAAAATTATTTGCTTACAAATATAGTTATTTGTAGATTTTCAGTCAATAAAGCTATCCTCAAGTGTTTTTTATTTTAATTTTTTTTTTAAAGAGATAATATTAGTTTCGTACATGCTACATATTTATGTGTGCAATAACTTAATACAATATTAATATTGAATTTTTTCTTGATTTTGTTTTACACTTCAGAAAATGGGGAGAGGAAAAGAAGATATGAGAAGATTTCGACAGAAGTTACGAGAAAATGTCTCAAAATGGGAAGAACATAAGGAAAAGGAACGAGAGAGAATCAAAAAGTACAGACAAAAACAGAAAAATGACGAAGAAAAAAGAGTAAAAAAAGTGACAACCGTGGAACAAAAGAAGAAGAAAACTGAGAGAATGCGTCAATATCGAGCTACCATAAAATATAAAATCGAGCATCCAGAAGCAAATAGACTTCCTTATAAAACAAAACAATCGCTTTTTAAGGCAGTGAGTCGCGTGCGAAAGGTTTTGCCAGAATGTATTGACAGAAAACGAACTGTATTGAAACAGCTGTTTAAGGAATTTTATCCGGAAATTGCGTCACAGATAAGTAATAAAGAAAACGATTTAAAAAACTGTTATAAGAAAGTCCAAGCTGAAAAGGTTTGCAATGCTAAAGTGGTTAATTTCTACCACCGAGATGATGTTTCTTATCAAACACCAGGCGTATCTGATGTAAAATCCGTCAAAATTGATAAGAATAAAGTTTTAATGCAGAAGCGGTATATGATAATGACTGTAAAAGAGGCTTACCAAATTTATAGTGACGAAACCGAAATAAGCAAAAGAGTGGGAAAATCCAAATTCTTTGAATTACGCCCCAAAAATGTAATGGTTGTTGCCGACACACCGCACAATGTGTGTGTATGCCAGCTACATGCTAACTTTGTTAATTTGTGCTCAGCGCTTAAAAATATTAATGGGTTTCCATCACCATACAAGTCTCTTTTAAACGAGCTTTGCTGTAATATTGCAAGTGAAAGTTGTATGATGGGAGAATGCGAGAACTGCGAGACGGATATCAAAGATGTGTTGCCATTTCTAACTGACTATAACGTAAACATATTCTGGAAACAATGGGGAAAATATCAGAAAAATGGAAGAATTGAAGAGATTAAATACAATGCATCTGCTGCTAGAGCAGTCCTACAATTACAAGCCCAACTTCCCAAGTTCAAAAAACATTTTTTTATCAACAACATTCAGTCAGAATATTTTGCAAACTTAAAGCTGAATCTAAATGAAAATGAAGTGGCCATTCAAATTGATTTCGCAGAAAACTTTGCATTATTTTTTCAAGATGAAGTACAGGCTGCCCATTTTTCATACGAACAAGTCACGGTGTTTACTGCTTGTATTTGGGCCAAAAATAAAATGCAGTCAATTGCAATTATTAGCAATGACTTAAGTCATGACAAGTATTGTGTTTGGAACTTCCTGAACACAATTTTTGACTACCTTAAAGAAAATATCGACGAAGTTAAAAAGTACCATATTTTTTCCGATGGATGCGCCTCACAGTTTAAAAATAAATTCATACTGTCAAGCTTGATTGTGATGGAGTCTATATATGGCATGAAAATAACTTGGTCATTTTTTGCTACATCACATGGAAAGGGAGCTGTTGATGGCATAGGAGCAACCGTAAAAAGGACAGTTTGGACGCAAATACGATCTCGTCAAAAAACGATAAGAAACGCAGAAGATTTTGCTAATTGTGCAGCAGAAAAATTAAATAATGTTAAAATATTTTATAATAATAAAGAAACTATAGTTGAAACTCGCAATCTGTTGAGTCCAATATGGGAGCATACTCATCTACCCAAAATCCCCAACCTACAATTGCAGCACTTTTTGGAAGTTTCTCACAATCGCATAATCTCTCGCTATACCTACAAATCAAATCAATGTACAACAACCGAATACATAAATTACAGACATAACAATTAACACTTAACTGAATTTTATTTTTTTAAGTTTTTTTTATATGTATTTTTGTTTCTAAATAAAATGAATTCAATAATTTTGTTACATAACATCAAATAATGTTTTATTTTTTTGTCATAAAATAAAATTAACACATGTTTTTGATCATTTTGTGTAGTCGACTAACAGTGTGTAGCTGTACGTTACCACTGCTACATGTACGTTACATTGCAATCGATTAAAAAAATCTCGTTAGCAATGAGATTTTTCTAGATGAAATCACCTAAAACACTGTACAGAATAGCCTCCTGTAATTATGATAAAAAACAAATTTTAATATGAAACCGATTCGCAGAAATTTCAAATAGAAGTAAACATAACATATTTTGGGGGAAATTTTTGTGGCATGTACGTTACGCATATTTTGCAGATAATCTTCTATGATAAAAATGTGAATGATAAAACTTTTATACATTTCAAATGATCACTTGCTTTGACATTTAAAAACTGTAAAATAAGTTTTTGAAAAAAATATTTTACTAGGAAATAGCATCAAAACTATTCGCACGCTGTAGTCGTACGTTATATGGAATTCGTGATATACATACATATGTAAATACTGAGTTATTTTGTATAGGTTTGTAGCAAATTTCGGGGTATCCAAGGAGATGTTTGCTGATATTTTGGACGTGCTGAAGAATAAGCTTGGTGAGGGGCATCGGAACACCAAAATAAGGCCGGATATAAAGGTGGCGACTTTTTTGCGTTTCCTGGCCACCGGCAGTTACCAACAAACTGTGGGAAATGAAAATGATTCCTCAACAGCAAGGGCTACAGCTGGGAAAATTATAAGAGAATGCCTGGAGCTGTTTGAGGACTTCGTTTGCCCCCGATGGATTAAAATGCCTGACCAAAGCGAAGAGCGAGAAATAATGGCTAAATTTTTTGATTCCACCGGTATTCCAGGAGTAATCGGTGCTCATTTTAGAGCTCCCAAACACTACTGTTCCCCTGGCGAAATCTGGATGTTCCTCCATATATTCAACCAGTGTCTGCAGTTGTACCAGTGTTGACTTTTTGTTGCTGAAATACACATATGTTAATAAAATATAGATAATTTTTTATAAAATACTTACCATTTATCCATTTTATGTCTTCGTTCTCTTTACAAAAATAAACAATGCGAAAGCTAAAACACAAGTGACTGTTTTTGACATTTGTGTTTACGCAAATGACATAAAAAAAAGTTACGGAGCGCAACTTTGTACTGAAATGCTCACTTCGTTTTCATTCTTTTTTCATTTTCTTTTGATTTGTCATTCTAATACTTTTACAGAGCGCAACAGGAAATATTTTCGCTTATAAGACGAAAGACCGTAAGTAATCGACATACGTAGCTAGGCTGTTAAACCTTCTACAAATTATACAATGGCCATTGTATAAATTTGCTAAAGCCCCAGAGTTGGTCGATATAGATTTTGCTCACTTAAAAACTGGAAAAGATTTTTTTTCCAAATGTGGGAAGCATTTATATGTAAGGCTCCAGAATTATATAAGATACGAATTAAGGACCCTATCGCTAAAAATGCTCACAATAACAATGTAAACTTGTATTAAAATGTTGCTTTATGTTCTTTAAATTAATTGAAATATGTATCAACAACATTGAAATAAAATTAAAGAATTTCTAATTATATAATTAAATATTTCGTCATCTTTTATTTATTAGTACTATCTAAGTGCTTGGGTAAATTTGTACAATAGCAATATACAGTAGTTTACCTAAGTAGATGTAGATTTTATACTTGTGCTAAGGTAATTTCTTACACTAGTAAAATACTCTTTCTTACCTAAGTACATGTATATTTCATACTTGTGATTGGGTAATTTTTTACACTAGCACTATGCAGTAGTTTACCTAACTTAATGTACATTTTATACTTCTACTTGTATAATTATTTATCTATTTAACTTATGTAAACTACAAAATTCTTAGTTAATTTATCACCCAAATAAAAATCGGCAAGTTAACAAGTAAAACTTATGTAGGTGTTTTGATGAAGTACTTGGGAGGATGAAAATTGCGCAAGCCATCGTATAAACTATACTAGGTTTTTTGTTAATTTTACATAAGTTTTTTTCTCGGTGTGATCACTCTGCTGGGTGATTTCAATGCAAAGAATACTTCTTGGAATTGTCCAACCAACCACTTAGCCAGAAACACTCAGCAACACCAATGAATAATCCCACTCTACATCCACACCGCCAATTCAGCAGCACCTCCACCGTGGGTATTATTGTAAGTAACTTGTCCTAGCAAATGACCGTTTTAACGTCAGGCTACAAGTCTCTGGGTTAGTGGGCTTAAAAACGGCGGCTACTAGAAGAGAGAACGTAAGAAAAAACGGCTAGTCTAGATAATGTTGAAGTCAGAGCACCTGCTGAATGACTTAAAATTCCGGGATTATGAAATTGAACAGATGGGGAGTGCTTCAAATACATCACTGAATCTCGAGAAAACTATTGGGGAATAGGTTACGAAGTCGTTCACTAGAATGCTTCCAAGAGAGAAGGCCAGAGTTAAGTTGAATCTAATTCGCAGGGACCATAATTTTTTAATATTGACAATTTGACATATGATTCATAAACTCGACCGTAAACCTGATAATGGACAACCATGGGTTCGATATGATAGCATCCGCTCTAGACATGTTTTTAAAGAAATTCCCGAACAACCCGTATGTCAGGGAAAGGATTGAAAGCATTGTTTTCAGATATCAGGGATGTTCCTGTTTAGCCGACATCTCTTACTGCGCCAAACTTACACGAAATTATGAGATTTTTGGGATGGTTCAATGGTACTTCACCGATTCCTTGATTGATGAAGTCAGAAGAATGATTGTGGTTAGCCGGGACGAGTTGGAGACCAGAACTGATCAGATAGAAATCCTTACCCCGCAGCTCGTAAACCAGCTGTTCACTTATTGTCACATACAGTATGATCGCTACTTGGATCCCTATGTCCATAAAAGCTGTAATGATCGATCATTTTCTTGACAAACAAAAGCAATATCGACCTAATCTCTGTGTTCATGGGCTCCAAAAGGATGAGGACAAGAGAGATCGTAAGAAGAAACGTAAGTAGGGCGAAACAATTATTATAGATGATGTTAAAAGTCAGAACACCTGATAAATGGTTAAACAATTATAGTGATCTAGGCTTCAAATTCGGGGCTTATGCAATTGAAAAGTTGGAGGGCCTCAAAACTCATCACTGAGCCTTGACAGAAATCTTAACTCTCCAAGCTTCCAAGGCAAGGATAATAATTTTTTAATTTTAACATTTTGACATATGTATTCATATAATTTTTCTGGATGTTGGACTCAATCCAACTCACTGTTGGACTCAATAAAAGAACAACATAAAGAGACGGCGGTTATGCTAGTCAATCCAAAACTGAAGGGGGAAATTATAAATCGACTGAAGAATTGCATCAAGGGTGAAGATATTAACCTACCTAATACACATATTATTAACCTAACCTATATTAACCTAACTAATTGCTAAAGCACATCTAGACAAGGGTATGGACTTTTGGAAACGTGTTTTATTTACTGACGAAAGTAAGTATAAGAAAGTAAGTATAAGTTTAGAGAAAACCAAATACTGCACTTGATCCAAAGAACATAATACCTACAGTAAAACATGGTGGTGGCAACGTTATGGTTTGGGGCGCCATCTGGAGTGGGTCGTTTGATTTTTGTCGAGGGTTATATGGACCGCTACCAATATAAAAATATATTGGAACAAAATCTGAAGGCATCTGTTGATAGTTTAGGCCTGGGAAATCAAGTGGCGACTACCAGCCCATAACCATGGGACATTTTATATCCAAAATGGGCGTACTATTCTGAGTTCCCTAAATTATGACTTAACAGGACTATAACAAGAAATTAATGAGGAAACCATTACGATACAAATCAAATATCATGATGATAGAAGAAATCAAATGTCTAATGTTATGTCAGTAAAAAATCGTTATCAAATTACATTTTATAAATGAATATTTAAACTATAGTATAGAGTAGTGGAACAATGTAATACATGTTATAAAAAATATATATTTTAACGTTCAGTAACAAATTATAATATGCAATTTTCTTTATCCAAAATATGCAGGCTGATATAATGTCTGTACTCATCAGGGGATGGTCTCTTTCCCAGGATGGCGGCGGCTAATATATTGTCACAAGCTGGTGTTCGTTTGATCAACTCTAACCCTACTATAGCTGTAGAGTTGATTAACTCATTATCCAGATTCTCCAATTGTTTTTTTGGTTTATTGTTTACCAAGAATTCAGTATGTAGCCATCTTTACTTCAATGGCAGTCTCCATAAACCAGGCAATGTAAACAGAAAAAACCCTGAAAACAAACGTTTGTGAATTTGCTTACATTGATTACTGAAGTTCAAGAGATGGCAGAACAATTGGCTGGAACAAAAAAACGAAATGAGGTGTGCAAACTCGCAAATGCTTCACAGACTGACTTTATTACAGGAGGAAAAGGACAAATTTGCAAACTATGTATGTATGTCGACCAACGAGAGACAACACATATTGCAGCAAATCGTAACATGAGTAACGCTATTTAAGTTAGCTTTAAGACAAAAACATGTTTTCAATAAAAGTCAGTACATATTTGCATACCAAAGAGTGTAGTACTTTACTCACGCGCCCCACGTACATAGTTATTTTGACTCAGTGGAAACTATGAAAGCCGGCGGCCGAACAACGCGACCGAAAGTGAACATGTAACCTCAAGACAAAAGCAGTTACAAGTTTTCATGTTCACCCTGTGTTAATTCACAGTAAGTTTTTAGTTTGAACATACCAGTTACTACTGTGGTAAAATGTCCAGCAGTTGATTATGATTCTAATGTAAAGGAGGAAATGAATCTTTATGGTGTTCACTTTAGTGAGTCTGATATTTTAAAGTTCTTTCCAAAATCACAATTATGTATAAAGCGATCTAACCAGCTCAAAGGCACTTTAGAAACTAAACTGAATAAAAAAAGTTCGGTTGTACGCTGAAGTAAAATCACCGTCCCTAAAATATAAATTAGATGCACCTTCCTTTTTACCTGTCAAACGGATCTTTCTTTGGTAAACTAGTCAGGTAATCCCCATATGATAAAATATTAAATTTGAACAAAAGGCTCTTTATGTTTGAAAATAGTTCCAAAATACTTTTTAACAAAATAATGTTAATTCCGAGACACATTATGTAAAAACCCGTAAAATTCTTAGAATACTCCCAAACTGGCTCCTACTGGTACCAGGTCACGTTTTTCGGGCTAAAGACTGTTGTAACTCCGTTTGACTTAATATAACAACAATTATGTATAAAATATAAATTTTGAAGAACAACGTTAGCTTTCTTTTGAGATATTAAGCGTGTTTTTATTATTTACCGTTCTGGAGTTATGGCTCCATATGTCAGCCTTTTGACAAAAAATTTGGATTTTTTAAACTTTGAGCGACGAGCGGCACGGGTTAACGTCATTTAATCGAGCTCAAACAAAGCTGCCTATCCTGTAGCAATGTTATTGGCAGGACACGGTTTCCGTCCCAGAAGAAAAATGGGAGATCAGTTTACAGAAACATACTCTGGAAATGAGACCCGATAGTTCAGATCAATTAATTAAGGTGTGCAAACTCGCAAATGCTTCACAGACTGACTTTATTACAGGAGGAAAAGGACAAATTTGCAAACTATGCAAATGCTTCACAGACTGACTTTATTACAGGAGGAAAAGGACAAATTTGCAAACTATGTATGTCGACAACACATATTACAGCACGCGCCCCACATCTTATGGTCGACAATGGCAGGCTAACTATTGAAGATAATAGAAAGTGTGCTTTAAATGTTAATGGTTCGGAAAAGACCCGATAGTTCAGATTAATCACTTTAATAGTGTATACATATGTTCATTTTTAATGTTATATTATTACATTATAAATTTTTGTTAAAGAACCAAATCTTTGATCTAAAACCGAAGTCCGTTAATCCCAAACTACAACAAAAGGTGACATACAATTAATTCAGAAATTCTTAAAAAACAAACAAGAACCAACATCTAATCCTGTTGCAAGCCCAAACACAGTCATGAAAACCTACGATTTACTGAAGAGGTCAGTTTTCCTCATCTTCCTTGGGCAAATTATTGCTGCAAAATATGGTTTTTGTCAGTTAGATACTACTGATGGAATCAATGCATTTGAATGTGGAACCGGATGTAGTGTCCCCTTATTGTCATTATCTCTTCTTGATTATTCTTATTGTAAGCCTGCCGTAGTAAATAAATGTATCTTCTGAAAGAGTCCAAGCTACTATAATCCAGTCTGTTGTAGCAGAGGAGATTGATTTTTTCCCATGTTTTTGGGAAGTACATCATACTGTTCTTAGATGCGGTATTTAAAACCCTTTGTGGAATAATAGAAAAAATGTAGATACAGTTGAATAGTTGTTGGTATGAATTAGATCTTATTGGAATTTGAATATATTTACATACATATGTATGTATTTATTGTGGACTGAATTATCACAACAAATCTTACAAAAAAAAGACGACATTGCTACTAATTTTCGGGCAGTCTTTCCATACTGTTTCCTTATAAGACTGCCAGAAAAATAATAACACATTATTCAATTCCTATATTTTAAACTCCAAAAGACAATCTAATTAACTTGCCTTATTCGAAGTTTATACGTTAAAGTACCCAGAATATAATGTCATGAGAATATGCCACAAATGCAATGAGTGACCAAATAAAATAAAATTAACAGAAGTTGAACGCCGTTAAATGGATGAACATATAGTATGAACTAAATAAATAAAATAAAACTATTTATTAGGGCCAGAAAAAAATTACCGCAGGAATAAAAACCTGCAGATTATATTCACACAAATTGTGAACAACAAATCTACGTCTAAGTAATACAAATACTATTTTTAATTCTATGATTTGTGACTGAATTCATTACAGAATTATCCATTCAGTTATTTTTGTATGCAAAAATACTAACTCGATAAAGTAGAATAGTACAACAAATGTAAATTTATATAATTCAATATACGTTTTCCTCAGCTCATTTTTACTGAGCAACAGTATGCAAACGTCTTTTTAAGTAATAAAACAATCTTGCCAATGTTGCTCATTACAATACTACTTGCAGTAAATATCGTATAGAAATCTGGTACTATATGAGGAGTTGGCGAAGAAAACTAGACATGTATGTCCTCAGTAAATGATTTTTTTTTTAAACTTTTTTGTTGGGCTCTCCAAGTGTACACATCTTCACCAATTCGATCATAACTTAAAAAAATAACGAAAACTGACTTTTCGAACAAAACCAGACATGTGTCCCTAACAGTTGAATAAAATTAAATAGCTTTTTTATTTTCAATCAAAACTAGAGAAATCTCATAGCATTATTAATCCTACGACTTGTTTTCAAACAAAGCTGTACATGTCCAATGAAATTTGCCAAATTATTGTTTCTGCTATGGTATATTTACTTTAAATTATTGATACGGCAACATTCGCATGGAAAAAAGTCAGCTGTTGTTTTTTGTTGATTTCTAAGATTTTTCTGTATGATTGTTTTGTGATGGGTGAAACCGCGGCTACAGTTGCCGATATTAATGATGGCTCTCGTAAGTAGAAGAACAAGGGTCGAAGTTCTATAAATAACAAAAAAGAAAAGTAACAGCCTTATCCACGATGTCGAAAGAAACCATATGCGAACGAAAGCCAGTCACTCACTTTCGCATAAAAATGGTATTCACTATCTTACGTAAGCCATTACGTATGTCATTAAGCAGTTTAAAATGATAATGCTGCCAGATCAACAATTTCAACAATTACTAGCAGAATCGGCGGGAAAAAGCACTAAATTGTATACATTGTACCATTTGTGTGCTACTTGAAATTGCTCAGCTGATAGCAACTGACAGCACAAATGTAAACAAAACAAATATTGTAAACAGCAAAAATTTTCAGTTTATGTTGAAATTGTTCTACCGTTTTGTGTTTTTTATTTTGTGTTATATACTCGTATTGTGTAAAATGAGTTTGACAGTGGCTGTGCACTTCTTCGAGTATGCTGAGGAGAATGATCAACTTCCCCGGAGAAGGCTAAGGGATTACAGCAACGTTCTTGAGATGCCCACAAACCAGTAAGTATGAAATAGTTTATGTTCATAAATGCATACGAAAATTGTTACAACAAATGTTTAGTTTTAGTTTTAGGTTTAGTTTAAACTTTTCGAATCTCGAAAGAGATATTTCATCTGCTCTTGGAAGCACTGCAGGACAAATGGGCCCAGGCATTTCGAAACACCCATACGGAAGCTACCAGCAAAGTGTGGGCAATGAATGTGTCCGATGTCGAGAATGCAGCGTAGACGAATGCATTAGTAGTCCTGTTCAACCGAGTCATGAAAATATACTACAGTTTTCAAAAAATACTGTACGTGGAAAGATACGATACAAATGGGCGACCGGCAAAGGTAAACGACACCGATGTAATATAGTGCATCAGGCTAGTGGCCCAACAGGACAGGCTAAGGGTGTTACTATTACTTTAGACGTATTCAAGCTTTTCATAACTGACGAAATTATAGACACGATTGTTCGCTACACCAACATCGAAATTGAAAACAGAGTGAAACTGTAGAATCTGTCACTGAAAAGCCAGTTGACAGAAGAGAACTTGAGGCACTTATTGGGATTTTGGTATTGAGCGCTGTAATGAAAGATAACACTACCCAACAAAATGAAAAAAATTTCATGTACTCCGGATGCGATAATTTTTTCTGTGTAGATAACCTTGACATGAGCTCGAAAAACGCAATAAAAAGGAAACATACGAAGTCATGGACAATCTACTAAAGTGCCTTAACTATAAGAGGCACGATTGGAAAGTTTGTGCCGACCTTAAGGTTATCGGTATCCTTTGTGGATTACAAGGTGGATTCACAAAGTACTGTTGTTTTCTCTGCCTTTGGGACAGCCGCGATCATCAACATCATTACACCAGGAGGAGTTGGACAGAACGAGTTAACTTCATCCCCGGCAGCGACAACGTGAAATATACACCACTCATAAAAAAGGAAAATGTTTTTCTCCCACCTCTTCACATAAAGCTCGGACTCATAAAAAACTTCCCAACAGAGATGGTGAAGCGTTCGCCTATTTAAAAACCATTTTTCCTCACCTTTCGTCGGCAAAGATTAAGGAAGGCGTTTTCGACGGCCCGCAAATTAAAAAGTTGTTGCAAGACCAACAGTTTGAGCACATTTTATCACCAAATGAAGCTGCAGCTTGGAACTCATTTCGGCAAATTGTTTCCGGATTTCTTGGAAACAACAAAAGCTCAAATTACAGAGAGATCGTCGAACTACTCCAGAATTATAAAAAAATTGGAGCAAATATGTCGCTTAAGATACATTTTCTACACTCGCACTTGGACTTCTTTCCGGACAACCTGGGCGACGTAAGTGACGAGCATGGCGAGCGTTTTCATCAGCAAATGAAAGAAATAGAGCACCGATACCAAGGATTTTGGAACGAAGCTATGAAGCTATATCTGGTTCCTGATAAGAGAAACAGACCCAACACAATATAAAAGAAAGACAAAAGCACATAATTATTTTTAATTTCAAGCTTTAATTTCTAGGCCACAGGATGGTAAGTGATGATAATATTAGTGTCGGTGATTCCAACTTTAAAGTTGTAAGTATGATAAACCCTTCCCTGGATAATGGGAGCATTAAAGACCCACTAGTTATTAATCGCTTCCAAATCTATGCTAATAGATTGGGTGGTTGGACTATATCTCACGATTGATGAACAGCTTTTGGCATTTCGTGGCAGATGCATGTTCCGAATGTATATCCCAAACAAACCAGCTAAATATGGGCTGAAGATCATAATGCTGTGCGATACTATGTAGTGGATGCAATACCATATTTGGGAAAAGGTACCAACCGTGATAACATTCCTCTGAGTATTGCGTAAAAGAAATTACCAAAACTGTTCACGGATCGAATCGAAATATCACGATGGACAATTGGTTCACGTCAGTTCCGCTCGCTAAGTCGCTGCTACAGCAACCGTATAAGCTCACATTAGTCGGTACATTGCGTTCAAATAAATCAGAAATTCCAGAGGAAATGAAAGCAAAAAAAAGGAAGAAAAATTGGCACAGCAATGTTCTGTTATGATAACGAGCTAACACTGCTGTCGTACATGGCAAAACCCAACAGGATTGTGTTCGTGTTGTCTTCTTGTGATGAAGAGGGAACAATTAATTCGTCAAGTTGCAAGCCCAATTTAGTCGATTGTTGTTGATACACTTGACCAGATGTGTAAAGTTATGTCGTGCTCACGAAAAACAAAAAGATGGCCAATGTGCATGTTCTTTGGCATACTAAATATTGCATGTGTTAATAGCTATGTGATCTACACGCACAATATGATAAGTGAGAAGAAAAAGCCACTTTCGCGTCGTAATTTCATGAAGCAACTCCATTCATCGCTAGTCACACCATACATGGAAGAGCGCTTAAAAGCGCCTACTCTAAAGTCAAACGTACGCGAGAACATACTAAATATTTTATCGACACCAGTTGAGGAGACAAACACCGAGAATGCAGCTCCAAAAAATCCAACAAAAGGAAGATTTGCGCTTCCTGCCCATATCAGAAACTGTGGCGAGCACAAAGTTGAGCTTTGCGACTACTGTTCCAAACATTAAGTTTAAACTTTATTTTGATTTGAATTACGAATAGTAATAGTTTAATTTTGTAACGACAAGGAGCCCTTTATGTTTTTAAGTTTATCTTTATATTTTTATATTTTTAATAATACCATGTGATATGGCTGAAACTGATAATGAATAGAAAATGGAAACATGCCAAAATAAAACGAAACCCAAAACTAAAATTATCTCTCTTTTATATTTAGAAACAAAAAAAAACACAGTTTTTTCTTTTTAATAACTTTTAACATATTTTTTTTAATAACTTTTAACATATTTAATGCCCCGCCAGTTCCTTAGAATGGATTATAAGTACTTGTTAGTCGAATCGACTTACATTGGTTATAACGTACAAATTAATATGATTGGTTATAGACCGATCCTTATTTTTTTTCTAATTCGTATGACGGCAAGCGCAAAAACCATTTTATTTGATCCGAAAAATACACAAAAAAAAATTTGAGCTTGATTGGACAATTTTCAGCCGTGCCCCCGCCAACAATTGCTTCTCTTTCGTGACTATTGTTCTCTTATTCGGAATAGCATTATCTTAGAGCTGTCAAACTAGAGTTTGGTAACCAAAGTTCAAAATCAACTATTTCGATTTTTTAATCGATTAATCGGGCATGAAAGTCGATTATATTCGATTATTTTTCTTACCATAATAGCCACATGTGCTTTTTGCTGAAAATCTGAAAACAAAATTGATTTACCCGTGTGTGTGTTTTCCCCCATACTTCTTTTTTTTATGTTTTGAGTATAAATTAAGAATCTGAAGTTTTTATTTCCAGATTCCACGTAGTGTTGTTTTGCATTGGGATGGTAAAATGTTACCAGAAATTAGTGGCAGGGAAAAAGCTGATCGCTTGCCAATCATAGTCTCATCTCAAGGTATCGATAAACTACTTGGCATTCCAAAGTTAAAATCTTCGAGTAGAAAAGAAATATCAGATGCCGTGTTTAATTCAATAAAAGAATATATTATCGGTCTTTCATCCTTCGATCCTAATGTAAGTGTTGCAATTAAAAAAAATGGTTCAGGCAATTAATGTTAAAGCAAATACAGAAAAATGTAAGCGAATAATAACTAATTGCGCAAAAAGATTTAAGCGATTTTGTAAATTCCAATACACACGCGTTCTTTGATCGCTTAGAAATTTCAAAAGAATTTTTGCAAGTCGATCCGTCGGATTGGAATGAAAGATTTGACTACGCTCAGGGATCACAAATTTGTAAAAACTTACCTGTAGTGAATGATGCAGCTGAAAGAGGCGCCAAATTTATTACAGATTATAATAATAAATCAACCCACAATGTAGAGGAGAAACAATTCCTTTTTCAAGTGGTTAAAGAATATAACATGAATTATCACACTTTTAAAAAGACTTCACTATTAAATTAAAATAATATTAATGTTACTATGAGTATGTAATTAATACAAATTTTTCAGTTTATTCTTAATTTTCAAATACATGTAAATAAAATAAATTAATTATTTTTTTTGACTTATTTCTCATAATATAAACAAAAAGGTGCTAAAAATTATCCAATCGTTGTCCACTTTTTTTAATGCTTTTTGAGACTAAAACGAATATTTTTAGCGCTTGTCGTAACATATATTCGACAAAATAAATTTGTCCATATATAAAAGGACCGGTCTATTGGTTATGCAGGGTTAAAGAAAGACCAACTGTATTAAAGTTCTTAAAAACAAGTCCTTTAGTGAAACTACAATTTTTATCTTCACTTGATCTAAGCACTGCAGATCCTGAATTGTTAGAACCAATGTAATTGTTCCTGAGTCAATTAAACATCTTAAATTTCAGTTAGATTTAGAAAAAAAAATATCTATGTATATATATAAAATACAATGTTTGTATGTTTGTCCTCTATAGACTTTAAAACTATCCAACCGATTTGGCCCACACCGGTTTCATTTGAAAGGTTATTGTCCAAATTAGGGTTTCGGCTATATATCTTTTTGATATTTCAAGTGGGCGTGGCCCCTCCCACATAAATTGAATAACATCATATATCTTGACCGATTTGGCCCAAACCGGTTTCATTTGAAAGGTTATAGTCCAAATAAGGTTTTCGGCTATATATCTTTTTGATATTTCATGTGGGCGTGGGCCCTCCCACATAAATTGAATAACATCAAATATCTTGACTATTGTGATAGCAAGAGTTTTGAAACATTGCAGTATCCCATATGTTACTGATATGAATAATCAGGAAAAAAATGGCCAGGATCGGACCAGTGGGAGTGCCAGCTCCCATACAAAGTAAATACTTAATATCTAATATCTACAGTTCTATAATAGCCAGAGTCTTAGAAATTTGTACACGTTGATTATTTGTTAATGTGAATAGTCATGGGAAAAATGGGCGTGATCGGACCATCAATTACAAATATTAATAACCGAACTGAAAATGGGCGGAATGGGCCTCCAAATTTAATCGAAGCCACAATCATCAGCGGCAAATGTAAAGGAGAAGAAGTGGCTCAAGGCCAATCGCTAAGTGTTGCTGGTTTGAACTTAGAAAATTCCTGTTTTTCGCACGGCCAATTATATGTTGCTTGCTCTAGAGTTGGAACGCCAAAAAAATCTTTATGTTCACACACCTACCGAAAAAACCAGGGACTGAAAATAATTATTATTTTTTTTTTTCCAGACGAAAAGGTTACGCGAAATTCCCTTTATCTTTATTAGGTAATTTTTAACCATTATTGTGAGACATATATTATTTTGGTTACCGTAACCAATTCAAATGAGAAATTTTTTTTTTTTGGTTATGAATAATTGTTATCGTAACCAAAAAAATTTTTTGGTTACCGTAACCAATTCAAATGAGAAATTTCTTTTTTTGGTTATGAATAACTGTTATCGTAACCAAAAAAATTTTTTTGGTTACCTATAACCATTATCCAAAGAAAATTTTTTTTTTTGGTTATCGGCTAGTTAAAAATTTTTCCGTTGGTTAAAAATTGTTCCGTATTTTCTTCTTTGTTATCGTTAACTATTGAAATTAACTCTTTCCATAATCAAATCATTGCTTTTACTTTAACTTCAGCTTTTTTTATAAACTTGTTACAATTTATCATTATGTTTATTACTTACCACCATTATCAAATATTTGCTTTTATATTTAATATTATCGTTAAATTTGCATTCTCTGCTCTTTCTCTTTCTCTTTCTCTTTCTCACCTGATTGTACGGCATTGGCGTAGCTAGGGGGGTCCTGGAGTGGCTAAGCACCACCTGAATCGTAAAATTAATTAATAGCAACCGAATTTGTTGATTATTTTAAAACTCTGTGTAACCTTGATTGCAATTAGCTAACGGCTGAACATTTCGAAATAAAGAGTATATGGCACCCCTGAAATAGTGTCTACCTACGCCAATGTTGTACGGTAAATTCGGACTCAGAGAATTTAAATATATAAGCCGTTGTACAACAAATTCGGAAGGTAGTCTCGTTTTATGAGTCATAGCATAAAGTTGGCGTTGGAACAGTGCTACTAAATATTCCAATTCAAACGTGTTTCAATTAATTACATAACTGGCGGTGGTTCATGTACATTTATAAAGTGATCGTGAGTGATTATCGTATACTTTAGCTACGCGGAAAATTCAGATAACCTATTGTTCAAAATACAAATAATATGGGTAGAAAACGGAACATTATTATTCGAGATTTTTTCCATTATAATGAAAGGACAAGCGAATCGACTTGCAAGACCTGCACCATGATATTTGGAGGAAATCATGTGACGAATTTAAGGAGGCACATGATGGCTAAACACCAAGAAATTTATCTACAGTCCATTGCTGAATACGAAGTAGATGAGGATATGAGTGATTGTGATACAGAAGTCAAATTTTCAGTGAAATATTCAAAAAAACAAATAAATAATGCTTGCGTCGCATTAGTCACGCAGGAGTCCCAACCGCTATCGTTCTTCAGTTCAAATAGTTTTAAATATCTGACTAATCAAATATTTAAGGGTCTTAATATGACTCCCATTACATCACACAATATCATGGCAGCAGTAAATGAGGAAGAAATAAGACTCAAAAGACTCATCATGAAAAAATTAACTAGGAAAATAATATCACTCAAAATGGACAGTGCAACCCGACACGGCCGTTCAGTTTTAGGTATTAATGCACAAATAATGGAAAACGGGAAATTGGAAGTTTTTACATTATCCATGAGAGAGATTTGTGTGCCACAGACTGGTGTAAATCTTAAAGCAGAGGTTGAAAAAGTTTTGGGGGACTTTAATATAACTAAGAACCAAATTTATTCCATAACTACAGATAATGGTCGAAATATGCTAAAGGCGGTTGGTTTGCTTGCTTCGACTACATATGAAGAAAATAGTGATCGGAATGACTTTGAGGAATCATTATTTAACCTTGAAGACTTTGAAAATACTTTCAGTGCAGAAAATCGCAATATATTTTCTGTTAAATGTGCAGCTCACACATTGCAGTTAGTCGTGAAAGACTTTCTGGGCAAACCCAACATCACTTCAATTGTTGAAAAAGCGAGGCAAGTAGTAAAAACTTTAAGAACGCCAAAGTGCAGGTAAGTTTTCGACAATGAACAAATTTTTAAAATGTAAATTTTTAATTTAAAGCCCCAAACTCAGTCTTCGAATTGTTCTTTAAACAAGACTCTTAACTTTTTGATTGACTTATTGAATTAGTTCGGGTTTCAATTTAAATAATATCGTTATACATTTATATATTTTTATATGTATTTTCTTAGGCAAGTTCTGCAAATGCATAAGCTAGGCACACCTTCCTTAGATGTTCCAACGAGGTGGAACTCTACATTTACAATGCTAGATAAACTCTTAAAATTTAAGGAAATTTGCAATGAACATCTAAATCGACCTTTGTTAGATGAAGAATGGGATAAACTAAAAGACCTACTAGTTATTTTGAGCCCGCTAAACGAAACGACACTTAAATTGCAGTGTGAGCAGCTGGTTATGGGCGATTCTTACAAAGCTTGGTTTGAGCTGAAGGTAAAATTGGAATTGTTAGACACGGAGGCATCATCTTCTGTTTTGAACTGTATAGAAACGAGAGAGCCACACTTGCTTAACGCCGACGTCCTTAACGCAGCAATATTTTTAGATCCACGCTTTCGACGTTTGCTTACATCAAATAAAAAGGATGAAGCGAGAGGTCACCTGAAAAAGTTGGCAGTACAAGTTAATGAATTGAACCAGGTTTGTGGGCGCCCATACTAAACTTTGCTTTATACCTTCATTAATATTTTTGATCTATTTCAGATCGTTAGACATAATCCTCAAGCAACGCAGGGCCCTTCAGAATGTAATATGTTCATTGACGAAACGTCAAATACTAGCACTTCCTCTTTTGTTCGTCGGACTTTACGTAGCTTGGAAGTTGACTCGTCGTCAGAGGACGAAACGTCAAGCGTGCATAGAACACCACTGTTAATTCAAACCCTTGCCGAAATCGACACCTACCGGGAGGGAAGAGTTGATGTCGATGCCAACCTTTTGCAATACTGGGAGGAAAAAAAAAATACGTTCCCGTTTCTCAAACAACTGGCAGACATTGTTCATGCCGCTCCAGCAACTCAAGTTAGCGTCGAGCGAGCGTTTTCTGCATTGAGACTTGTACTAAGTGATCTTAGATGTAACCTTTCAGACGATTCATTGCGATCGCTTATGTTCGTAAAACTAAACACAAAACCTAGTTCTTTAATATAATGAAAATACTTTTCTATTGCGTGGTTCACTCAATCGTAATGAAATGAATTGCAGAATTAATTTGATTAATGTTTTTTTTTTTCGAAATATACATATGTATACGAATTGAATTAAAAAGAAATCGAAGTTAAAATATTTTGTATTTATAAAATAAAAGAAATAAATAGATATTTCTCACAAAACTGACCGTTTTTTAATTTTGCCAAAGATATTTAAATTGCTTGCCCTACGTACCTCTACCCCTTAGAAATGCATCCGTTACATCAGAAATACGATACATAAAGAGTGGAGAAAAATACAAGTTTCTTTTTAAAATTGAAATAAAATGTACATTGGATGCATTACCTTCTCGACAATAACGTGCGATTTTGCCGAGCCCCAGATGCGGCAATTTTGTTTGTTGACGTAGCCGCCGAGATAAAAATGCACCTCGTCAGAAAAGATGATTTTTCTCACAAAATCATTGTCCAATAAGATTTCAATATTTCCCAACGTTGTTCAGGCGTTAGGCGACGCATTTCGTGTTGCGGAGGTCTTTGGCCTACCCTTTATCTGGGTAGCGATAACCAAAAAAAAAAATTTTCTTTGGATAATGGTTATAGGTAACCAAAAAAGTTTTTTTGGTTACGATAACAGTTATTCATAACCAAAAAAAAAACTTCTCATTTGAATTGGTTACGGTAACCAAAAAAATTTTTTGGTTACGATAACAGTTATTCATAACCAAAAAAAAATATTTCTCATTTGAATTGGTTACGGTAACCAAAATAATATATATCTCACAATAACGGTTATTTGTAACCTTTATTTAAATTCGTTAATGTTAATGCTTAAATAAGATTTTTTCATCATTTCTCTTATAACTGTTACGTCCCTGGAAAAAACTCAATCTATTGTTTATCCACTAGCATTAAGATAAAGAAGTTAATAAATAAACAAAATTTTCTTTTTTTGCAAACACACTTATTTCATTTTATTAGCGTAGTAGCACACGCAGGGTATCCGCTATCGCCAATATTTAAGCAAAAAAAGCAAATTTTGGGTGGAATCGTGAATGTTTGAAATTAGTTTAATCAAAAAAATATTTTGGGCAAAACGGGTCAGCTAGTATATACATATAGTATAACAACGATGGAAAAATAACACAAATAAATTGAAAATCTATAAAAAGAAAAATACTATCCTCAACGCCCCTATTCCTGATAGTAACAATGCACAAAATAACAATAATTACAGACATATTGCGAATATGGAAGAGACGATTGCGAGAATTTGCGCACAACAGTACCAAATTGCTATTAGACAATTCATGCGACCAAGCGCCGACATTAGGGTGGGCGATTTGAACATCTTAATGGGCGCTTCCCGTTTCTGATTCTTGGGATTGTACTGAGCAAAAAAGTCCACTAGACGATACGGCTACGGTGAAAATCGAGCTTCCAGATTTTGACTTGCAGTTTTTTCTCAGACTTTATTTTTTTTGGAAAATTTGTAAATTTTCTTGGGCTCATATTTCGTAAACTATTTGAAATTTTGACTTATTTTCAAAAGTAAAGTTGTAGGTATTGTCTCGGGCTACAATTTCTTTGAACATATTACTTAGAAAAAACTTCGTTTTCATGGTCATGGTTTTTGGATATTTTTGCCTATAAAAGCCAAACCATTGAGATTTTCTAACAAAAATTAGATTTTCTAACAAAAATGCGTCAAATGAACTGAAAACAATTGAAGAATAAAAAATAAGAAATAAAATAAATAGAATAAAATAGAATAAAATAAAAAAATAGAATAAAAATAAGAAATAGAAAATTTTTATGATTTTGCGCTATGAACAACCGAAAATGTTAATTTATCAATATTTTCACAAGGCCAAAACTGCCTGAAGGAGCGTCTTGGCTACAATTTTTGTCTTAGTATTGGATCGAAAATCTCAATGGTTTGGCTGTTATAGGCCAAAATATCCAAAACAAAAACGTGACAAAAGTCTGAGAAAAAACTGTATGTCAAAATCTGGAAGCTCGATTTTCACCGTAGAGGTATGGTCTAGTGGACTTTTTTGCTTAGTACAATCCCAAGAATCAGAAACGCAAAGCGCCCATTAAGATTTTTTTTCTTCCATACTAATCGCCCCCACCCTAGCCGACTTAGCCATTTCATTGAAGACAGATTTAGAGATAACTTACCTGACTTAGATAAAGTTCCCGATGTCGTAAGAAGCTTACGAGAATTCGCGGGAAAAGCTTCAGAATTTAGTTCCTGGAAGAAATGCGTAGACAGAATTCTTCACTTATATGACTCATGCAAAGGCACGCCAAAGTACTTTGCAATTCTGAACACAGTAAGGAACAAAATTGTCGGTAACGCCGGCGCACACTGGTTCCGATTAGCAATCTAGCTGGACAAAAGCCCAAAATTGATGTGCTTCAAAACGAAATATATTTCACTGTAATTAAAGCTAGATATTTGTGCAGTTAGAATATCATAACGGTTTTACAAAACAAAAAACATTTTGTCCGCTGGCGTAGGTGGAAACATACAGTTCTGTGAAAAGCTTATTTTTGATTTAGAAGTCAAGTCAAGCGGTCATTACAAAAATTCAATATTTCGCGTGTGCAAACGAAATTTAAAAATAATAAAATATGTATGGACTTTATGATTATGGACTTTAATTTTTATGCAAATTCTTATTATTTACTGCTGTAGAGATTAGCATATTATTTAGCTTTTACTAACACTAATTTCAGAAGAAAAAAAAGTTTTTTTTCGTGTTACGAACAAAATTATATTAATTTCATTGTCAGCCGTTGTCAGCCCTTTTTCTAAATTGTTTTTTTTTAGTGGGCGCTTATATAGGAGCCCCTGTGTTTAAATATGTTTTGCAGAGGCTACAAATGGAAAACTCGGAGGAGTCTATTTAAAAAAACATTAAATATAAGTGTGCCGATTTTTGTCAAAAAGTGAAAGAACGTTGGACGAACTGTCATTCTTCTCTAAAGCGTTTTCAACAGAAATACAGTTGCTGGCTAAATGGAAACATTACATTTGAGAAGGAGAAGCCGAGTTCTACCGCTCGCCCCCATAGAAGGTTCGAAGGAAGCTCAGAAAAATCTACAAAAAGAAAATTAAAACTCACACTGTAACCGAGATTACGTATGCAGCACAAATGAGTTTGCGATCAGCAGATAAGAATGCAAAAATAAAAATTCATGAATCTCAATATCGACAAATTGTTTTGGATTCCTTCACGTAGGAAAGCGCGATGCTGCAGAAATAGTACGCCAAGTATCCGAAACGTCTCCTAAAAGAGCAACAAAAATAAAACAAACGTGCCAGTCTCTGGCAAATAAACTGCCCATTTAAATGCAAGAAGGCTAATGCTTCTTCGTTGACAAAAATCTGACAAAAGAAAAGTATATTTCGATGCGACTTATAAGTAAAGCTCACAATGCAGACATATATCCTAACTATCATAAATATCGCCATAAAATTTCACTAAATGTGTCCGAACACTCCAAACACACAAATCTTAGCCCAAGAGCTAGATAAAAGATGAAATATGACAAAATTCATTATATCATTCATTCTGCTGCACAATAGTTTGGATCTAAAACTTGAAGCAAATTGAAATACAAATAATTCTATAATTTTGAGAAGTTCTGTATTGACACGCTTATTTTGTGAAAATCAATTGTAATGGATAGAAATATTACTTTGCTTGGTAGTGAAGCGGTGGATGGCATATCTTACCAAGATTTTTGTTCCTTCACAGCATCACAGATAAGTAATCTGGTCACTTCAAAAAATCAGATATTGGATCTTTTGAGTATTCTGGTTTTGATATTACAGAAGCCTACAAACAAATTTTGGAATCAGGAAAGAAAGCCAACCTAACTGTGAAAGAAGTTGCACAGGATATGATAATGTGTTGTGGCTTATTTTACAAGAGAGGAGCTACCATTTCTAAATACTTACAACATGGTTCTAGTAAGGAGGCAAAAGAGAAAATAACCGCTTTAAGAACCAGATACAATATTCAAGACAAAGGAATTGGCAACAATATCACCTTACCTAGAATATCTCAGATTTTCCCATTTTTAAGTTTGTCTGTGTTGCATTCCATCAAAGAAAGTGTTAAGCCAATTATTCCATTGGAATCAATTGGATTCGATAATCATATAATGTATTATCCAAACTGCTTTCCAGCAGTTTTATCAGAAACTGAAGCAAGAGAGAATAGTGGATGTATCAAGATGGCGATTCACAATATATTACAGACCTTGAGCTCAGAAGTTCTATTGAGAAATTCCAACAAGCAAAAAAAGACCTTGCTAGAATTATATAGTGATTCAGTTAAATACAGTCAATTGACCTTAAATGGATCGATGATTACCCAAGCTTATAAAGATGCTGCACAAGCCATGCATACTGAGTTACATGAATTTATGGATGATAAGATTGCAGCTCAATTAAATAAAATATTACTCACTGGTGGTTCTGCTGATTTTGCAATTAATAATTCTATAAACTATCTGATGAAGCATTGCATAAAGAATAATTTTGCCATGTCAAACACACACACATCAAACACACACATTATGTGGACTATTTTTAATGGAAACAGCAAAATGACAAAATTCATTATTAACCCTTAGAAGGCAGTTAGTTTTTGCTTATTATCTTATTATAGTGAAATTTTATGGCGGTACATTTTGTAGAACATTTTGACCACACCACGCCCTCCGTCATTTTGGCGCAGTATTTTGCGAGATTTCAAAAAAAAAAAAAGTCAAAATTATGGTTATACGTGACAGTTAGAGGGTTAATTTGTTCCACAAAAATGTTTATCTGAATCTTTTCTATAAAACTTCTGAACACATTTTGTACCTCAGAAGTAAGGAACACACAATTTTGCATGCCGATATGTTGCAGGAAAGTTCCGAGGGGCGGAAACTTTGACCCACCCTAAAAAAAATTCTGATCAGATCTGGCAAAACGCCGATACACGTATATATTTTTTAGACCATTCTACCAAAATCCGTTGACAGAACCCCATAATTTTTTTTTGTGTCGCACAGTGTAATTAATAACGAATCAGAATGAAAACTTGCTACAGTTAGCGAACAGCTAATCAAAATTGTGTTTTTCATTACTGTTTCATCATTACATTACAACTTACAGATATATTTCACAATAACTTGAAAATTTACGTACAGTGATAAGTGTTAAGCAAAAATAAACAATAGTGGAATATTGATACAAAAGTATTAATTTATCAGAAAACGGGTTTTGATTATTAAGTGATATTTCTTCAATTTTGAACTGAGACTATAGATATCTTTCCTCCTCAACAGAGCACACAATAATCCCCTCATGTTCAGCGGGATTAACGCTGAACGTAAACGTTTTGTTGAGTTATTTTTTATGTTATAGCGAGTATCACCTCTTTCATATTATTTATAGAAAGGATTTAAGACAATTACAAACTAAACACATACATATGTATATTAGTTAGTGCTTAATCACCGCCATCATTTATCTTTATATTATTATGACTGGGGCAATCCCAATGCCGGTCTTCCAACCAAAAACTGGAATCTAACTAGAATCTAACCATTTAGCATCACCCTTTAGCATCTACCGACCCAATCAGAATCAAAATCATGTTATCTATATCGATATTATATAGATTATGTTATCTATATCTATCATGTTATCGACCGATTTTGATGAAATTTGGTGTGTGTGTTTCTTTTGGTATGTACCAGGTTATATGCTATATTAGGTTTTGCTTGCACAAAGGGGCGTGGTACCGCCCACACAGCTCGAATTTTGAAATGGCTATATCTCACGAACCATTTTATATTGATCATTTACACAAACAAAACAACAAATATTTATATACTTAGAATGTCTAAGAAGAGGATTAATTTGCATTGGCTGAAATTGCATTGGCTTTAGAAAATTTGAGCAGCGATGAAGAAGACATAAACATAGAACACTTCTCAGATTCGGAATCGGAATATGTTTTATCGGCGTCTGAAATTGATGACGAATTATCTGAAACTGAGACAGAAATTATTTTATGCCAAAATGACCAGGGTATGAGTTTCAAAGGCAAAGATGGAACTATTTGGGAGAGGAGTCATCCGCCTTCATCAAAAATCCGCAAATGTAACATTGTAAAAGGAAAAATTGATAAAATAGTTTTACCACCAGGTAATAAGCTTTATTTTGATAAAAAAAAAATTATAATAACAATTACAAACAATCAAATTTAGGTAAAACTTTGGTAAGCGTTTTGGATTGCTTTAGACTTTTTATTTCGAATGAAGTGTGCGAGATAATTGTAAAGCATACTAATGAGGAAGCGGAGAGGGAATATACGAAGCAATCTAAAAAATGGACGCCAGTAGATAATGAGGAGCTATTAGGTTTTTTTGGACTTCTGATGACAGCTGGTCATATGAAGTCCAACAATCAAAATTATCGCTTGTTCTGGGATCGACTTTATGGAATAACTATCTTCAAAGCGACAATGTCTGGCCGCCGATTTGAGGAACTTTTACGTTTTATACGGTTTGATGACAAATCAACTCGAAGTTCAAGACGAGCAAACGATAAGTTGGCTCCCGTAAGAAATATTTGGGATATGGTAACTAATAGCTTTGGAAAATACTATATGCCAAGCGAAAATTTAGTCGTTGATGAACAGCTGATGCCATGTCGAAGCCGCTGTTCTTTCATTCAATATTTGCCATCTAAGCCCGACAAATATGGAATTAAAATATTTTGGTTATGCGACAGTAAAAACGCATATCCTCTTCGAGGTATTCCATATACTGGCAAGGAGGGAAGAAACAAAGCTGTTGGTCTTGCTAAGACAATAGTAGAAAACTTATGTGAACCATATTTTGGAACAAACAGAAATATAACAATGGACAACTATTTCACAAGCAAAGACTTGGCAGAAAGCCTTCTAGCTAAAGGCCTAACCATTGTTGGCACTATTAGAAAAAATAAAGCTTGTATTCCTCCAGAGTTTTTGCCAAACAGAAGACGTGAAGTATCTTCTACAATATTTGGATTTCAGAAAAACATTTCTATTGCATCTCATGTTCCAAAAGTTGGTAAAGCGGTTATATTCATGTCAACAATGCATCACTCGCCTGATATATTAGAAGTTAATGGTAAAAAGATATCAGAGATAAACAGCTTCTACAACAAAACAAAGGGTGGTGTTGATACATTAGATCAACTTATACATGAGTACATGACAAAGCGGAAAACAAATCGCTGGCCTTTCTCATTTTTCATGAACATCCTTGATGCAGCGGGAATTGCAGCCTATATACTTTGGACAAAAACAAATCCTCACTGGAACACTGGAATGTCAAACAAAAGACACCTTTTTTTGCGCGAGCTATGTGAGTTGATGGTGGAACCACTGATTTTGCAGAGACAAACACAGAAATACGTTCGTATGGAGACTGAAACAGCAATTGCCACTGTTCTGAACAATCAAGGTAAAGAACCGTTATCTGAGGTAAATACTAATAAAAGAAAGCGTTGTCACATTTGCCCGGCTAAAAAGTCAAAAATGCAAAAGCAATGTTGTGACATATGTATGCAATAAAAATGTTTGCAATGAGCACTCCACTACGACAAAGATTTGCATAAATTGTTCAAACTAAATATGTATAAGAATATGTAATTAATTTTTTTTCATGATAATAAAATCCTAATTAATATTAAAATACAACTGTTATGTTATTTTGACTATGAACAACGTCTGGCTACAAATTTTTTATATATGAGCTCGTGGGGCTCACTTGTGTGGTTATGTAATTTTTAAAGTTGTGTGCTTTAGGGTTAAAAAAGTCGTTATGGCGGCCATAATAATGGACCGATTGTTATGAAATTTGCACAGTGTGGTACTGTCGACCGGGACTCTATCTTAGGCTATATAAGGACATAATTAGATAAAGAGGCGTGGCACCGCCCATACAAATCGTAATTTGAAACGGCCATATCTCACGAACCGGTAGCAGTATGAACATGGGATTTGGTTTATGGATGGGATTTATAAGGAGAATTACTTTGCTTTGTGGAAAGTGGGCGGTGCCACGCCCCTTTTTGAAAAATCGCTAAGACGTCATAATAATTGGTCGATTGTAATGAAATTTTCACAGTGTGTTACAGTCGACCGTGATTGATACATCATTTAATGCTATGTTAGGTCATATTTAGCTATTAAGCAATTTTTCCCCCTTTTGACTAAATATTGTTTGTATGGAAGATTCTTGCAGTACGTTTTCACTACAACTTCGCACATGTATTGTAAACATAGAATAAGGGGATTAAAATTTGATTTAAGTTTAGTGTAAACGTACTATTAACATAGTTGGGATTATTGCCGGTAGGCGGTCGAAATATAAAACTACTTGCGTACGTTTACAACACTATTTTGCTGTGTGCAATTTTATTAGAAGTTTAACTGCAACTAACTTCAGTTTTGTTAAAATACTGTGAATTATTATTATAAAAAAAATACGTATAGAATAGAACTTTACATGTAAAAAATAAATGTCGTGTTTTTTGGCACAATCTAAATTAGAAACTTCTAGGCAGTGTTAACAAGTGTGTGCGTTCCTTATGTAGATCGAAGCTTACTTAAATTTCAATAATTGGTTTTTTAAAAAAAAATTGAGACAATTAATTGAATCTTTTGTCCAGGTTTTGTGAATATACAGTGAATTTTTCTGTGGCACCATCGATATAACTTAAAACATATCTCTCTATGTATAAGCAAAACGTTGTTTGCATAGTTTAATGGATTTGACAATAATTTGTCCTTGGTAAAGGTTATTACATTTACAGTACAAATTGAAACACCTGTCGTCACGATAAAAACATGTTACATTTGCAGAATAAATGTACTTTTAACATAACAACTTATTTGATTTGCAGTGCAAGCGTACTGTTAAGTTAATTTGGTTTCTTAACGGTTGGTGGCGCTCTGTGCGATCACTATGTAGAATGTTCTTAGCATAGCCTCATTAATTTACGATAGGTGGTATTAAAAAATTTAGGTGCGTGCATTCATTAATTACATTTTTTACGGTTTCCTCACAATTTAATGACGTTTTTTCGGGAGACTACAGTTAAACTTTTAAGTGCTTTTTGTAAAATTTTGAAAATTTGAAATTTATAACGTTAAAAGTGTCCACAAATACAGTGAATTTCGATAATTTTGGCTAAACTGAAAAGGTAAACACTAAATTTCGGAATAACAAATATTAAATATTTTAGCTATTAATGCTTTAACATTTAAGATCAATAATTAGAAACAATGCCGCCACAACGTAGTAGCATTAGTCGACGTACGCGAGCATCCAATCGCCACGCGAGTAGAAGAAGAGCTGAAAGCGATGAGTAGCACACACAACGAATCGAGATGGAGCGACATCGAATTTCAAGATCACGTCTTAATCTTACACCAGAAGATAGAGAGGCACTCAATACTGCCGATCGATTAAGAATGAGACGCAATCGGGCTGTTCAACATCGATCAGATGTAGGTCATGCGACTTTTACAGGAACACTACACCGTGCTGCGTTCGAGTATAATAACACAACCGATTACAGCTTGCATAGGTCTGTGAATATTGGCACAATGAATAAAGTATGCCAACATTGCAAAGCTTTCAAATTCAACAATGAAACACCAGGAATGTGCTGTGCAAATGGAAAAGTAAAATTACCAGCATTAAAACCCCCCCCCCCCCCCCCCGAACCATTGCGCTCATTGGTTTCCGGAACAACCCCACAATCAAAGCATTTCTTGACGAATATTCAGAACTACAATTCGTGTTTTCAAATGACTTCGTTTGGTGCAACGAATATAATCAGAGACAACTATATGCCTACTTTTAAGGTAATTTTTTTACATGGTATAACGAATAACGATATCAACACCTATGTGATGTGGGGTAACATCATATAATTTTACATATACATTACAGGTTCAAGGTCATATTTACCATCAAGCCGGATCATTGCTGCCATTCGCGGATGCAAACTACCGTTTTCTGCAAATTTACTTCATTGGCAACTCAATTGATGAAGTAAATCAGCGTTGTCAGATTGGTTCCAATACAGGAAGAAGAATACTCGAACAATTTCAAAATTTATTTCATCAACAAAACGAATTAATTCGATTGTTTCAAACAGCACTAGATCGAATGCCGTCAGATGATCATAAAATTGTTATTCGAGCTGACAAAACACCGGCTGGGGAACACTTGAGAAGATACAACTCACCGACAATTGACGAAGTTGCTATAATAATAGTTGGAGAAGAATTACAATCACGCGATATTGTACTTCAACGCAGGAATGCTCAACTTCAACGAGTCTCCGAAACACATCGTTCTTATGATGCTTTGCAATACCCGATTTTGTTCTGGCAAGGGGAAGATGGCTACCATTTTAACATCAAAATGATTAACCCTTCAAATGGTAACTAAACTTATTTCTCAAAAAAAATATCTCCCAGCGATCCTAATTTGTAATTCTTTTAACCGCAGGCGAGGAAACAAACAAAAAAGTAAGCGCGATGAATTATTACTCATACAGATTAATGATACGCGAGAATGAAGACAACCACATCCTGAAATGTCGAAGACTTTTCCAACAATATGCAGTCGATATGTACGCGAAGATTGAGAATGAACGTTTAAATTTTATTAGATTCAACCAGAAAAAGCTTCGGTCTGAAGAGTACATACATCTGCGCGATGCAATAAATAATGATGCAAATGTTAATGACATTGGAAGAATGACAATATTACCAGCAACATATACTGGAAGTCCGCGGCATATGCATGAATATGCACAGGATGCAATGTCGTACGTACGTCATTACGGCCGCCCTGATTTATTTATTACATTTACATGTAACCCTCAATGGATAGAAATTAGAAATAATTTACAGGCCGGTCAATCACCTTCAGATCGCCATGACATAACGGCACGTGTATTCAAGCAAAAATTGAAATCACTTATGGACTTCATCGTTAAAGAGCATGTATTTGGAGATACACAATGCTGGATGTATTCTGTCGAATGGCAGAAAAGAGGATTACCTCATGTACACATTTTGATTTGGTTGATTCATAAAATAGCACCGGATGAAATTGATAATGTAATCTCAGCAGAAATTCCAGATCAAGCGATCGATCCACAATTGTTTGAAGTTGTCACAAATAATATGATCCATGGCCCATGCGGTGCACTGAACATAAATTCACCATGCATGATTGATGGAAAATGTTCAAAGCGTTATCCAAGAGCATTAGTTGCGGACACTGTTTCTGGCAACGATGGATATCCGTTATATCGACGTAGATCAACTGCGGACAATGGCAGGTCGACAACTGTCACAATTCAAAATCAACATGTAGAAGTTGACAACCGTTGGATCGTGCCATATTCACCATTATTGTCAAAAACTTACAAAGCCCACATAAACGTTGAGTATTGCAATTCAGTAAAATCAATAAAATACATTTGCAAATATGTCAATAAAGGAAATGATATGGCCGTTTTTGGAGTATCTACTGAAAGTAGAAAAGATGAAATTACTCAATATCAAATTGGGCGTTATATTAGTAGTAACGAAGCAATATGGCGGATTTTTTCTTTTCCAATACATGACAGATATCCTGCTGTTGTTCATTTAGCAGTTCATCTGGAAAACGGTCAACGTGTTTATTTCACAACTGAAAATGCATTGGAAACAGTAGCTCGACCACCATCTACAACGTTGACTGCATTTTTTATTTTGTGTCAAGATGATATATTTGCCAGAACATTGCTTTACTCAGAAATACCACAATATTACACTTGGAATCAATCGTCGAAAGTTTTTCAACGACGCAAAATGGGAAAACCAGTTGAAGGTCACCCAAATTTGTTTTCAACAGAGACTTTAGGACGCATTTATACAGTTCATCCAAACAATGCTGAATGTTTTTACTTGCGTTTGTTGTTGATTAACGTCCGTGGACCAACATCGTTCCAAAATTTAAGAACCATTGATGGCCAATTGTGTGCGACATATCGAGAAGCATGTACACGATTGCATTTACTCGAGGATGATACTCATTGGGATCTAACACTTGCCGACGCATCCATTTCGGCTCAACCGCATCAAATACGGACATTGTTTTCTATAATAATAGCAACATGTTTCCCGTCAAATCCACCTGAATTATGGATAAAATAGAGAGAATACATGACAGACGATATTTTGCATCGAAGACATGTGTTTAGCAATAGCAAATAAAGCTTTAACACAATTAGGAATGATAACTCCCGATCGTCCAATGCACGACATATTTATTCGAAATTTGCAACGCGAACAACAATTTAATTGTAATGAATTGAGCTCATTTGTACAATCAAATATTCCAAAGTTGAATGAACAACAGAGACAAGCCTACGATTCAATCATGCAAGTTGTTAACGACGAAAGAGGTGGAATATATTTTTTGGATGCGCCTGGAGGCACGGGAAAAACATTTTTGCTCTCATTGCTTTTAGCAAACATACGATCGCAACAGAAGATAGCATTAGCACACGCTTCTTCTGGAATTGCAGCCACTCTTCTGGATGGCGGCCGAACAGCTCACTCTGCACTGAAGTTGCCACTGAATATGCAGTTTACCGAAACCCCTACTTGCAACATCCCCAAGACATCTGGAATGGCAAAGGTTTTGCAGCAATGTAAACTTATCGTATGGGATGACTGTACTATGGCCCACAAGAAATCTTTGGAAGCTTTAGATAAAACATTGCAAGATCTACGAGGAAGTCAAGAATTGTTTGGTGGTGCCACAATATTGTTAGCAGGTGATTTTCGGCAGACATTACCTGTTATTCCTAGATCTACTGCTGCCGATGAACTAAACGCGTGTTTGAAATCTTCAAATTTGTGGAGAAAAGTGAAAACGCTCAAACTCACTACAAATATGCGCGTTCAAATGCAAAATGGTCCATCAGCAAATGAGTTTTCGAAGCAATTGCTGGCTATTGGAAATGGAAAAATACAAGTTGATATTTTAACTGGCTTCATAACACTACCAACCACGTTTTGCAATATTACAAAATCCAAAGAAGAATTAATTCAAAAGGTGTTCCCAAATATAGCGCAGCAATACAGAAATCATGTTTGGTTGAGCGAACGAGCAATATTGGCAGCCAAAAACAAAGATGTCAATGATATTAACCAAGCTATACAAAAAGATATAGCAGGCCAATTAGTTACATACAAATCAGTGGACACTGTTACGAATCAAGATGACGTTGTAAATTATCCAACTGAATTTTTAAATTCACTAGATATGCCAGGAATTCCACCACACAATCTACAGTTAAAAGTTGGAGCTCCTTTAATTATGCTTCGCAATATAAACCAACCGCGCCTTTGTAATGGCACCAGACTTGCAGTAAAAAGGCTAATGAACAACGTTATCGAAGCGACTATATTAAAAGGAAAATACAAAGGCGAAGATGTTTTAATTCCCCGAATTCCAATGATTCCCACCGATTTACCATTTGATTTTAAACGACTTCAGTTTCCTGTTCGTCTTGCTTTTTCGATGACCATCAATAAGGCACAAGGTCAGTCTTTGGAAGTCTGCGGAATAAATTTAGAAAATCCATGCTTTTCACATGGACAACTTTATGTAGCGTGCTCACGAGTAGGTACACCATCAGAATTATTTATTTATACGGCAGATGGAAAAACAAAGAATGTTGTATACCAAAAAGCTTTAGAATAGGCATATTTTAGTATTTTTAAAACAATAAATTAAAAAAATAAAACACAATTAAAATGTTTTGTCGTATGTAAAAAAAATAGATTTTATTTACACGCTCAGCGAAGCGGGCGAGGGTACGCTAGTAATTTATATAGTTATACTAATATGTAGTGCATTCACATTACACTGAAATCCAGTTTTGAAATCGTGAAACCGGATTACGTGAAACCGGATTTCGATTTCACATCACTCAAACAGCTGATTAAGTTTTCACCAATTCTCTTTTGTGTGTTCGTTCATTATAATATTAATATTTGAAGTTTGTTCATTGTATTTAAATGTATAAAAAAAAAATGTCTTCTAAAAAAAGTGGACTAACCGTCCAGAAATACTCGAAAATCTGGACGAAGTGCTTGACAAGATTTGAAAATAGCATAACACTCAAGCAAAATATTGCAGATATTGACGAACCATTGTATCAATTGAACAAAATACCAAATGGAAAAAATATTATTGAAAGATTTCATGCACTAGCCAAAACAAAAAAATCAAAAAAAGAGAGGTACACAATTATCTCAAATGAACTATACGCGTTATGGAATAAGATGATAAAGAAAAACGGCATAGTGATCATCATAATCGTCTCGACGTTGCATTAGAAACCTTGAACATCGGTTGTGTAACAAATTTTCCCATAGACTATATGCATTGCATATAGAGTTTCCCGCCCGGGAATTCCCAGGTTTCCCGGTCATTTTTAATTCCCGGTTTCCCGGGAAATTCGTCCGGGATTCCCGGGAAATTCTTTATTTAACATATATTTTATTTATCATTAAAACCTATTAGTTGATTCGGTACATAAAACACTTCTTTCACTAAACCTAAACCTAAACTGAGACTTGATTATTTTAAAGATTGTAGCGACATCTTCATTTGATAACATTCACCATTGAGCGATTTGGAGGAATTCTGCACCCCTCTTTTAATGTTCTTTATTAAACAGCTGATCTTGTGTTGATATTTCATTTATTATTTATTATAACAAGATATTTGTGGCGGCGCCGTAACGCCGGCAAGGCATAACGATCACAACAACCACCTTGGGGATCGATACCCGAATGATTGCATCATGTCATCGCTATCAATTTTTACCATCCCTGACATCATTTATGTCAACACGAAAACTACGCAGTTTAGATTTCATGCGGTATTGTAGTAAAAAGCGGTTTTCTTCCAAAACTTGGGATAATAACCCATACACGCACATCTAGAAAATCACGCCACCCGAATAGCGGAATCAGGGTTGATTTTCGTTAAAGCTTCTTCACCAATATTGGCGACAAAGTTCCGCCATTACGATTACAAATCTGAAAGCAGACGGTTCGAGGAGGAGATTCACCAAACAGTTAGTGGAATCTACTTTTTCACCCAATTAGGAAAATTCCATCTAAAAATCCTCACCACGGTGTCTAGGGCAGTCATCAGGCCGAGGCCACAACACCATCCAACGTGTCTCCAATTCGACACCGCATCGCAATTTAGGACCGTCAATAGGCCCATTGCCACAACACATTTTGAAGTGTCAGCCAATTGACACACACCAGTGCATCGGGACATCTAAACCCCACCAATAGTGTGATTTATCAGCATTTCGTGAAACGCACAAGCACTCATTACACCGACAACACCAACATCACACAGATCGTCGCTCCATTGCCACTATAGTGCAGTCATCATCCTCATCAAAAACACCTAAAATCATCAAAATAATCAGGTTTTACATCAAAAGAACTACACACAGGTCATTAAAATCAGGGTACAGCAGCTCCAGTGGCCTATCAAACAACACCCCGGGAGGAGACATCTTATCTACAGCCAGAGATAGCGGAATTCGCTGTTCAACCACCGAATATGATGCCCGGAAGAATGCCAGCCCAGAGTAATAGGGGGTTGCCGGACGATTTCACCCGTTCAGGATATGTGAGGCCACAAGACCAGTCAGGCCGAGATGGAAGAGTTCCAGCAGATTTTGGACAACAAGAATTTGAGCCACAAGGGCCAAGCGATCGTTTTTGGCCTCGATATGATTCCACGCCTCCGACAGGACATTTTGATCACAGGACAGGCGAGGAGCTGAGACCGTCTGCAGCATTGCGAGATACGCAACAAACCTTCAGTTGGGAAGAACGACAAGAGTCTGGAGGGCAGAGATACCGAAGACCCGATTTGGAGAAATGGGGTATTAAGTTCGATGGTACCGCTAAGACGATAAATGTGCAGGAGTTTTTGTACCGCGTGAACATCTCAAGACGCGACTTCAATTGTTCAGAGATTGACTTATTAAAAGGGCTACCATCCTTAATGGAGGGTCCAGCCCTGGAATTTTTCTGGAATCTCCGGAAGTTGTCACCGACACTGAGTTGGAGAGAAGTACAAGCGGCCATATTGGCGCACTTCCAACGTTATGACGAGTTCCAACTACAGGTTCAAATTTTGAATAGGAGACAGCAGCCCAATGAAACGTTTGAGGAGTTCTATAACGTCATTATGCGGCTGAAGAACCAACAGAGCAAGCCGTATCAGGAATCCCAACTCGTGGAGATAATGAAGGGAAACTTGAAGTCACCAGTGGCGCAACTCTTGTTCCCGATTAAGGTGCACACGTTGTATGACCTCAACCGCGAAGTTCGCCGAGCTGAAACGTTGTTGGCGACACAGCGACAGACGATGCCATCTCGTCAAAACTATTCGGCAAGAGTACATGAAGTAGTTTTAGAAAATAATCCAGCTGACTCTGACTTAGCTGCTGACGTTGAAGCGCTAGGAATTTCTGGCAAATTATTATGTTGGAATTGCCGAGCTGTTGGTCACTCGTTTAGAGATTGTCCATCGGCCAGTAGGCGCGTGTGTTGTTACAAATGTGGCAAAGAGGACACGGTTACACCAAAGTGCCCTAGATGCCAGGGAAACGCAGTAAAGTACCCATCTCAGACCGGGGAGGTGCGGACAACAGAGATCTAAACCCAGTCACCAATAAACCAGCCATTGACAACCCAACTTTGACCAAATTAGAAGACGTAAATGTTTCTAATTCTAAACCTGGTGCGACGAAACTGAACAATACACAACCGGCTATAACGACAGAGTTTTCAGAGGAGATGAATATTAACAGCATGAAGGAAAAAACAACTGAAGATGCGGCAGCCTTAGAGAATGAAACTGTCACAGGAATTCTACAGAATAAAGATCGGGTTGACGCAGAAATGAAAATACCAATATTAAAGGATTTGAAGCCATATCATCGACGTTTGGCGGAGTATCGCGAGGCGCGAGCGAGAATATTTGGAGTGTCTGACTGAATCGAGCGAGCGAGGATAAGGTATAACAATCGCAGGCTCGTACGCAGAGAGATTGCTGCGACAACGCTTTTTGAGGGTGCAGATAACAGATTCTACGCTAAAGTGGTGATAGGAGGTTTTGAAGTTGAAGGACTTGTGGACAGCGGAGCATCAGTCACTTGCTTAGGCAAGGGATGCCAAGAGCTGGTAGAACGAGCAGGACTTCAGGTTCACCGATTTGGTTCATCGGTTAAAACAGCCGATGGTAGCGCACATCGTATTCTCGGTAGAATTCGGGTGCGAATTAATTATAACAACAAGTCTGAGGAGATGAATTTCTACTTGGTACCTACCTTAGAGCGAGCCTTGTACCTAGGGGTGGATTTTATGAGAACTTTCCGGTTGCTGACAAGCATTGAGAGTCTTTCCACTCACGGGGTAGAGCTGGCGGAGGAGGACCAGGACCCAGAGGCGGTTAATACCCATGTCTTATCGCCACAACATCAGGAAGTTCTCAATTCGGTTGTCCGAATGTTCCCCTGCTATACCAGGAAGGGTCTCGGAAGGACACAACTTGAGATGCATTCCATCGATACGAGAGACGCAGTCCCTGTTAAGGACCGGTACTATCCAGTTTCACCAGCGATTCAAACACTTTTATATGCAGAGGTGGATCGCATGTTGGACATGGGAGTCATTGAGCCCAGTGAGAGTCCTTGGAGTCATCCAGTGACACTAGTTCGCAAAGGGCCTAAGAACAGGCTTTGCTTAGATGCACGCAAGCTCAATGCTCTCACAGTAAAGGATGCGTATCCACTTCCACATATACAAGGTTTGTTGAGTCGACTTGGAGACACTTATTACATCTCGAGTGTCGATTTGAAAGACGCATTTTGGCAAATCCCTTTGGATCCTGCCAGCAGAGAAAAGACAGCGTTTACGGTACCTGGAAGGCCGCTTTACCATTTTAAAGTAATGCCCTTCCGGCTATGTAATGCAGCTCAAAGGCTTTGCAGGCTTATGGATAAGGTGATCCCTGCTGCGATCCGTGATCGCGTGTTTGTATATTTGGACGACTTGTTGGTAGTATCACCAGATTTTCACACTCACATGGAGTTGTTACAGCAAGTGGCACGTTGCCTGGCTGACGCAGGACTTACCATCAATGTCCAAAAATCCAAATTTTGTTTTAAGGAGTTACGATACTTAGGCTATCTCGTGGGAGGCGGCCAAGTGAAACCTGATCCTTCTAAGGTAGAGTCTATAGTGAACTATAGATTTCCGAAAACGTTGAAGCAAGTAAGAAGCTTCTTAGGCGGGTTGGTACCAGAAATTTATTTCGGACTACGCCACCATCGCGGCTCCGATATCGGATACGCTGAAGAAGAGTAAAGCGTTTATTTTCTCCGAAGAGGCGAAGTCGGCCTTCAAGGAGTTGAAAAGGGCCTTGATAACTAGTCCCGTACTAGTTCACCCTGATTTTTCGAGGAGATTTTTCATCCAGTGTGATGCTTCGGATCTTGGAGTAGGAGACGTGCTCTTTCAACGAGACGAGAATGAAGAGGAACACCCGATTGCGTATTTCTCGCATAAGCTCACTTCAGCCCAGCGTAATTACACAGTCACCGAACGTGAATGTTTGGCAGTGGTGCTGGCGATTAAAAAATTTCGGCCGTTTGTAGAACTTATGCCGTTTACAGTAATCACAGACCACAGCAGCCTGAAGTGGCTGATGTCTCACCGAGATTTGAGCGGACGTTTAGCTCGATGGAGTCTTCACCTCCAATCTTTCGATTTTGTTATCGAACATCGGAAAGGGAAATTAAACATCGTTCCGGATACCTTGTCAAGGTATGAAATGGAGGAGATAGCAGCGGATGTGTTGAAGCTGATAGATTTGGAAGATGAGGCTTTTAAGAGCTCGGGATATAAAGAATTAATCGAGACGATAGAGGCGAATGCTGACCGATGCACATTAGGTCAAATGAGCGTTTTTTCTGTGCAAAAGTGATAAGAATCAGTGCCGTTTTACTTTTGTTGTTGTTGTTTTTTAATTGGCAATACTCCAAAACAAAGACGCGTGATTTTTGTTTGTGCTAAATATAGAGTACCGTTACACACGTGTGCGTCAAAGTCAATCGATGCAAGTCTTTCAACAAATGTGATTGCAAGTTCAGTAGTGGTTGGTCATCTTCAAGAGTGTGTTTATCGAATTGTGTTGATAATAATTCATTAGTGGAAAATGGAAAATAAAGCTACAAGTAAGAATATATGTATTTAATTAACACTGGCTTATATGTATGTCGCTATACTTGATAATAATTCATTAGTTTACATAACCTTAAAACTGTAGAATTTATCTAAAACTTTGACTTCTGTAAGCCTTTAAAAATGTTGACCCCATTTGACCCCTTTCAAATTGATAATATAAATAAAGTAATAAATAATGAGTTATTTGCATTTTGTTTAAACTGCTATTCTTTGCGTTTAACGAGTATTATCTATTTTTGTTTAGGAAACCTCTGCATAAAAAAAGCTGATTTGTTTGATATATGGCGAAAAGAATGCACAAAAAAACGAAAGTTTGATGCTGTTTTAAAATATGTAGTTGGCAAAATTGAAGTTAATATACTTTCGGATGAAATTGAGAAACATATATCGCAAATATTACATTTTTTTGCGTAAAATTGGCAACAAAGTGGGAAAAATCTCACAGAAACATAAATACCTTTAAAAAACAAAATGAAGCGTGGCTTAATACTGAAACAAGTTTTGTGTTATATGACATTTCTAAAAAAGCACCACCTACCACTGTTGGACGTCCACGTCTGCCATTCAGCGCCAAATCAGATTTCGGAAAAAGAAAAGAAGCCGCAGACCAATCAGCTGAAAAAGCTGATACTAATCTTCTAGTTCGTGCAGCAGCAACATCGGCTCGTAAACAAGGTGATACTGATCTGGCTGCAGTCCTGAAAGAAAGCATGGAAAGTCCAACAAGGCCATCAAAAATGCGGAAATTTGTTAACGAGGATCCCAAAAAGCCAATTCCTTATTCAGCGGATGAGGCTTTAGCTTTCCTTCTTGAGCATAATTTTTCAAAAGAGCAGTATAATGCAATACGCGATGGAAGCAAAAAAAGGAACAGCGACATATATCCTCATTATAGTAAAATTACAGCCGCAAAATTAAAATGTCGACCTGAGGGTATAGAAGCAAGTGAGACCCTAGCCAAAGTTCCGTTGCGAAATATTTTACAACATACGGCTGAAAAAATTGTTGATATGCAAAGAGAAGTGTTTCAAGCTGTAATGGAAGCGGAAAAGACAAATTTTGTAAGCTCTGAATTGATATTAAGCTACGGATTTGATAGTAGCACTGGTCAAGCTCAATTTAAGCAAACATTTAATGAGCCAGGTTCGTCAAATATCAGCGATAGCTCTCTATTGGCTACAACAGTCATTCCCTTAAGGTTACTGCTCTCATCGGGTAAACCAATTTGGAACAACCGCACACCGCAGTCTGTAAGATTTTGCCGTCCCATTAAACTGGAGTACATAAAAGAGACAAAAGAAGTGGTTTTAAAGGAGCACCTGGAATTAAAAAATGAGATTAATGCCTTGAAAACCCTAACAATATCAATTGGTGATGGAAAATCTGTGGAAGTATCCTTTAAATTATTTTTAACACTAATTGATGGAAAAGTTTTAAACATTATAACTGGGACTAGATCAAACCAGGCTTGTTCCATTTGTGGTGCTACACCTAAGGACTTTATGAACACGTGTGATTACAAAAGTGAAGTATTTCGTGCGAAAGAGGAAACCTTAAAATTTGGAATTAGCCCCCTTCATTGTTGGATTCGATTTTTTGAATTTCTATTACATTTAGGCTATAAATGCAAAATACAAAAGTGGCAGATACGAGGAGAAGATAAGTTACCTGTCTTAAAAAGAAAAGTAGACATTCAAAACGATTTTTGGAAAAAGCTTGGACTTCGCGTAGATATGCCCCGAGTAGGAGGCTCCGGTTCCACAAATGACGGGAACACTGCTCGTCGAGCTTTTACTGAACACACTATTTTTTCTAAAATAACTGATGTTGACGAAGACCTTATATTTCGTTTCAAAATTATTTTGATTTGTCTATCCTGCGAGTTTGAAATCAATGCAAGCAAATTTGAAATATATTGCTTTCAAACAGCAAAACGTTTTCAGGAGCTATATCCCTGGCTGCCAATGACTTCTACAGTCCATAAAGTACTAATACATTCAAGAGAAATAATAGAAAATACTGCACTTCCCATGGGGTTTTTTGGAGAACAAGCTGCTGAATCGCGACATAAAATATACAAAGCCGATAGATTACATCACGCTCGTAGAAACAACCGCACCAATAACCTATTAGACATATTTAATAGGGCTATCGATACATCAGATCCATTAATTTCCACAATTTTTTTAAGTAAACGCATTCAAAAGAGGAAACGTATCACACTTCCACCTGAAGTCATTGAACTATTATGTTGCAGCGAACCCATAGAAGATGTTCAACTTAACAACCAATATGATGAAATTAATGAAACTGAAGAGGAACTTTTTAATATAAATTTACAAAATGAATTAGATTTATGTGATTAATTAATTGTTTCAGTACAAATAAAATTAATAAATGAAACAATGTATTGTTTTCATTAATGGCTGCAAAAGGAGTAATTTTAAATTTTGGTCGTTAGAGGGTTAAATTCCACTTTTTATAATACAGTTACTCCTGCTTCTGAAATCCTTACAGGTTTTGGTTTGAATAGCATAATTTTGTAATCGTTATTAATTTTGCACAGAAAAAGTGGCCATTTGACCTATAGTGCGATGGCCAGATTTGAGAATAATTGACGGATTCGTTTACAAACGAACGATGCTATATGATGGAGTGCCGCTCCTCGAGGATTTTGCGTGGAAGATATGGGTACCAGCGGAGTTGGCGCACAGCATTATCCAGAAAGCGCACGATCCAACTCATGCGAGCCACGGAGGTTTTTATAAAACACTTAGAAGAATTAAGGAATATTTCTTCTGGCCTAGCATGGGTGTGCAGGTGAAAAGTTTCGTAGACGCATGCCAGATATGCCGCGAGTCCAAAACAGCTAATATTACGATGCGACCGCCCATGGGCAAAGAAGTGGTGATCCAGCGACCGTTCCAGCGTGTTTATGTGGACTTTTTAGGTCCATACCCACGTTCGAAGAATGGGAATTGCTATATTTTTATAGTTTTGGATCATCTTACTAAATTTGTACTTCTGTAGGCCATGCCGAAGGCAAGTAGTAAGAGCGTGGTACGTTTCCTGATTAGTGAAGTCTGCCACAAGTTTGGTGTTCCAGAGACCATTGGGAAACAATTCATCGGCAATGAATTCAGCGATTTTGTAGCGAATTTCAGTATTAAACATTTTCGAACTGCGGCTTACTCTCCACAGGCCAACGCCTCTGAGAGAGTCAACCAGTCAGTCTTGTCGGCCATACGGTCATATATGAAAGAAGACCACCGTGAGTGGGATAGACACTTGTCTTCCATCGAGTGTTCATTAAGATCAGCCGTTCATAGTGCGATCGCAGTGACACCGTATTTTGCGCTCTTCGGAGTAAACATGATCACTCACGGGAGCACGTACGAGCTGGCGAGAAGGTTGAAGAATTTAACAGATATAGGCAATGAACAGGTGCCCCAAATATATATTAAAATAAGTGTTTTGAGAAAACACTAGCCAATTTGACCGCATAGTGTAGACGCCAGAATTAACTCCCTGGAATTACCTCTATCTTTATTATTTCTATATCCGTTACGTGGTAATTAAATATTTTACATATATCATTCAATTGAAAAGTGCACTATAAGACACCAGAAGTAACTCACTGGAATAATCTCTTATTGTGTGGTAGAGTAGATCGTTTGTTTGACTAACATTAGATTACCGAGACTCGGCAATCTAATATATAATAACTTTAATAGTTGATGCGGCAAGACTTAGTTTCTTATCCAGTTTATAATTTTACAGTAGAAGAACAACAAGAAAAATGTGCGGAATTTCAGTTAATGGTGGAGCACTTAAAGCTTTGGTTGCGGAGGTTGCCTTGGCAAAAAAAAATAATGATACTTCTCTCACTTATACCATTGCTTTTAGTAATTGGATTAACGGGTTTGTAGATTATAAACTTACAACGTATGAGGCAAAAAGTCCAAGTCAACCAAAATACCGATGCGGAAGATGCATCAAGTTGTCCATATGCGGCAAAGATGGACGACCCATTTTGAGAGAATTGAAGGAATTTGGAGAAGGTCAGAATAAGAAAGAGGCCTATGAAAAGTGCTTTAAGAAGATAATATACCGTATTTTATCTTTGGCTGGTATTGGCCAAACCCAGATGGATGCTGTAGGTGGTCACCCTGAATCAACTAAAGAGTCAAATGTTATATTGCAAGTGGACTCAATGGTATAGACGGTAAAAGTTTTGGAAATTAGTAGTAATGAAATAAATAAAAAACTAGCGAGTACAGAACCCATGTTTGATATGGTTTCAGCTGGTTATACATTAATGAATCGTTGGTTTCCTTTACAAATGGTATCGATGGAATTTGCTTCTTCGGAACTGTTTTCACTCTCTATACCACAGGCTTTATATTCTGATACATCTAGCATAAATACCCGTCCTCTTAGAGGATTTATTTATGGAGATTTTGATATAGAGTTTAAACTTATTATGAATGCAGCTCCATTTCATGCTGGTCGGATAATGATGGGAGTCTTTTATTGTTCACAAGGTTATGATACTGGTTTAGTGACAGTTGATGGAGTGTCCCAAAAAGCTGATGGAGCAACAGATTATAGAGTTTCATCTTTATCTACTATAATAAATTGTGTTTCTGGAATGGTCCAGCGGCCCCACGTTGTTTTAGATTTAGCTACCTCTAATTCTGCAAGTATATTGGTAAAGTATAATTATAATAAGCCATTCGTGCGAATCTTGGATTACGATCTAAATAAGTCTGTTAATCCAGGAGTGCGGGGAGGAAGTTTTGTAAATTTAAGTGCGAGAATGTTAACCCCGTTAAGAACAGGAGATGATCAACCAAAGGTTATTTCGGGTTCGTTATTTTATCGTTTTGTTAAAGCTAGGTTGACTGGAATGACTAAACAACATGATTTAACGCAAATGGATGTGTTGGATTTGGGGTTATCGGTGGCCGAAGAAGTGACTGGAGCAGTTGCTAGTGGTATAGGTGTGATTAAAAATGTAGAAAGACAATTATTGAGAAAAGGGAAGATATTTTCTAATCGTGATAAACCAACCCAGTGTTTCGATGCAAAAGTAGTTATTCCTCGTCCTAGAATGCATTTTCCTAATGGAGTAGGATTATCAGATGCCGTTATCATGGGAATAGATACTATGTCCACTACTACCCATTATGAGAATCCTGGTTTTGGGCCTACTAGCTATATCGAATATGCTAAAATGCCCGGAATTGCTACTATAGTCCAATGGGAGAAGAATATGCCAGCCAAGAAGGATATATTTAGTCAAGTGGTTACTCCATATCTTCCATATACTTCATCGGCGATAGATGCAGGTACTGGGATTTATATCCAGGGGCGAGCATTTGATCCAGTTCCTTTACATATTGCTTCAAATGGTTTTATGTATTGGGGTGGTACTATAGTATATGAGTTTGATATAGTGAAGACTCAGTACCATAAGGGCACCTTAATGGTTAGTGTTAGTTATGGCAAGGAGAAAGGTACTGAAATGGGAAGCAATTATGAGAAGGTAGTTGATATTCAGGAAACATCGAAGATTAAAGTAACCGTTCCCTATATATATGATACAATAGCCAGACGCACTGATAATATACCATATTATTCTGCATGGCCACAATTTAATAATTGGTCTCAGGATAGTTTACCAACTTATGCTCGGACCATGATTACGGTTTCTGTTATTAATCCTTTAATAGAAGTTTCATCAGTTTCTAATACAGTTGACATGATAGTTTGGAAGTATGGGGGACCTGATTTCTTTTTGTCGACGCCATGTCAGGTTAATAATTTAATATCATATCCTGACACATCTACTTCGCAGACTACAATACTTTCTTTCCCATATACAAGAGATCCTTCCAAGATAAAGACGGCTCAAGTATACAAGGAGCAGAAAATGCCCACCAAGCTTGAGAAAACACAAATGGATTTAGATTTTGCGCCTGGTTCTTCTGACCCCACACGTTTTAAAACAGGAGATGAAACAAATTTTAAAAACTTACTTCGGGTGCCAATTCGGATAATATATAATGAGAGAATTGCTAAAGAAAGTGTCTTAAGTTTGCCAGTTATGCCCTTAACTACTGGTTTGATAAAGAATTATTTACCAAATAGTCGCAGATTGACGATGACACACCAATTTCAGATACCACATTTGTTTAGAATGTGGCGAGGAACCATTCGCTATACCATTACAAATCATTTGACATCAATTGTATATGTTACGTATATTCCACCAGATGGCACTTTTAAGGCAAAAAATCGGCCAAAGAAATTTAATGACCGCCAATTTGCGGAGGGGTCAAAGACTACAACAACTTTATACTCCTCAGCTGAAGATAATGTGGATATGACTGGATCTGGTAATTTCACAATTATGATTGTGCCTGGGATTAATCCCACCGAGACAATTGAGGTACCATGGAATTTGCCCGTTAATTGGGCTTTGATGAATCAAGGTAATATCTCTTCGCAAAAGTGTTATAGAGACATAAGTCATACTAATAATGGACATATTTGTATCTATTCAGACTCACCCTCAACAGTGTCAGTTTTTATGAGTGTAGGTGATGATTTTGAAATGGGTGCTTTTTGTGGATTAACCGATTTTGTTCCAGGCTTTAAGCGAAATGTTCGAATGGATGATGGTAGATTTGACACTACCCAACTGGATTTTCAGTCTAATGAGTCTTCCAGTGATGGGGAACTCATATATCAATCGGCTAGTAGTGATGTTGATAGTGATGTACGTATACTTAAAATGGTTAAAAGATACAAACATTGGGTTAAGCCAGCAGTGTTGGCTATATCTTGCGTGCTGCCTCCAGGAGTTTTGGATTTAATACGATCCAAGATTCAGACGAGTCTTCATAAAGCTTATGAGAGAAACGAACGTACATACAATACTCGGTGTCGACAGGTAAAGTACATTCCAGGCCAAGAAGTATTTCGTCGGAATTTCGCTCAAAGTACAGCCGCAAAATTAAAATGTCGACCTGAGGGTATAGAAGCAAGTGAGACCCTAGCCAAAGTTCCGTTGCGAAATATTTTACAACATACGGCTGAAAAAATTGTTGATATGCAAAGAGAAGTGTTTCAAGCTGTAATGGAAGCGGAAAAGACAAATTTTGTAAGCTCTGAATTGATATTAAGCTACGGATTTGATAGTAGCACTGGTCAAGCTCAATTTAAGCAAACATTTAATGAGCCAGGTTCGTCAAATATCAGCGATAGCTCTCTATTGGCTACAACAGTCATTCCCTTAAGGTTACTGCTCTCATCGGGTAAACCAATTTGGAACAACCGCACACCGCAGTCTGTAAGATTTTGCCGTCCCATTAAACTGGAGTACATAAAAGAGACAAAAGAAGTGGTTTTAAAGGAGCACCTGGAATTAAAAAATGAGATTAATGCCTTGAAAACCCTAACAATATCAATTGGTGATGGAAAATCTGTGGAAGTATCCTTTAAATTATTTTTAACACTAATTGATGGAAAAGTTTTAAACATTATAACTGGGACTAGATCAAACCAGGCTTGTTCCATTTGTGGTGCTACACCTAAGGACTTTATGAACACGTGTGATTACAAAAGTGAAGTATTTCGTGCGAAAGAGGAAACCTTAAAATTTGGAATTAGCCCCCTTCATTGTTGGATTCGATTTTTTGAATTTCTATTACATTTAGGCTATAAATGCAAAATACAAAAGTGGCAGATACGAGGAGAAGATAAGTTACCTGTCTTAAAAAGAAAAGTAGACATTCAAAACGATTTTTGGAAAAAGCTTGGACTTCGCGTAGATATGCCCCGAGTAGGAGGCTCCGGTTCCACAAATGACGGGAACACTGCTCGTCGAGCTTTTACTGAACACACTATTTTTTCTAAAATAACTGATGTTGACGAAGACCTTATATTTCGTTTCAAAATTATTTTGATTTGTCTATCCTGCGAGTTTGAAATCAATGCAAGCAAATTTGAAATATATTGCTTTCAAACAGCAAAACGTTTTCAGGAGCTATATCCCTGGCTGCCAATGACTTCTACAGTCCATAAAGTACTAATACATTCAAGAGAAATAATAGAAAATACTGCACTTCCCATGGGGTTTTTTGGAGAACAAGCTGCTGAATCGCGACATAAAATATACAAAGCCGATAGATTACATCACGCTCGTAGAAACAACCGCACCAATAACCTATTAGACATATTTAATAGGGCTATCGATACATCAGATCCATTAATTTCCACAATTTTTTTAAGTAAACGCATTCAAAAGAGGAAACGTATCACACTTCCACCTGAAGTCATTGAACTATTATGTTGCAGCGAACCCATAGAAGATGTTCAACTTAACAACCAATATGATGAAATTAATGAAACTGAAGAGGAACTTTTTAATATAAATTTACAAAATGAATTAGATTTATGTGATTAATTAATTGTTTCAGTACAAATAAAATTAATAAATGAAACAATGTATTGTTTTCATTAATGGCTGCAAAAGGAGTAATTTTAAATTTTGGTCGTTAGAGGGTTAAATTCCACTTTTTATAATACAGTTACTCCTGCTTCTGAAATCCTTACAGGTTTTGGTTTGAATAGCATAATTTTGTAATCGTTATTAATTTTGCACAGAAAAAGTGGCCATTTGACCTATAGTGCGATGGCCAGATTTGAGAATAATTGACGGATTCGTTTACAAACGAACGATGCCATATGATGGAGTGCCGCTCCTCGAGGATTTTGCGTGGAAGATATGGGTACCAGCGGAGTTGGCGCACAGCATTATCCAGAAAGCGCACGATCCAACTCATGCGAGCCACGGAGGTTTTTATAAAACACTTAGAAGAATTAAGGAATATTTCTTCTGGCCTAGCATGGGTGTGCAGGTGAAAAGTTTCGTAGACGCATGCCAGATATGCCGCGAGTCCAAAACAGCTAATATTACGATGCGACCGCCCATGGGCAAAGAAGTGGTGATCCAGCGACCGTTCCAGCGTGTTTATGTGGACTTTTTAGGTCCATACCCACGTTCGAAGAATGGGAATTGCTATATTTTTATAGTTTTGGATCATCTTACTAAATTTGTACTTCTGTAGGCCATGCCGAAGGCAAGTAGTAAGAGCGTGGTACGTTTCCTGATTAGTGAAGTCTGCCACAAGTTTGGTGTTCCAGAGACCATTGGGAAACAATTCATCGGCAATGAATTCAGCGATTTTGTAGCGAATTTCAGTATTAAACATTTTCGAACTGCGGCTTACTCTCCACAGGCCAACGCCTCTGAGAGAGTCAACCAGTCAGTCTTGTCGGCCATACGGTCATATATGAAAGAAGACCACCGTGAGTGGGATAGACACTTGTCTTCCATCGAGTGTTCATTAAGATCAGCCGTTCATAGTGCGATCGCAGTGACACCGTATTTTGCGCTCTTCGGAGTAAACATGATCACTCACGGGAGCACGTACGAGCTGGCGAGAAGGTTGAAGAATTTAACAGATATAGGCAATGAACAGGTGCCCCAAATATATATTAAAATAAGTGTTTTGAGAAAACACTAGCCAATTTGACCGCATAGTGTAGACGCCAGAATTAACTCCCTGGAATTACCTCTATCTTTATTATTTCTATATCCGTTACGTGGTAATTAAATATTTTACATATATCATTCAATTGAAAAGTGCACTATAAGACACCAGAAGTAACTCACTGGAATAATCTCTTATTGTGTGGTAGAGTAGATCGTTTGTTTGACTAACATTAGATTACCGAGACTCGGCAATCTAATATATAATAACTTTAATAGTTGATGCGGCAAGACTTAGTTTCTTATCCAGTTTATAATTTTACAGTAGAAGAACAACAAGAAAAATGTGCGGAATTTCAGTTAATGGTGGAGCACTTAAAGCTTTGGTTGCGGAGGTTGCCTTGGCAAAAAAAAATAATGATACTTCTCTCACTTATACCATTGCTTTTAGTAATTGGATTAACGGGTTTGTAGATTATAAACTTACAACGTATGAGGCAAAAAGTCCAAGTCAACCAAAATACCGATGCGGAAGATGCATCAAGTTGTCCATATGCGGCAAAGATGGACGACCCATTTTGAGAGAATTGAAGGAATTTGGAGAAGGTCAGAATAAGAAAGAGGCCTATGAAAAGTGCTTTAAGAAGATAATATACCGTATTTTATCTTTGGCTGGTATTGGCCAAACCCAGATGGATGCTGTAGGTGGTCACCCTGAATCAACTAAAGAGTCAAATGTTATATTGCAAGTGGACTCAATGGTATAGACGGTAAAAGTTTTGGAAATTAGTAGTAATGAAATAAATAAAAAACTAGCGAGTACAGAACCCATGTTTGATATGGTTTCAGCTGGTTATACATTAATGAATCGTTGGTTTCCTTTACAAATGGTATCGATGGAATTTGCTTCTTCGGAACTGTTTTCACTCTCTATACCACAGGCTTTATATTCTGATACATCTAGCATAAATACCCGTCCTCTTAGAGGATTTATTTATGGAGATTTTGATATAGAGTTTAAACTTATTATGAATGCAGCTCCATTTCATGCTGGTCGGATAATGATGGGAGTCTTTTATTGTTCACAAGGTTATGATACTGGTTTAGTGACAGTTGATGGAGTGTCCCAAAAAGCTGATGGAGCAACAGATTATAGAGTTTCATCTTTATCTACTATAATAAATTGTGTTTCTGGAATGGTCCAGCGGCCCCACGTTGTTTTAGATTTAGCTACCTCTAATTCTGCAAGTATATTGGTAAAGTATAATTATAATAAGCCATTCGTGCGAATCTTGGATTACGATCTAAATAAGTCTGTTAATCCAGGAGTGCGGGGAGGAAGTTTTGTAAATTTAAGTGCGAGAATGTTAACCCCGTTAAGAACAGGAGATGATCAACCAAAGGTTATTTCGGGTTCGTTATTTTATCGTTTTGTTAAAGCTAGGTTGACTGGAATGACTAAACAACATGATTTAACGCAAATGGATGTGTTGGATTTGGGGTTATCGGTGGCCGAAGAAGTGACTGGAGCAGTTGCTAGTGGTATAGGTGTGATTAAAAATGTAGAAAGACAATTATTGAGAAAAGGGAAGATATTTTCTAATCGTGATAAACCAACCCAGTGTTTCGATGCAAAAGTAGTTATTCCTCGTCCTAGAATGCATTTTCCTAATGGAGTAGGATTATCAGATGCCGTTATCATGGGAATAGATACTATGTCCACTACTACCCATTATGAGAATCCTGGTTTTGGGCCTACTAGCTATATCGAATATGCTAAAATGCCCGGAATTGCTACTATAGTCCAATGGGAGAAGAATATGCCAGCCAAGAAGGATATATTTAGTCAAGTGGTTACTCCATATCTTCCATATACTTCATCGGCGATAGATGCAGGTACTGGGATTTATATCCAGGGGCGAGCATTTGATCCAGTTCCTTTACATATTGCTTCAAATGGTTTTATGTATTGGGGTGGTACTATAGTATATGAGTTTGATATAGTGAAGACTCAGTACCATAAGGGCACCTTAATGGTTAGTGTTAGTTATGGCAAGGAGAAAGGTACTGAAATGGGAAGCAATTATGAGAAGGTAGTTGATATTCAGGAAACATCGAAGATTAAAGTAACCGTTCCCTATATATATGATACAATAGCCAGACGCACTGATAATATACCATATTATTCTGCATGGCCACAATTTAATAATTGGTCTCAGGATAGTTTACCAACTTATGCTCGGACCATGATTACGGTTTCTGTTATTAATCCTTTAATAGAAGTTTCATCAGTTTCTAATACAGTTGACATGATAGTTTGGAAGTATGGGGGACCTGATTTCTTTTTGTCGACGCCATGTCAGGTTAATAATTTAATATCATATCCTGACACATCTACTTCGCAGACTACAATACTTTCTTTCCCATATACAAGAGATCCTTCCAAGATAAAGACGGCTCAAGTATACAAGGAGCAGAAAATGCCCACCAAGCTTGAGAAAACACAAATGGATTTAGATTTTGCGCCTGGTTCTTCTGACCCCACACGTTTTAAAACAGGAGATGAAACAAATTTTAAAAACTTACTTCGGGTGCCAATTCGGATAATATATAATGAGAGAATTGCTAAAGAAAGTGTCTTAAGTTTGCCAGTTATGCCCTTAACTACTGGTTTGATAAAGAATTATTTACCAAATAGTCGCAGATTGACGATGACACACCAATTTCAGATACCACATTTGTTTAGAATGTGGCGAGGAACCATTCGCTATACCATTACAAATCATTTGACATCAATTGTATATGTTACGTATATTCCACCAGATGGCACTTTTAAGGCAAAAAATCGGCCAAAGAAATTTAATGACCGCCAATTTGCGGAGGGGTCAAAGACTACAACAACTTTATACTCCTCAGCTGAAGATAATGTGGATATGACTGGATCTGGTAATTTCACAATTATGATTGTGCCTGGGATTAATCCCACCGAGACAATTGAGGTACCATGGAATTTGCCCGTTAATTGGGCTTTGATGAATCAAGGTAATATCTCTTCGCAAAAGTGTTATAGAGACATAAGTCATACTAATAATGGACATATTTGTATCTATTCAGACTCACCCTCAACAGTGTCAGTTTTTATGAGTGTAGGTGATGATTTTGAAATGGGTGCTTTTTGTGGATTAACCGATTTTGTTCCAGGCTTTAAGCGAAATGTTCGAATGGATGATGGTAGATTTGACACTACCCAACTGGATTTTCAGTCTAATGAGTCTTCCAGTGATGGGGAACTCATATATCAATCGGCTAGTAGTGATGTTGATAGTGATGTACGTATACTTAAAATGGTTAAAAGATACAAACATTGGGTTAAGCCAGCAGTGTTGGCTATATCTTGCGTGCTGCCTCCAGGAGTTTTGGATTTAATACGATCCAAGATTCAGACGAGTCTTCATAAAGCTTATGAGAGAAACGAACGTACATACAATACTCGGTGTCGACAGGTAAAGTACATTCCAGGCCAAGAAGTATTTCGTCGGAATTTCGCTCAAAGTACAGCCGCAAAATTAAAATGTCGACCTGAGGGTATAGAAGCAAGTGAGACCCTAGCCAAAGTTCCGTTGCGAAATATTTTACAACATACGGCTGAAAAAATTGTTGATATGCAAAGAGAAGTGTTTCAAGCTGTAATGGAAGCGGAAAAGACAAATTTTGTAAGCTCTGAATTGATATTAAGCTACGGATTTGATAGTAGCACTGGTCAAGCTCAATTTAAGCAAACATTTAATGAGCCAGGTTCGTCAAATATCAGCGATAGCTCTCTATTGGCTACAACAGTCATTCCCTTAAGGTTACTGCTCTCATCGGGTAAACCAATTTGGAACAACCGCACACCGCAGTCTGTAAGATTTTGCCGTCCCATTAAACTGGAGTACATAAAAGAGACAAAAGAAGTGGTTTTAAAGGAGCACCTGGAATTAAAAAATGAGATTAATGCCTTGAAAACCCTAACAATATCAATTGGTGATGGAAAATCTGTGGAAGTATCCTTTAAATTATTTTTAACACTAATTGATGGAAAAGTTTTAAACATTATAACTGGGACTAGATCAAACCAGGCTTGTTCCATTTGTGGTGCTACACCTAAGGACTTTATGAACACGTGTGATTACAAAAGTGAAGTATTTCGTGCGAAAGAGGAAACCTTAAAATTTGGAATTAGCCCCCTTCATTGTTGGATTCGATTTTTTGAATTTCTATTACATTTAGGCTATAAATGCAAAATACAAAAGTGGCAGATACGAGGAGAAGATAAGTTACCTGTCTTAAAAAGAAAAGTAGACATTCAAAACGATTTTTGGAAAAAGCTTGGACTTCGCGTAGATATGCCCCGAGTAGGAGGCTCCGGTTCCACAAATGACGGGAACACTGCTCGTCGAGCTTTTACTGAACACACTATTTTTTCTAAAATAACTGATGTTGACGAAGACCTTATATTTCGTTTCAAAATTATTTTGATTTGTCTATCCTGCGAGTTTGAAATCAATGCAAGCAAATTTGAAATATATTGCTTTCAAACAGCAAAACGTTTTCAGGAGCTATATCCCTGGCTGCCAATGACTTCTACAGTCCATAAAGTACTAATACATTCAAGAGAAATAATAGAAAATACTGCACTTCCCATGGGGTTTTTTGGAGAACAAGCTGCTGAATCGCGACATAAAATATACAAAGCCGATAGATTACATCACGCTCGTAGAAACAACCGCACCAATAACCTATTAGACATATTTAATAGGGCTATCGATACATCAGATCCATTAATTTCCACAATTTTTTTAAGTAAACGCATTCAAAAGAGGAAACGTATCACACTTCCACCTGAAGTCATTGAACTATTATGTTGCAGCGAACCCATAGAAGATGTTCAACTTAACAACCAATATGATGAAATTAATGAAACTGAAGAGGAACTTTTTAATATAAATTTACAAAATGAATTAGATTTATGTGATTAATTAATTGTTTCAGTACAAATAAAATTAATAAATGAAACAATGTATTGTTTTCATTAATGGCTGCAAAAGGAGTAATTTTAAATTTTGGTCGTTAGAGGGTTAAATTCCACTTTTTATAATACAGTTACTCCTGCTTCTGAAATCCTTACAGGTTTTGGTTTGAATAGCATAATTTTGTAATCGTTATTAATTTTGCACAGAAAAAGTGGCCATTTGACCTATAGTGCGATGGCCAGATTTGAGAATAATTGACGGATTCGTTTACAAACGAACGATGCCATATGATGGAGTGCCGCTCCTCGAGGATTTTGCGTGGAAGATATGGGTACCAGCGGAGTTGGCGCACAGCATTATCCAGAAAGCGCACGATCCAACTCATGCGAGCCACGGAGGTTTTTATAAAACACTTAGAAGAATTAAGGAATATTTCTTCTGGCCTAGCATGGGTGTGCAGGTGAAAAGTTTCGTAGACGCATGCCAGATATGCCGCGAGTCCAAAACAGCTAATATTACGATGCGACCGCCCATGGGCAAAGAAGTGGTGATCCAGCGACCGTTCCAGCGTGTTTATGTGGACTTTTTAGGTCCATACCCACGTTCGAAGAATGGGAATTGCTATATTTTTATAGTTTTGGATCATCTTACTAAATTTGTACTTCTGTAGGCCATGCCGAAGGCAAGTAGTAAGAGCGTGGTACGTTTCCTGATTAGTGAAGTCTGCCACAAGTTTGGTGTTCCAGAGACCATTGGGAAACAATTCATCGGCAATGAATTCAGCGATTTTGTAGCGAATTTCAGTATTAAACATTTTCGAACTGCGGCTTACTCTCCACAGGCCAACGCCTCTGAGAGAGTCAACCAGTCAGTCTTGTCGGCCATACGGTCATATATGAAAGAAGACCACCGTGAGTGGGATAGACACTTGTCTTCCATCGAGTGTTCATTAAGATCAGCCGTTCATAGTGCGATCGCAGTGACACCGTATTTTGCGCTCTTCGGAGTAAACATGATCACTCACGGGAGCACGTACGAGCTGGCGAGAAGGTTGAAGAATTTAACAGATATAGGCAATGAACAGGTGCCCCAAATATATATTAAAATAAGTGTTTTGAGAAAACACTAGCCAATTTGACCGCATAGTGTAGACGCCAGAATTAACTCCCTGGAATTACCTCTATCTTTATTATTTCTATATCCGTTACGTGGTAATTAAATATTTTACATATATCATTCAATTGAAAAGTGCACTATAAGACACCAGAAGTAACTCACTGGAATAATCTCTTATTGTGTGGTAGAGTAGATCGTTTGTTTGACTAACATTAGATTACCGAGACTCGGCAATCTAATATATAATAACTTTAATAGTTGATGCGGCAAGACTTAGTTTCTTATCCAGTTTATAATTTTACAGTAGAAGAACAACAAGAAAAATGTGCGGAATTTCAGTTAATGGTGGAGCACTTAAAGCTTTGGTTGCGGAGGTTGCCTTGGCAAAAAAAAATAATGATACTTCTCTCACTTATACCATTGCTTTTAGTAATTGGATTAACGGGTTTGTAGATTATAAACTTACAACGTATGAGGCAAAAAGTCCAAGTCAACCAAAATACCGATGCGGAAGATGCATCAAGTTGTCCATATGCGGCAAAGATGGACGACCCATTTTGAGAGAATTGAAGGAATTTGGAGAAGGTCAGAATAAGAAAGAGGCCTATGAAAAGTGCTTTAAGAAGATAATATACCGTATTTTATCTTTGGCTGGTATTGGCCAAACCCAGATGGATGCTGTAGGTGGTCACCCTGAATCAACTAAAGAGTCAAATGTTATATTGCAAGTGGACTCAATGGTATAGACGGTAAAAGTTTTGGAAATTAGTAGTAATGAAATAAATAAAAAACTAGCGAGTACAGAACCCATGTTTGATATGGTTTCAGCTGGTTATACATTAATGAATCGTTGGTTTCCTTTACAAATGGTATCGATGGAATTTGCTTCTTCGGAACTGTTTTCACTCTCTATACCACAGGCTTTATATTCTGATACATCTAGCATAAATACCCGTCCTCTTAGAGGATTTATTTATGGAGATTTTGATATAGAGTTTAAACTTATTATGAATGCAGCTCCATTTCATGCTGGTCGGATAATGATGGGAGTCTTTTATTGTTCACAAGGTTATGATACTGGTTTAGTGACAGTTGATGGAGTGTCCCAAAAAGCTGATGGAGCAACAGATTATAGAGTTTCATCTTTATCTACTATAATAAATTGTGTTTCTGGAATGGTCCAGCGGCCCCACGTTGTTTTAGATTTAGCTACCTCTAATTCTGCAAGTATATTGGTAAAGTATAATTATAATAAGCCATTCGTGCGAATCTTGGATTACGATCTAAATAAGTCTGTTAATCCAGGAGTGCGGGGAGGAAGTTTTGTAAATTTAAGTGCGAGAATGTTAACCCCGTTAAGAACAGGAGATGATCAACCAAAGGTTATTTCGGGTTCGTTATTTTATCGTTTTGTTAAAGCTAGGTTGACTGGAATGACTAAACAACATGATTTAACGCAAATGGATGTGTTGGATTTGGGGTTATCGGTGGCCGAAGAAGTGACTGGAGCAGTTGCTAGTGGTATAGGTGTGATTAAAAATGTAGAAAGACAATTATTGAGAAAAGGGAAGATATTTTCTAATCGTGATAAACCAACCCAGTGTTTCGATGCAAAAGTAGTTATTCCTCGTCCTAGAATGCATTTTCCTAATGGAGTAGGATTATCAGATGCCGTTATCATGGGAATAGATACTATGTCCACTACTACCCATTATGAGAATCCTGGTTTTGGGCCTACTAGCTATATCGAATATGCTAAAATGCCCGGAATTGCTACTATAGTCCAATGGGAGAAGAATATGCCAGCCAAGAAGGATATATTTAGTCAAGTGGTTACTCCATATCTTCCATATACTTCATCGGCGATAGATGCAGGTACTGGGATTTATATCCAGGGGCGAGCATTTGATCCAGTTCCTTTACATATTGCTTCAAATGGTTTTATGTATTGGGGTGGTACTATAGTATATGAGTTTGATATAGTGAAGACTCAGTACCATAAGGGCACCTTAATGGTTAGTGTTAGTTATGGCAAGGAGAAAGGTACTGAAATGGGAAGCAATTATGAGAAGGTAGTTGATATTCAGGAAACATCGAAGATTAAAGTAACCGTTCCCTATATATATGATACAATAGCCAGACGCACTGATAATATACCATATTATTCTGCATGGCCACAATTTAATAATTGGTCTCAGGATAGTTTACCAACTTATGCTCGGACCATGATTACGGTTTCTGTTATTAATCCTTTAATAGAAGTTTCATCAGTTTCTAATACAGTTGACATGATAGTTTGGAAGTATGGGGGACCTGATTTCTTTTTGTCGACGCCATGTCAGGTTAATAATTTAATATCATATCCTGACACATCTACTTCGCAGACTACAATACTTTCTTTCCCATATACAAGAGATCCTTCCAAGATAAAGACGGCTCAAGTATACAAGGAGCAGAAAATGCCCACCAAGCTTGAGAAAACACAAATGGATTTAGATTTTGCGCCTGGTTCTTCTGACCCCACACGTTTTAAAACAGGAGATGAAACAAATTTTAAAAACTTACTTCGGGTGCCAATTCGGATAATATATAATGAGAGAATTGCTAAAGAAAGTGTCTTAAGTTTGCCAGTTATGCCCTTAACTACTGGTTTGATAAAGAATTATTTACCAAATAGTCGCAGATTGACGATGACACACCAATTTCAGATACCACATTTGTTTAGAATGTGGCGAGGAACCATTCGCTATACCATTACAAATCATTTGACATCAATTGTATATGTTACGTATATTCCACCAGATGGCACTTTTAAGGCAAAAAATCGGCCAAAGAAATTTAATGACCGCCAATTTGCGGAGGGGTCAAAGACTACAACAACTTTATACTCCTCAGCTGAAGATAATGTGGATATGACTGGATCTGGTAATTTCACAATTATGATTGTGCCTGGGATTAATCCCACCGAGACAATTGAGGTACCATGGAATTTGCCCGTTAATTGGGCTTTGATGAATCAAGGTAATATCTCTTCGCAAAAGTGTTATAGAGACATAAGTCATACTAATAATGGACATATTTGTATCTATTCAGACTCACCCTCAACAGTGTCAGTTTTTATGAGTGTAGGTGATGATTTTGAAATGGGTGCTTTTTGTGGATTAACCGATTTTGTTCCAGGCTTTAAGCGAAATGTTCGAATGGATGATGGTAGATTTGACACTACCCAACTGGATTTTCAGTCTAATGAGTCTTCCAGTGATGGGGAACTCATATATCAATCGGCTAGTAGTGATGTTGATAGTGATGTACGTATACTTAAAATGGTTAAAAGATACAAACATTGGGTTAAGCCAGCAGTGTTGGCTATATCTTGCGTGCTGCCTCCAGGAGTTTTGGATTTAATACGATCCAAGATTCAGACGAGTCTTCATAAAGCTTATGAGAGAAACGAACGTACATACAATACTCGGTGTCGACAGGTAAAGTACATTCCAGGCCAAGAAGTATTTCGTCGGAATTTCGCTCAAAGTAGCTTTAAAGACAACTTTAATGCCAAGTTGGCTCCAAAGTTTCTCAAGTGTCGAATTCTCAAACCCATAGGTAATAGTCTATACGAACTCGAAAACCTGAAGGGCAAAAGGTTAGGCGTTTTTCATGCAAAAGATATTAAACAATAATGTTGCTTTCGTCTTTATGGAGCACATCGATCTCAGGACGTGGGTTCGCGTTGTCAGTAAACCGGACAGTGCCTGATTTGTTAAAACCGCGTAAGAATTTTGGCAGAAAAACTCTTTGATCATATAGGAATAATTCGGAACCCAATTGACTTCGTTGGTGGTGCATCAATGAAAACTTAAGATGTCTTCTATTCCCAGTAGTGTGAGGGGTTGGCAAGTACTGCCGACGAAAGTCCCCAAGTAGACCAGGTTTTCATATGTAGTGTCCTGTTCGGAGATAAAACGAACGTTCTCAAAAAGTTTTCCCTTTCTTTATCATTCCAGCTAGTACAGTACACATAGCAACATTTTCAAGACCCGATTAGTAAGACCCCTGTTGTTAGCAATAGTCGTTTGATTAGGTCCTTAGAATGGCAAGCGGTGTGGAGTGCAGTGTGTGCTTATCTATATTGACCCCGACGGATGAGGGTGTGTGCGTTACCAACTGCGGACACGTAATGCACCGGGACTGTCACTTTACTTGGCGCGATCAAGTTCGCACCGACTGCCCCGTGTGCCGACGAGCGGGTTATACTACCCAGCCGGTCTATCTTGGCTTCAGCACAGGCGAGCCCATAGCTGACGTAGGCGAACTGGTGTCTCTGCGAGCTGAAGCGCGGGCCAATCAGGAGCAGCGAGCTATCGACCAAGCCGAAATACGCAGGCAGCAGGTTAGGTACGAGGAGCTGCAGACGCAACACGACATTCACGTCATGACCCTTCGGCGGGAGCAGCAGTCCACCCATCAGCAGAATGTGGAGCTCCGCCAGGAGATCAGCCAGCTGCGAGATAACCCGCATGAGGCAATAAGGACTGTGCGAGCCGAGATGCAGGCCATGAGTGTGCAGCACGAGCAGAGGAACAACGCGTGTGCCCAGGATTTGGCTCTCTTGCGGGCAGACCTGCAAACATGTCGCTCGGAGAACGAGGAGTTGCGCCGAAGGATGGACGGGCATGTTAACATTGATATCCAGGCACAACAGGCGCGTCGCCGAAACATAGTGTATGCCAGAGAGCAGCAAGCCGCCCGTAATACCTATGAGGAGAGCGTCAACCGTCGCAAAATCTTGGGGTATGCCGATAATAAAATTACCGGAAGAGGTTACGATCGTCAATACCTCTCCAATGGTCCTCTACCCGGAACAACACCAGATCACCTTGTCCTTCACAACACCAGGAGGCAAATTCGACGTGTTGAGCCGTTTCACCCGCCTGAAGGAAAGTGGCAGAGCGGCAGTGCAACAACTGGAGGCTAGAGACAGCGCCGTAGCAGTACGTCTGCACAAGCAGCTAGGTCTTCGTACTTTCGGTCGGCGAGGCATCCGCAACATGAGGTTGGTGAATGATCAAGTAATAGTCCAACTATCGGGATAACCAGGTCCCCGAGAAATTAATGATGACCACGAGCTGGACGTATTACTTGACCAACTACCCCATTCATCGCGCACAGGAACGCAGCCACCGAGCTCAAGTAATTGAGCGCCGTAACACCGCAAATCTAGAATCAGCCACGCGTCTAGGAACCAGAGTCGAAGTACCAAGCCAACACCGAGGGCACGAGCCCGAAAAACGAACATGCCAAAACCAAACTAGCATCAATGAAGTAAGTGGTAGAGTGAGGTTGATCAAGACTTTACTTCTGGATGCGTCAATAACTAATCCTGCGGGTGGTGCTGGCAGCCTGTTCAGTAAGGCCCCTGGGTGACCAAACTCTAGTCCGGCAAGACTTTACTGTTGGACGCGCCAGGATTAACCTTCAGGAGCGGTGTTGACAACCTATGAGGTAAGGCCCCCGATCGACCGAGCTCTAGCACAAACTTCGTTGAGCAAAGGTTTCCCTCCCATCCTTCGACTGGAGAGTCATCAGGATGGTAGGCTTTGTGGCGGCGCCGTAACGCCGGCAAGGCATAACGATCACAACAACCACCTTGGGGATCGATACCCGAATGATTGCATCATGTCATCGCTATCAATTTTTACCATCCCTGACATCATTTATGTCAACACGAAAACTACGTAGTTTAGATTTCATGCGGTATTGTAGTAAAAAGCGGTTTTCTTACAAAACTTGGGATAATAACCTATACACGCACATCTAGAAAATCACGCCACCCGAATAGCGGAATCAGGGTTGATTTTCGTTAAAGCTTCTTCACCAATATTGGCGACAAAGTTCCGCCATTACGATTACAAATCTGAAAGCAGCCGGTTCGTTCGAACAAGTTTATCGCCGAAGCAAAAGTGAACAAAGGTAATATCAGAGCCTAATTAGGAAAGTTTTGAGTACCATAGTGTGGTACCCACAGGAGGAGATTCACCAAACAGTTAGTGGAATCTACTTTTTCACCCAATTAGCAAAATTCCATCTAAAAATCCTCACCACGGTGTCTAGGGCAGTCATCAGGCCGAGGCCACAACACCATCCAACGTGTCTCCAATTCGACACCGCATCGCAATTTAGGACCGTCAATAGGCCCATTGCCACAACACATTTTAAAGTGTCAGCCAATTGACACACACCAGTGCATCGGGACATCTAAACCCCACCAATAGTGTGATTTATCAGCATTTCGTGAAACGCACAAGCACTCATTACACCGACAACACCAACATCACACAGATCGTCGCTCCATTGCCACTATAGTGCAGTCATCATCCTCATCAAAAACACCTAAAATCATCAAAATAATCAGGTTTTACATCAAAAGAACTACACACACAGGTCATTAAAATCAGGGTACATCTATCATCCACCATTTAAACAACCAAAGACCCTAGACCCTTCAAATTCATAAACCTACAATCAACAACCTAAAATCAACCTACAATCAATCAACTGATCTTGTGGTAAGTCGTTTTTTTTCTATTTTTGTTATCCTAACGACGAGGCGCGGCCGAGTGATTTAGGCCAAAGGTGGCCAGTATGGCCCCATAAATTATTAACACGACGATATCATAAATATTCCGTGGAAAACCCAAAAGGCGGTTTAAACATCTCGGCGATCTAAATAAATAAACAAAAGATTCCATGGAGTTCGTCATATAAAGAAGATTTTCATACCCACAATACGGAATGTAAACAAAATGTTAATCAAGTCATGAAAACCGAAAAAACCATGTGTTAGAACTAAGTAGAGTATAAGGCCGCGGAGAATTTTGAGTGCGCCCAAAAGTGTCCGGGGAGACAGATAAAAGGGTCCACAAGCCCTTAGTGAATAGTGCATCTTTTTCTAACTATTCTAAGTTTTGTAAAATGACCCCTTAAGGGCCAACCTCAGCCACTTAGGCGAGTGATAATGTCAGTACTAAAACTTCTCGGACGGACATTTCAGTAGTATAAAAAATAAATTTCTGGTCGCGTTAATAAAGAAATCTTTTATGAATACCTAAATTATTAACGCCAGTATTGAACAATTAATGAATTATAACTAGTGAATTAAAAAGTAACTTAATTTCATTCTTTTGGGCACTCAAAAGCAACGGCGATTAGGATAATATTACTAACCCCTAATGGAATAAGTTAAATACAATTGTTACGATATAAGAGTTAAGAGTGAACTTATATGGAATCATTTTTCGAGATTAAGATCTCCGGAATATACCCACGTAAGGGTAGCACTTCGCCCTAGGGGCATTTTGAAATTTTTATAGAAAAGAAAAGACAACATTTTATACGGATTGGAAAAGTTGTCTACCTCATGTTTAGATAATAGAAATAAAGAAAATTAATGAATCGTTATAACGTAAAGAAAAGAGTTTGGCCTAAATGGTAATGTTGGCTCGAGGCTAAAAGTAAGCAAGAGGGGATAAGGGAGTAAGGCTCCCCAGGTAAACATATTTGGGACTCTGGAGAAGTAACAGAGTCATGGCGAAACCACAGGGATTTCGAGAGGGCGGGTTCCAGCTGACATTGTCATCAGTCAGTTGAATGAATATGGATGAAGTAAGTGTCCCTGTCGTTGCAAACATTCTTTTTCCCTCACAAAACAAAACAAAACATTTTATATTTTTTTTATCTATTGTTAACATTTTTATTTCAGATCATCATAAAGTCATTATTCTTTTGCTTTTTATTACGAAAATTAACTTCGGGCTCCGTTATATTTTTTTTATTTTATGTCGATAACTCGTTTGTATGAATTTTAAAGACTCGGTATGTATTTTTTAATGATCAGTGGCAGGCTGTAGTTGTGTTGATGAGTGAAAAGATCCCCCCCGTCCGGCGAGTTCCAAGCCCGGCATACGCATGGCATACTGAGCAACTCGCTCGCTTTTGAATAAAAACTTGCAGCAACTGCCAAACTAACACCGTAGTGCTCAACGTTGGGACCCCCGAGGGTTTACTTGATAAACTTAAGGGAGTCATACCCACGTTGTCACTAAGTGTGTTAGAGATTCTGACATATTCTTAGGCAATTTGTTGTTATCGCTAGACGCTTTTTAAACGTTTTCGGCTTTTAAGGTAAATATATGAAAAAAATCCTTCAAAAGAGTATATGTATAAAGATTTTATGGTTTTTTATCAGATGGAAAATTCATCCGTATGGAAAATTTTTAAAAGGAGTGGTGTGGAATCTGCTATTTGTTCACTCTGTTCCAAAACACTTAGCTGCAAAGGACAGTCAACCAGTGGTCTACTGAGGCATTTACAAAACGTGCATAAAAAAAGATGTGAAAAGGAGTCATCTACTGTTGCCGAGCAGCCCACAGCGAATAAGGTACGAATAATTCAGTCTACAATGGATCAGTATGCAAAAAAAGAAAATTTGGGTAGTTTAGTCTCGGAACTGGCTGCTATCGACGTATTCACAATTAGAGGAATTACCAGAAGCATTTTTATACAGGAATCTATGAAACTGCGAGGCTACAATTTGCCGAAAAATGAATCAAATGTTAAAGAAATTATAATGGAACAGTTCAAAACAGTGAAATTGGAATTAACCAGTGTCATAAAAAAAAAATTAGATGCCAATTGTAGATTTTCCCTGGTGATGGACGAGTGGACTAGTATAAAAAATAGGGGATACCTAAACATATGCTTGCTCGGAGATGAAACAATTTTTTATAACCTGGGTATGGTGTATATTCCTGGTAAATGCGGTGCTGCAGAAATTAGAGCATTAATGGAGTCACGTTTAAATGACTTTAACATAAATTTTGAAAAACACATCGTTGGCACCATTACAGATGGTCCAAATGTTATGAAAAAATTCGTCCGAGAAAGCTGTGTTAATGGAATATTTTGTCTCAGTCATGCCATACATTTGGCAGTGTTCGAAATTTTTTATAAAAAAACGGCAAAAGAACCAGTTGAGGAAGAAAAAGAACACTCAGATGCAGACGACTACGAAGATATGGCTGTGTTCGATGACGATAACAATGAAACCGTAGAGATCCACGATAATTATAAAATTGTGTTGGCCAACACCCGCCGAATAATTAAAATGTTTAAAAAAAGCCTTACGAAAAATTGTATTCATCAAAAATATGTTGTTTCTGAATACAAAAAAGAAATCTCTCTAGAACTGGATATTGTTACCAGGTGGAATTCGATGGTGCCGATGGTAGAAAAGTTCTTGCGCTTAAAAAATTCTATAAAAAAAGGTCTAATAGATTTGGAACAAATTGACCTTTGGATTGAAGAACATACTTATAGATCTATTAAATATTTTAAATCCAATTAAATTAGCCGTGGAAGCGCTGTGCCGGCGAAATATGAATTTAATAGCCGCGGATGCAATATTATCCACTTTATGCCACCAAATTTCGCAAATTAAAACACCTTTGGCAGAGCAAATTTTAGAAGCTTTAACGAAGCGAATTGAAGAAAGAAGGGACAAGCGAGTTTATACTTTAGTGAAGTATCTTAAAGATCCAACAGTATTTGATAAGAATGCTAATAACTTATTTCAAACTGCTTCAAAACAAAATGTGATCGCGTACGCTGAACTAATTTATACTCGACTTTTTAAAGAAGACGTTATCGACGAAGTTCCGGAATCGGACGAAATTTCTATTTGTGACATTAGTATCGAAAAACCATTTGAGGATATTTTAACTGATGCCATAACAAATGCAAATGTTGCATCAAGTAATAGACTACTTAATAACTCGATAAAAAATGATTTAAAATTTTACGAAGCACGTGGAAAAGCAACGGAAAATGTCACCATTTTATTGAATGCTCTTCTGACAATAAGGCCAACATCAGTTGAAAGCGAAAGAATATTTTCAACAACAGGGCAATTTGTAAATAGAATTAGAAACAGACTGTCTGATGAAACCATTAACGCTCTTTCCGTATTTTCAAAATGACTTAAATTAACTTTTATTGTTTAACTAATATTTTTATATATACTTTAAAATGAATGTTTTTTGTTTGTTATGTTTTTGTTTTACTTGCAGCTTGTACAATATGATCTCATGAATTAACAAATAAATATATATGTACATACTGCAAAATTGTATAAAGTTAACATAGTTTGTCTTGTTTTTCTACTGCGCGAAAATTCCCGGGAAAGGCAAAAATTTTTCCCGGTTTCGCGGGAAATGAAAAGTCCGGGAAAAAGAGAAACTTAAACTTAGTGAATAATTTTTACAATTTAGAAATGCAGATATGTTATGTAAAAATTTTCATAACAATAATTGTAACAGTTTTCAAATGCAGATTCCTATGAAAAATTTTTCATAAAAAATCGAGCGATTATTATTACCGTTTTGCTTCACTTATAGAAACAATTATAAATTTGAAATTAGAACGTATAAATATATTGTATTATTATTTAAATATTTACAGACTTTTCCTTATGCTTTTGTTCTTATGTCAAATAAGAAACAAAAAGCATATGAACACGTGCTGCAATACATTGACTCAAATATTTTCAAATTTGACGCCAAAAGCTTTACTACCGATTTCGAGAAATCTATGAGGAATGCCATCCTTTCGGTTTTTCCACATACAAAAATTAAGGGCTGCTGGTTTCATTTTTGCCAAGCTGTAAGAAGAAAGGCTTCTAAAATAAAACAACTCTCAAGATTTTTGCAAACATTTGCCACTTCTGAAGGGTGTTGCAATTGAAGAAGCCTTTAATATTTGTAAAATGGAAGCATATGCTAACCCCTTGTTTGCTACAACAAATGAAAATGTATTTGAACCTCTTTTTAAATATAAAAGGTAACATCTTGAACAAAACATAAATAAAATAATTCCATAAACATTAATATACAACATTTTATTTTGATAGGAAACTCCCAAAAACATGTCCCTTCACAAGGAACATAATAGAACGACAAGTGCCTTAGAAGTGTATAATAGCTACTTATCGACGCGAATTCCAACACATGGAAACTTCTGGGAGTTTTTCAAAGTTCTGAAACATGATGAGAGTCGACAGTTTAATGAATTATCGCAAACCCTGGATGGATTTTATGAAGTTTTTGAAAGGCCAAAAAAGAGGAATAGGGACCGACATGATTTAATAAATGAATTAGTTTCGAAGTATGACTTGGGCGACATGATTTAATAAATGAATTAGTTTCGAAGTATGACTTGGGCGAAATTACTCTTAAAATTTTTTTTACAAAGTATGACAAATAAAAGCAACAACATAATGCGTGATAACGCAAATATTTCCACTAACTTGGACTCGAAATCATCAGAATCCGAAAAGGAGGACGAAAAAATTGCAGATGGACTTTTGTGTGAAGTTTGCTTTACAAATAAAAAGAACACAATTCTTAAACCATACAAACATGGAAAAATTTGTCGGGCATGTTTTGATGAAATTAATAAAAGAAATCTTGAAAACGACACACTCACATTATGTCCATTTTGTAAACAAGTAGTTGGTCATGTGGAAGAGTTCTATATTTAACAAAATTAAATACAAATTTATTATCAATACCCTATCTAATGAAATCTAGTTTTTGTTACATTAAAAACATAATTTTTTGTTGAAAAATAATAAAATTATTAACATTATTCTACCTTTTTACAACGTTTTATGCTAAAAATAAAATCGGTCATAACACCCCCATTGGGGATTATGTCCGCCAAATACGTCGGACATAGCCCCCAGTTAAATTGGGAGTTATGTCCGCGGTATGGGACGGACTTAACCCCCCAAAAAAAATGGGGGTTATGTCTCTGGGGGTTATGTCACGGCACCGAACGTTATTCGCGGCTGTGCTTCAATTGACTATTTTTACCATCAATTTATTTATTACTGCACACTTCATATTTGCGTTTTGCTTTGTTGATATATTTCTTCACAATTCGGTCAAAGTGATTTCTATTGCATGGTAATTACTTCGATTTCTACAAATCGAATAATGAAGTTATTTGTTCAAATTTGAAAATTGTTGGTGTTTTTATTTTATTGTTGGGTGTTTTTATTTTTTTTTTATTATTTTCACGATTAAACAAAAATCGTGAGCTTTATGCAAGTTTTCAAAATTTTATTTCACGAATTTGATATGCATTAGTATATTTATGATTTCTTTTTTCAACTAACTTAAACGATTTAGAAAAAAAAATAATAATAACAAAACTTAATTTACTTATAATAATAACGAGGTCGATAAAATATGGCAGCCCTGCCGAGTGTGATTGCTAAAACTGTAACCGAGAACTTGATATATCACACACTATTGATCTAACGCGAATTGAAAAACAAGGAGAAAACTGGGAAAGACCTTTTACGCCTCATAAATGTCTCATAAAAATGTTGTGCGAACCCTATAAATACTTTATGATTACTACATTATTGTGATGATATTAAATGACTGCACGTAACTCTTTCCCGATATTTGTATTGCATTTGTAGAACAAGTGTTTCGATTTTTTTTTAGTTTTTTTGCTTTCCTGAAAAGTTAATAAAAATCAGCTCTATGTGTAAATACTAAATTGAAAACATTTTAGTTAATATAATAAAAACCTGAAAGTTACCGAAGATAAAAAATAATAATATTATAATAATTATATTATGACGTGCTGGAATATTCCATAACGAATTCGTGAGACATCGTGCATTTACACATACATAGTTAGTTAGTTAGTTATGATAGAGTTAATTAAAAGCTGCAAAATACGCCCTTCTTTTCTAAAGATTCAAAATAATCAAAAATAACCTTTAATTAGTCTCATATTTCAAAAAAGCTATTTATATTATGTGTATGTATATTATATATATATATATATTAATAAATATTGTCTTGTCTTTTCTTTTGCATTTGCTTAAACTAGTAAAATATATTTTAGAATGGGTAAGTCGATAGTCATACAAAAACAGTTCAGGAGTTGACATTCTAATTTTAAAGTCTATGCAAAGCCAACTTCGGAACCACAAAACAACAATTTTAGTTGCCCTAGATTTTTCCGAAATAGTTTCTTTTTGCGCTGTGTTGCCAGTTGAAGTCAGATGTTACTTAAATGTGCGATATTATACAGTCGCTTATGGTTTATTTATAGCTACATTTGCACCATAACCAATTTTACGCAACACTTTTATCATTGAGAAATAATTCTTCTGATTTTTGAACGATACTTATTCTTTTTTTAATTTAATCTTAATTTTTAATCTCACAGAAAGATGGTCGTTGTCAAAAAGGTTGTCAAATTTAAACTTAAACAACAACTTCAAATGGAAACACAGCGCTAAACATTAAAAAAAAAATGTGTATGACTCTGAAATTATCTTAAACCAACCTTTAAAAGTAGAGTGCAAACCACTCTCCCAGTCTAATATATATAATGGACCAACTAAATATATATACATTTGTGTTTTCCAAGAAGAAGAGATAAATTATAGTCCAACTTACATGCATTCATTTTAGCGGTTGCACAACACGGAATCGTAAAATTTTAAATTGACATTGAATCATTGAGATTTTTGTATCTTGCGTTGTAGAGTAAATTTTGATGTTGAGTGGTGTTGAGTTTGCTGTTGTTTGTTTTGTTATGTTTCCAGTTAGCTTTGTTTTCCCCTTTGTTCTCAGACTAGACTGGCAATTCTAAAGCCTAGTCCAAGAAGGGATTTTGTCATACATGCCGGGGTGCCATCGACGATTGACTTGTTACGCCACTTCCAATACCTTGGCCCGGTGAGGGCGATGGCGATGATGATTTGCTAGTTGTAGTTGAGTGGTGATGAACACCGACCCCGTGTGAAGAATTCGATGTTATAGACGTTGATGATTTGGGTCGGTTGGGCGGTGGAGGTGGTGGAGCACGACGCATTCTCTGCTGCAATATACGTGGCAATTGTGGATGATTTTTTTGCGGTACTGGAGCATGTGGTGGCATGATCCCACCAACAGCGCTGCCAACGAAACCAACGTTGCTGCTATTGTGATGCTGATGGTGTTTGCTTATTGACGAGTTATTGGAAGAGGAACCAGACGTGATTGACGTTGATGTGGAGGAAGCATGTGACGTGGTGGAACCTCGTTTCGGTGGTAGAGTTTGCACGGTCGTTACTACCGGCTGTATAAGTTTCGCAGGTGCAGCATGCTGACCCGAATAAGACTCCTCATCAGGCTCTGAAGTAAGTGAATTCGTCTCAGATGGTGTGGGCGATGGCGAAGGTGGTGATAGAGCTTCCTGTTCCTGTATATAGGCTCGAAAACCCTGTATGGATTCGTTTAGGGCCCACAGCTGTGAAAGCAATGACAAATCTAACTGCCTTAGACCATACATCTCTCGTCTTAGTATAGCCAACTGAGTATCCAGTTTTGATGTGGTACTAGATCCCGAAGTACTGTCACTGTCAGTGCGCGAATGATGATGGTGGTTGTGCGAATTGTTATTGCTACTGTGGCTCGAATGGTTGTTGTTGGTTGGCGTATGTAACTGCTGCTGATAGTGTGATAAATGTCCACCGCTCTGTGTCGATGATGCCCTGCTATGTATGCTTTCCCGATCACTCAATGACTCCTGTGTTGATGACAAACTGCCGTGTCGGTGTGAATTAATACCACCTCTATGACGGTGCGATGCCGCAGCTGCAGCAGATGTTGAAGCACCCAAATATAAATCGGGATCGAAAAAGTGATGGGCATGACTTAATGGCGATGACGAATTTGGCTGTCCAATGGCAGCACTAAGGCTTTTCGGCAATGGCGGCAAACCAGGCAGTGTAAGTTTTTGTTCGTCCTCCATTTCTTTATTTACTTTACGGGATTACTTTTTGAGCAATAGTCATATCTTGCACATCAAGAAAAATATCATACTATACTTTCTCCTCTTCAATACTTTCGTTTTCTGCTTCGGCTTTTGGAAGGAACGAATCTGGAATGAAGAAAATACAAATATAAATTGTTAATACTACTAGTACAATTAATAAGTATATACTATTCAAAAACTCGACGAAACACTTTGTATAAAATACAAAAAATGAATACAAGTCCTTATTGTCTGTTGAAATTTATTGTTTCGTCCTATTCCAACCTCGGTAAGAAAGTGCAATGGCTAGTGTGCGCGGCTCTTGTACATGAAAACGTGGGTTCGATCCCTTCTCAAACCACCTTACATTTCTTTCGACGACGGTCACCTCGCTTAGTGATGGCGACACTATCAAGTACTTAGCCATGAAACTGCTTCTCAAAATACCATTCGGAACCGGGGTAAAACTGTAGGTCCCAATCAGTGAGTGTAAAACTAGAAAGCGCACATCTCACTGATTGTGAGAAGCTCTCCCCAATCCCTTCATGGGATGTTATGGGACACCATTTTTTTTTTAATAGTAAAGCAGTCTTTCAACACTTACAGTCAATTGTTTATAATTTTCGATGTGTGCAAGAGTAAAAAATTACAGTAGACAGTTGTCCGAGGCCTTCGGCCACGGACTGTCCCTGCAGGCTGTGTCAGAGACACGGCCATTAAGTTTAACGTAGAATACGCCATCCGATAAGACAGAAAACATATATAACAATAAATTCATTTGCTTATATTATTTATCATTTATTGTTATATATGTTTTCTGTCTTATCGGATGGCATGTTCTACGTTAAACTTAATGGCCGTGTCTCTGACACAGCCTGCAGGGACAGTCCGTGGCCGAAGGCCTCGGACAACTGTCTGCTGTAATTTTTATATTTACCAACGGCATTTGATTCAAGTCCGTTTAAAAAAAAAAATATTATGTTCAATTTTTTTAAACTTAATTTAATTTATGTATTTTAATTAATATTTTTATTGAAATAAGTTCTGCGAATGTTGAGAGGGCCGCCCTAATATTAAAAAAGGTTTACCTTATCGAGTCTTCGCATTAGCATTTGAGCGTTGTGTGAAAGCTTTACGCTTTACAATTCAAAATTAATGTTACAACAGCTTTATTGAAGCTTTCGCAAAAAAGCTTTATTACGTTAGCTTACTGTTTGTTTCACTTTTTACTAGATACATGTTGCCAAGCAACATTAGCTTGCTGTTCGTTTCACTTTTTACTAGATACATGTTCCTAAGCAATGTTGAGCAACCAAAAACACTCAACCAAACACCACACATATGTTTGAGTGTATGTGTTTAAACAATTTTCATTTGAGAAATTAAAATACAAGAAATATATCAACCTTACACCAGGTGGAGTTACAAAATGTGTTCACTTAACTTTTTCATGTCGTTTTGGTGTAGAACTGAAAAATTTAAATATATTTTGCACTTTTTTGTTGACTTATATCGTTGGTATACATTTGTATTGTATTTAACACAACTAGTTTGCCACAAAAACACGAAATTCGGTTGTTGTTCCTATGTTGATCGCTGTATACTATTGCCACCATCTGGTATTATTGAACCCATATTTTCCACCCTCCACTGTGTAATTTCCATCGTACCTATGACGTTTAATTTATTGAGCGAATAAAACCTTCTACGTATGTGTTATTCTATGGTAAGACGTATTCTACGTCAAAAGACACTAAATTAAAATGCTCAAAAGTAAAAAAGCAAACTAGGTATTTTTGAATATAAACTGTGAAACATGAAATGTGCACAAACTGCAAACTCTACTACTTTACTTTAGCTGCGCATTTCGAGTTTCGGAAAAATTATTTTTTGAAATTTTGACCGACCCTATAGGCGTTGCGACTGATATCATATGGAGTTAGGTGGAAGAGGATCCTGCCCGTCTGCCCTTTCATTCCCACGGAGACCCTGGTTGCCTGGTATCCAAGTTAGAACCACGTTGGCCAGCCGACCTAGCTCGACAAGTTTTTCCCTACATTCACTAACGAGTTTAGATGCAGTGTTGTTAGATTTAAGTGATAGGAGAGCCGCCTGGCTATCAACAAGTATTTCAATGCGCTTTGTTCTTCGTTGTAGTATAAGTTCGGCGCAGGCTTCCTTGATGGCCAGACCTCCGCTTGTAAAACGCTGCACTTGTCTGGGAGTTTGAATGATAAATTGAGGCTTGATTCTTCCATAGAATAATACATACATTATTATTCTCTCATCTGACGTTTCATTTCACACTCTTCATCGTAGGTTTGTGGAAATGAGAGCAATTAAATTTAAAATTACCTTACATCAGGTGGAGTTACAAAATATGTTCACTTAACTTTTTCGTTTTGGTGTAGAACTGAAAAATTTAAATATATTTTTTTGTTGACTTTTATCGTTGGTATACATTTGTATTGTATTTAACGCAACTAGTTTGCCACAAAAACACGAAATTCGGTATTAATGAACCCATATTTTCCACCATCCAATGTTTAGTTTCCATCGTACCTATGACGTTTAATTTATTGAGCGAATAAAAGTTTCTATGTATGTATTATTCTATGCCCGAGCCGGTTCCACATTCCATTTTGGATCGGTCCGTAAATACTTTGGTGTTAAAACCTGTCAGTGGTTCCCCTTTACCCCAGTTTATTCTTCTGGGAAACCTGACATCGAATAGGTTATCGAACGTCAATAAGGAGCTGCAGTAATCGGTGATTATATTGAGTTATGTTGGAATTGTCTGTAGTATATTCGCATGTCCATACGCGTTGTTCTTCCAGATTCCAAGGGCATTTAGTCGGGTGGCGCTCCAGGCCGCACTAGCTGTTATGTGAATGTTAATTGATATAATATTCGCATACTCCACGATTTTGATCCTCATATTGTCCAGTAGGGGAGAGATGACTCCACCCTGAGGAGTTCCCCTATTCACTCGGTTTGATGGCTCGCTGTTGCCCATAGAGGCGTTGATAATTCTGCTCTGTAGGATTGTCAATATCTAACTCTTCGGGAATGTTTCCACACCTGGATCTTCAAGGGATTCTTCTATAGCCGCTGAGCTCACATTACTGAGTGCACCTTTATATCCAAGAAGTCCGCGAGGGTATATTGTTTGTGTTTCAAGGACCTCGCAACAGTCCTGTATCGGTTGAACGGCCTTTTAGATATGCATGTTGACTGCATGATATTTTGGGTGATCCATCCATTTTCTTGCGGATGTATGCGTCAATTAGCCTTTCAAGCGTTTTCAGAAGAAACGATGAGACTGATCGATCTGAAATCCTTTGCGCTCTCATGACTCCTTCTTCCCGCCTTGGGAATGAAAACCACTCTAACCTGGTTCCAACTCTTTGGGAAGTATTTCAGAGGCAGACATTACAGAGCCCAGGCTTAATTATGACCTCCTCGCTTAGCAGCATTGTTGGTATAATACCATCTGGTCTCGGAGATTTATAGTGTGTGGGACAGGATATCCTGTCTGGACTGATTATATCCTCTATACCGATAGTATCTGAGTATTGGATTGATAATGTTCGCACCTCCCTGGATGTGTCCTCGCAGCCTGGGAAGCACTGGCAAAGTGAATTTGAGTCCTCAATTATATTAAAAATTTAAGTGCCACGCCCAACGCCCATATACAAATTTTCATTTTTCAAAATTTTCGAAAACACAGATATAATTCTTTGTAGTTTGTGATAGATGTAAATCAGCACTTACATACATCTATATAAATAACTAAAGTCTAATATGTTAGCTGAATATTTGCAAAAAAATTAGGGGGCCATAGTTTACCGTTTTTTTTTAATTAACCAAGCATTTCAAATAAAAGTCAAATTTGTACTATAAAATTATCGAAATTTATTAATTTTTCAGCATTTCTCAGTGCATACTTTTAGGGATATGATATATAAAACACAACCGCTGTAAAAAAAACTTTAACTAACGTTTCTATTATCGACAGCATTAAAACACATACGCCTACAAGTATACACCATTTTATATGTTGTTTTCATCCATTATCGTAATGAAATTTCGTGGCACTTTTTTTATAAAATTTATAACTTTGTTCAACAGTATAAAATATTATGGGAATTTTATTTATGAAATCAAAAGAATACACTCCCACCTTTCACATTTTAGCAACCAGACCACAACGATCGATAACGACCACCTTTTTTTAGTCCAAGAAAAACTAAAAACACTTAGTTTTTTGAGTGTCATCATAAAAGCATGAATATATTTTAATCTGTTATTGTTATTCAATTATTTTTTCTTAAAACTTAATGTAGAAATACCATATTTTTTCAATATACATATTCCAAACCGATACGACAAAAAGAAGTTATGTTTCCAGCCCATTGAAATGCATGAAAATCTGAGGCAGGTTACTGCAGAGTTTCATTTTGTTGACTTTGCCGCCTCTTTTTTGTACAAAAACAAAATTTGTTGAAAAAAACTAATGATTTATTTCTCTTAATTAAACAATTCTCCACAAAACTGCATCATTACATTTTTGATATTTGACACTCGAAAAAGGATATTTTTGCCGGTAAAATCCCTCTGTGCAACGTCGCACAGTGGGCTCGAACTCGGCATAACGCGCGCATACGCATTTACGGATGCAGACATCATATTAAAATTTCTATACAAACACTTATTTATGTTTTCGAGGTCGCTGATTTCGAATTTGAGGTCAAAATTGTGATTTAACCAATTATAGGTGGCGCCACCATCGATTTTTTATATTAATTTAAATATATTGTGCTGTTTGATAAGGTTATATAGGTTTTTGAGGTCGCTGATTCCAAATATGAGGTCAAAAACGTGTCTTGAACAATTATAGGTGGCGCCACCGTCGATTTTTTATATTAATTCAAGTAGAATATGCTATTTGATGTGATTATATGGGTTTTTGAGGTCGCTGAGTTTAAAAATTGAGGTCAAAAACAAATTTTGAACAATTATTGGTGGCGCCACTGTCGAGTTCTGTTGAATTTCATTACTTGAAGCCATTTGGTATGTTTATACGCTGAGTTTAAAATTGAGGTCAAAAACAAATTTTTAACAATTATAGGTGGCGCTACTGTCGAAATTTCATTACTTGAAGCCATTTGGTATGTTTATACAGGTTTTTCAAGATATATTGATTCTAAATTTAAAGAAAAACAACAATATAGTAAAAATATATTTTTTATTCTATATCCAGCAATATGTAATAAATAATTAACTGTTCGATCTATAAATTAACAAGTAAGAAGACAAACTATTAACGATCAAAGTGTACTTTTTGGATCATTTGAAAGTTTTAACAGCAGTTCTAAAATTTCAGTCAAAATAGCGAAATTTGTAGTTTTATTAGTACAAGACTTGCTTTATATTTCCTCCTCACTATCACTATTCTCAATTTCAGCGGAATTTTTCAAGAGACTCCTGACAGCAAGAGGCAGTTCCTGCTTCTGTTTCTTTATTTTTGTTGATGCTCTCAAATGAGTTATCCATAGATCTGATGTCATTAAAAATCGATTAAAAATGTCTGTTAGAGTGTCCTTCCTTGACATTCTACGGGCAAACCTGCTCCGATAGTATTTGTACTCTTTATTGCGATGTTCAAGAGACTCTTCTGATAATATGCCTGAAATGAACAAACATTATCTTCATTGGAATTTCTTTTAAAACCCATTCCATTTTCAATGTATTTATTTTTTACCTATTGGAAAAATATTGTAAGATATGATTTCTTTGCCATGCAGAAGAATTTTGTGGACGGTTGGACTCATTGCCCAAAAGGAATACTTTTTGATAATCAGTCGAGCCGTTTCTTTAGCATAAATACCAAACTTTTCTGCGTCCAAGTCTTGGAAAATGTTGATTGATAGCCGTCAAAATCACACCCATTCGTTCGAGAATTTCTTCATCAAATTTCAAAATTTTGGCTGATTTTACCAGAAACTAAAAGTATGAATATTTGATTTTCGTTATTTTATAAAAACGAAAATGTTTGGACCTCCACCAATTCCAAACCTGCAGGTTTCGGCAGATGGAAATTTTATGACATGTTTTTGAATGTTTGAACTTTTTTTTCGTACAAATCTCATCGCTGTAAAAAAACAAATTTTTTTACAATAATCAATTTAATGCAGCCAATTATATCCATGCATATATGGGTTCATGAAACTTTGTGGGATTATAAAGTAAAGTTAGACCTTTATTCTCCTCAAAAAACATTACCGCACATCATTGCATACAAGAGATAGTGTTTTCGAATTTTCAAAAACAGGAAAAAACGTAAAAAATTAAAAACTGAAGAATTGATGTTAATTTTACACATCAGACCATAGTCAAATGACCTTCATGTGACAATTTCTGAACTTCCTAATAACTGGGCTCAAAGAAGAATACGACATTATAAATAAATAAATGGTTTCCCATTACATCCCATGAAGGGACTGGGGATACATTAGAACGCGAAAAAATCGACAGTATGTTTTTTACTGTACGCGCGCCTTTTGCCGAGCTCGAGCCCACTGTGCGTCGGTACTCGCCGTTTTCTCTAACAGTACCATATATTTTACGGAGAATTTTTCTCTCGAAAACTCCCAGGTGTTTTTCATCCGCTTGCGATATGACCAAAGTTTCGGAGCCATATGTCAAGACAGGTAAAATGAGAGTCTGATATAGCTGGACTTTTGTCCTTCGAGAGAGGGCTTTGTTCCTAAACTGCTTGCTGGGCTCAAAATAGCATCTATTTGCAAACACAATTCTCCTATCTATCTCCAGGCTGACGTTGTTGTCCTTGTTCACGACGGATCCAAGGTAGACAAATTCATCTACCACTTCAAAATTAAATCGGTTGTCAACGTTCAAGTGCGGACCAAATCGAGAGGTTTCTCTAGTCGTTGACACCATCAATTTTGTCTTGCCCTCATTAACAGCAAGACCCAACCACCTTCGCTGATTCCTTTTCGATTCTTGAAAATACTGCAGTAACCTCTCGCAAAATTCGCCCAATGATGTCTATGTCGTCAGCATACGCCAGCAACATATGGCTTTTCGTGTTGTCTTGTTCGTATTTACTGCAGCCTTTCTCATTATTATCTCCATTAAGATGTTTTAAGAGACTGCACGAAAGTGTGTCGCCTTGTCTAAGTCCTCGCTTGGTACAAAATGGTTCGGCCTTTCCCCACTTCACTGCTGATTTGGTGTTGGTCAGCGTCATTCTAAAGAGGCGGAACAGTTTTGCCTGAATACCTTGTTCAGACATACATAGCTTCGTACAGTTTCCCCGTATGGGGCTATCGAAAGCAGCTTTGTAATCGACAAAAAGATGGTATGTATCGATTTGCTTTTCCAGGATTTGGCGTAGCGTGAATATTTGGTCAGTCGTGGACTTGCCTGGTCTAAAGCCACACTGATAAGGTCTAATCAGGTTTTCAATAATTTGCTTTAGTCTTTCACATAATACGCTCGACAAGGCCTTATATGCGATGGATAAAAGACTGATACCGCGATAGTTGGAACAGACACACGGATCACCCTTTTGGAGGGTACCACCGAATTTAAAAATATACCAGGCGTCGTAAACAAACACATCAACAATTTACAAAAAGTACACACCAGGAGTACTTTCCCAAAAATACTTTAAGACCGAATTTTTGAGTGGAAAATCATCTTTGATCAACGATCAAACATTATTTAAACTCTAAATTCATTTTTTGGGGTTAATAGTTAATTGCTGTTTAAACAGCCAAAGTTGGGCATTTAAACTATGATCAAGTGACCATATGATTTTGACAGAAAACAACAAGAAGAACAAACACAAAACTTCTTTAATTGTTAATGTGAACAATTATAATCACCATCCTAGTTGAAGTAACAATAAAACCGTATTATTTAACTCGTAGTGCAGTTATAACTTTATTTCTGCTCAAATATTCTCCAATTTGATTAAATATTTTGTATTTTATCACTTCAGTTTTGTTTTGCAAATGGCGTCAGTTTCATGCATCGTAACGATTAGCTGATAAATGTATGAATAGCAGTTATTTTTCGAACCATTTGCCACTGTTGCCAGATGGTAGTAAGATTATTTGACAATGCACTGAAACTCTTTTCGTATTTAAAGTCAGATCAACATAAATCAAAATCAACTGATTACCAATTTAAATAACCAGTCAAAAATTGGGCCTAAGTGTAACTAAACTGCACAAAAAATATACATAACGGTACTAAAATGTGTACAAATAGTACATAAAGTGTACAAAAAAACAACACAAAGGTACCAAAACGTGCATAGTGTATCAAAAAAGAATACAAAGATCATCAAGCAGACAGAACCGAAGGCGATCTTGCGAATCGAGTCATGGGCGAACATCGGTGAAAGTATCTGTTTCTGAATCAAGCTATTCCTCGGCTTTCTTCTTCACTTCACTTCCTTTTGTGTTTGTTTTAATTATTGTTTGTCCCTAATATTGGCTTGAAATTCTGCTTGTGGAAGAAGAAAAATTCATAATATTTTATACTTTTTAAATATTTTGTTTAAAAAAAGTAACTACCCCTTATATTTACATCATCATTTTCGAAACGTCATGGGAATATAAGAAGTGGAATGACATACATTCCATATTTTCATAGAATAACACATACCATAGAAGGCTTTATTCCAAGGGGTACCGATGAGACAGCTGATCCAGTTAGTACTTGGAGAACAAATAGAGAATGTGCTATCAAAGAAGACTCGTTGATAGGGACTGGGTTGCGGGGTGTGATTTTCAAACTTCTGCCGCCGAGTGTCAAGCCAGAAATACAAAACACATCAACTGGCAGTAAATTTTGCCAACTAAATCGATTAAAAAAAGGGATATTCAGTGAAAAAAATCAAAATGTAATGAAGTGTTAGAGTAAAGATATTTGTGTAGATCCCAACTAACACGAAAATTGTTAAAATTAAAGATTGCTCTCATTCTCTATATGTTTTCCTCGTAGGTCTCGGAACTCGTTAGTACAAAAATCAACTAGTGCACACTCTTAAAGTATTACTCGGTGCTTTATTCGCTGAATAAATTAAACGTCATAGGTACGATGGAAAGTAAACATTGGACGGTAGAAATATGGGTTCAATAATACCAGATAGTGGCAATAGTATACAGCGATCAACATAGGAACAACAACCGAATTTCGTGTTTTTGTGGCAAACTAGTTGTGTTAAATACAATACAAATGTATACCAACGATAAAAGTCAATAAAAAAGTGCAAAATATATTTAAATTGTTCAGCTCTACACCAAAACGACAGGAAAAAGTTAAGCGAACATATTTTGTAACTCCACCTGGTGTAAGATAATTTTAAATTTAATTGCTCTCATTTCCACAAACCTACGATGAGAGTGTGAAATGAAACGTCAGATGAGAGAATAAGTTTATCTAGGTATGTATTAGTCTATGCATATTTTTCATACAAGTCATACTTGGTAACACTTTTATCGGCGTTTTTCTCAACCATAGACAAAGTAAACTAATAAAAATAACCGTTTCCCATTACATCCCATGAAGGGATTGGGGAGAGCTTCTCACAACCAGTGAGCTGTGCGCTTTCTAATTTTTCAATCACTGATTGGGATCTACAGTTTTTACACCGATTCCGAACGGTAATTTGAGAAGCTTTTTCATGGCTAGATACTCGATAGTGTCGCCGTCACTATGCGAGGTGACCGCCGCCGAAAGAAAATTTTTTTTTAAGGTGGTCAGAGCAGGGATCGAACCCAGGATCTCATGTACAAGAGGCGCGCACACTACCCATTGCACCACCGAAGAAGTAAATTAATAGATGAAGCATAAGTGTTGGGAAAATTTTATTGTAATGGGTAATTTTCTAGATGTGGAAAGAAATAAATGGGATTTTTTTTGTTCCCAAAAAACAACTAAATTTAAATTCTAAAATTTCATTTCAAAAGAAAACATAATTTTCAACAAAAATATCACTTCGAAACAAGAATGCAACACGTTACTTAAATTAGGATATCTGATGGCCATCGAATTACAAAGCCATGTCACCACCGTCTATGTACTAATAATTTTGTTGGTTCTTCCTCGGGTTCAGCTACCATTCCTTGTTGAGAGTCCTCAGACACTCTAACGTTTTTGGCATCTGCGACCATTTTCACCTATTGATATCCCAACACCGGCCTCATGGCTTTTTATATAGGAAATTTTGTCACATTTTCCCTTCTTTAAATTACTTTCACAAAAATTTCCCACAATTTTTAATAAACGTCAATGATAATTATGGAAAACTTCAATAAAAGTGACAATAGTACAGGACAGCACCTAGTAAACAAAGTTAACAATGGTCGCGCTATATCTATTATTACCTTTATCTATGTATGTTCTCAACTTCTACGATTATACTGGGTAACGTGCAGGTTTTCCTATTGTATTATTTAACGTGTAAAAGTACGAAAAAAAAACGTTCCTACCATTAAATTACTCCACTCTGAACTTTTAAATCAGAAAAATCTACTTCTTCCAAATTTATGAATATTGCAAATACTAATTGATCTTTTTATTGAATAGTTCTTTCCATTATTGTTTAAAATTTTGCAAAAATTAATTGACGCAATTCAATAAAAAAAATTTAATTCGGTCTATCGGTTATTGTTCATCTGGTTTTTACAACACAAGCACTATGAGAATACATAAAACAGGGTTGTCAGTAAATTATCTGTTCGCTAGTTAAAATACTCATTATGAATACGGTTCTAATAAAACCTTCGTCAAATCTTAAAGCTTTCAATAACTGATGAATGCTTTAGAGCTAATTTAATGATTTTTTTATGAATAAGGCCGATTGTCTTTAGCTAAAGTACAAATTTCTATGAAAAACTAAAAAAAATAGCTTTTTTAAAAACGGTCCAGGTCACCGGATCTTAGTGGTAGACACGAAATATTTTGGGAATAACCAGAAAACAAATCAAGATACATTTTGAGGGTTATACTTTTTCCCCATCATATACAGTCAAGGAAAAAGTCACATACATCCCTTGTTTTAGAGGTTTTAGAAAGTTTGTGAAGAAAATTAAAAAAATGTTTATTTGAATATTTAAGGCATTAATAAATAAGTTTATTTATAAAAAAAAAAACAATTCATTTACATAATAAAAACAGTAGTAACAAAAACACTGAAAATTCATAGGAAAAAAAGTCTACAAACAGCCACAAAAAATATATATTATTTCAAAATTTTCTATATAAAAACAAAAAAAGATAACTTTTAGTATTTGGTCGGTCCACCTTGGGCATCAATAACTGCTTGAAGACGACGGTGCATTGATGTCACCAAATTCTCCGTAATATCGGGTGTTAGTTTAGCCCATGCACGAATAAGGGCGGTTTTAAATGTTTCACGGCTACTAATGTCATATGGTCGTACCAATTTTTCCAAAACGTCCCATATGTGCTCTATTGGGTTAAGTCTGGTGACTGGGGCGGCGAATACAGCTGTCTTGGGGCATAGTAAAGAAGACAGTCTCGAACAACGTGTGCAGTATGCTTAGGGTCGTTGTCTTGTTGGAAAATCCAATGATTTCCCAGGCCTAAACTATCAACAGATGCCTTCCGATTTTGTTCTAATATATTTTTATATTGGTAGCGGTCCATATTACCCTCGACAAAAACCAAACGACCCACTCCAGATGACGCAATGGCGCCCCAAACCATAACGTTGCCACCACCATGTTTTACTGTTGGTATTATGTTCTTTGGATCAAGTGCAGTATTTGGTTTCTCCAAACTTTGGATCGGCCATCATTTCCGAAAATGTTATACTTACTTTCGTCAGTAAATAAAACACGTTTCCAAAAGTCCATACCCTTGTTTAGATGTGCTTTATCAAAGTCAAGGCGAAGTTTGACATTTTTCGCTGAAATTAGCGGCTTTTTGCGTGCTACTCTGCTATTCAATCCACTGACGTGTAAAACGTTTATTATTGTTCGTGGAGTAGCAATTATATTGGAACATTTGGCGATGTGTTCCGCCAATTTTGGAGCACTTATTTTCGGATCCTGGTTGACTACTTTAAGAATACTGCTAACATCGCGTCTCGAAAGCTTCTTAGGTCTGCCAGAACGTGGCTTAGTTTCGGTACTATTGGTATTACTATAATTTCTAATGATCGTCTGGATAGTAGGACGACTTAATTTTACTATCTTAGCAATTTCTCCATAAGATTTATTTTCCTTGCGGAGATTTACTACCATATTCCGAACTGAAGTATGAATCTCTTTTCGTTTTTCCATTTTCAAGGATAAAAATTCGAATAATACCTTCTTTTTTTGTCACTTTGTCCACTTAAATAATTGTTATGCTTGTAAATGTAATTAATTCAACAAAGTTAACTGTTTCCTTTCCCTTTTTTTCTTTTTCAATTTTCTATTTGATATTAGGAGTTGCCACGCTGTATGCAGACTTTTTTTTCCCGCTAATTACTGTGTTTTTCCCTAATAATTTCCATGTTATATTTTTTTCATCTTTTTTTTTCTTCAAATAATCTTTATTTTAAATAACTAAAATATTGCAACAATATCATTTTCACTTGTCGCTACTAATTCTCTGAAACTTCAAAATCGTAGGTTGTATGTAGACTTTTTTCCTTGACTGTAATGTGAGTCGGTCGACTCTATATGCATTTTCAGATTGCTTTCCTTCAATTTCGTTAAAATTTAACCTTTTGAACTTTGAGATGTTATTAGTCACTTGCAATTAATACTTTGGAGCAAGTCCAGTTGGGCCCAAAATTCCGATTTTTTCTTTTTTTTTTGGGTCGTAAAACACGTTATTTTAAGCTAAAAATTTAAAAAAAAGTTTGTCGGAAACCTATACTTTCGGAGTTATGGGCCTCCAAAGTTCGCATATATGGGGGGTATTACGTTTAGAAAATTGCCTTTAGTGAATGGTTTGATCATTGTTTTGTATAATACAGGTCAAAATAATTGAATTCAACTCTCATATTTGGGCTGGGGCTCCAGCGTCCACCTTGGGGCTTCTAGACGGCGTGCAAAAGAGAGCGTTGAAGCTGATAGGCGACATCAGTGTATCCAGCTCTGTTGCCTCCTTGGAGCATCGACGAAATGTTAGCTGTACCTCGGTATTTTATAGGTATTTCCATGGAAAGTGTTCCGCCGAGTTACATGGCACTTTGGCCCGACCATCACCCCCAAAAACCATAAACTTACATTCATCGGTGAATATGACTCGTTCCCAAAAAGTAGGGTCATTTATGTGAACGGTTTCGTACTTTTGGGCGTATTCCAAGCATTTTTGAATGTTTACAGCTCTGAGCAGTGGTTTTTTCTTGCAATTCTGCTATTGTACCCATTCCTCTTGATGGTTCTGCGAACAACTGATGGTTGACGAAGCGAATAACTGTCGGTTCCGTTCGATCGTCAAGAATTCAAGCGCGGCCGCACCCGTGCTCTACTTTCATAATTTCCATTTTCTTTGAAATTTTTTATTATTGTTTGGACCTTAGGCTTTTTTAAATTTAATATCTGTCCAATTTCGTTCAGAGATTTGCCGTCATTCCTTAATTTAATGACTGTTTTTCGAATTGGTTCAGAAATTTCTTTGCCCTTGCCCATTTTACTGCACTATCGAGACTATAATTTTTGTTTTACAAATATGACCACTTTCTATGAAATCGAAAGCTCTACTAATGAGTTGAAGCAAATCATCATGAAATTTGCATCGGTACTAATAACGGTACATCAATTCATAATCAGGATATGTATACGTATGTAAATATGAAAATTTACGCGGTATACGTTTTATGTTGTTATTTTCAAACAACAACAAAATTATTGCAGAACATTTGTGAAATGATTTAATTTTTATTTAAAATACCAATAACCAGCAAAAAAGTACAACAAATCATACTGTTTTCAAGAAAACAGAAATTTGTTAACCGCATGTAAACTTTTGTAATACTGTGTATAATCACGCATAACTGTAATTTATTATCCGATCCTGATCAAATAAATTTCATAAATCTTTAAATTTATATTCCAACAAGCCGCTCAGGCAGGGGGATCAAATTTCCTCTGTAGCTTAAGTCGATGTTCGACAAAATCAGAAAAATCGCGCGAGGTTTTAGAAATAATTTTTTTATTTTGGTGTGTAAAAACTACAAGGACAGAAATAAAAGACAACAACGACAAAACACAACAACCCCTTTATATTGTCAAGGGTCAGGGGTACGGCAGAGGATAAAAGGGTCCTCAAGGACAACCAATTTGGTTTTCGGCGAGGACACTCAACCTCACATGCGCTCATGGTCTTCGGGGACTATGTGACGCGAGCGTTGAACAGGAGACACGCGACGATTGCTGTAAGCCTTGACTTCGCCAAGGCTTTCGACTCGGTCTGGCAAGCCGGAATCGTTTCCAAAATGATAGATTTTGGATTCGATAAGGACACCTGTCGTATGGTGGCCAACTTCTTGAAGGGACGCAAATTCCGTACAAGAGTAGGGGAAGCGTACTCAAGTGTGAGGGATGTTATAGCAGGGGTACCCCAGGGTTCGCTCCTGGGACCCATGCTATACAATATCTTCGTGAGTGACATACCACAACCACCCGACGGTGGGCTCTTGCTGGTATATGCGGACGATATTCTTGTGGCCATGTCGGGCCCAAAGGCTGAGACCACCAACTCCAGGATCAACGAGTACCTGGAGGTTTTGTCGGCATATTTCGACAGGTGGAAACTCACGCTTAACGTTGACAAATGCGAGGGAATGATATTCAAGGGGAAACGCACCCTTTTGTTCCCTAATGCTAGAACGTTCGTACCCAGCCTACAGGTTGGGGGCCGCGTGATCAGGATCGCGGACGGATTTAAGTACCTAGGTGTCATATTCCGTACGAACTTTGAATTTTACCGACACATTGACCACATTTTGGCCAAGGTGAAGGCAATTTTCGGCATTTACCTCCACACGCTACGTTGCCGTGGAGGCCTTTCGACCGAGGTGAAACTTTTGATCTACCGTCAGATCATAAGACCCATTATTGCCTATGCGTTCCCTGTATGGTTTGGAATATCTTCCAGCCAGATGGAGAAACTTAGGAGATGGGAAAGACGTATCCTCATGAGCTGCTTGGGCTTACAAATGAGGATAGCCGATGATGGTTCGGTTAGAAGGCCATCCTGTGCTACGCTGTACAGGAAGGCCGACTTTGACAGGATAGACGTGTACCTTGTTAAAGGGGCACTAAAATTTCTAGAAAGGGCATCCTTTCTGGAAAATGGACTGGTCGAGAAGAGTTTGGTCCAGGACGAGCGCCTGGAGCGACTTCTTGAGTTAGGGTATAGGCCGCCGGTTGGCCTCGCGACCTTGGATAGAGGCGGACTCCTCTTCGTTGATGTCAAGCTCCTATTCTATCATAGGAGGATAGGATCTTTTGACCTGGACGACATAGTGTATATTACGGACCAGTAGTGGCACCTCTTACCGTAGGTAGGGTTGTAAATATGTATATAGTGTAAATATTTGTAAATAGTAGTTTGTATATTAGTAATTTAAGTTTTAGTAGTTAGTTTGTTGAACTCTCCCCTTTTTAATAGTCCTTTTTTGGGGAAGCCTCTAGTGGGCAGTAGACTGTTTAGTTTTTTCGTTACGATTGTTTGTATGTAGTTTCTACAACTTAAGTTAGTGTGAAGTATATAGTCCTGTAAAAATTATTAAATGTAGGGAAATACGTAAGGATAGATTTAAGTTATCTTTAAGAAACTTTTTGTCATTGAATTTTAGGACCAATAAACTGAATTGAATTGAATTGAACACAACAACCCCAAAAGACAAGAACAAGTTGATCAAACCAAAAAAGTGAGGTTAAAAAACATTTTTTAAATAAGCCCTCAATGGGTGAATAAAAGAAAATATATTTACATATACACAGACTTATAGAGTTTCGCAAGAGCTTTGTAATGATACATATTTCAAGCAGATCCGATGATAAATACCTGAGATACGACCGATTATACACTCAAGGTTTAAAGGCCTATATCTCAAGAAGTTGGGCCTAGCGCAAAAAACAAAACTTATTTTTTAACTCAGCGCAAAAGCCTTTACCGTTGGTGAAATTTTGGTGCAGATCTGATTTTGCTGCTAAAATAGTTTTATGCCAAAAAAAATTTGCAACTTTTGGTGCTATTACGAGAGTTTGGGCTGTGCTGGACATAAGCCAATACCATGATACAAATACAAGCATTGTTGTAATTTCCATACCAAGTTATTGTCAAAATCAACTGTTAAAAATGTACACACAAACAACTTTGACACATACTGGGTACGATGAAATGTAAACAAAGGAAATCATATGGGCTGACGCTACTACCTTCTATTTGTATCATGGCCAATACTTTCATTAATGGCTTCTACCTTTTTTTAAAATAATGCACAGACTTTTCTGTAGTTTGGCACATTACGTTCCGCCTAAAATTGAGTTCAATTTATTTACATACATATTTATTACAAAATACTTATCGTGACAAAAAAAATACAACAATGTTAATATACTAACAATATATAAATGGCATTCGACAAAACTTTCTGAGAAATAGTTTAAATAGCCGGTTGTTGACCAAAAGTAATAAGATCACCACCACCGCCCAACATTAAACTTTATTTTTAATTATTGTAAAAATCGGGCATAAGAATGTTGGCATTCTATAATTTTAAGTCTCCTAAAGTAATTTAGCGCGTTATTTAACAAACGCGCCAAATAAATCTAGAATAAACACAATCCGTTTTCATAAATTTTTTGAAAAATTTGGGTAAATGTGTTATTTCGACTGGGGTACCATGACTTTTGCTGCTCACTGTATATTGACCCGATCGTGTCACTGAAGGCAGAGATATGCACATGTTGGCGTTGTGTAGGCCCATATCTCAAGAACCGTTGCCCCGGACGGAGGGCAGAATATATTGTTGCACACAGTGCAAGTGGTTTTGACACTTGATGAGGTTTTGTACCTATCAGTTGTGGGTAAATGCAAAAACAATTTACATTTTGTCAACTATTCAATTTTTTCAGTATGCGCACCATTATTGACCACAGCTGTAAGGGGTTATCTCAGAAATACAAAATAGAGATAATAATATCAGAGATTATATTAGGGAAGCCGGTGTTGGAGATAGCCAGAGAAGCACACGTCTGCAAAGAGCGGCATTAGAATACTGCCGACTTCCACCAGAGTTACCCCCGATTATTTACCAAATTTTTTGCTATGCCACGGCCCTAAAGCGAAATTTAATGTCAATTTTCTTAGGAAATTCGGTAATTTCTAAATCCGCCTGACTGCCGGCAATTTTACAAACACTCAGTGTATCGTATCTTATTAGAAGCCAACTGATTTATATTTTCACTGGAAGCACCCTCATGTTACTTACATTTCTTAGTGCGTTCTCTCTCTCTCTCTCGAATTTTTCCTGTGCCGTATTCTTCTCCTCGGTGTACTGGTCCTGTTAGCAAAATCAATACTATACTTGTTTTATCGTTTAGTTTGCAGTGGCAGATGTTGTTTTCCTCCCCTATAGATGACTTTTTTCTTCTCTTCTCTTCCCGGTGAATAGTGACACAATTAAGAAATTTTGACTACCGTTTTTTGATTATGACTTTTGTATATATATGTGGTGGGCACATAGGGCCTACTTGTAATTTGCCGTTACTGACGTGTTCGATTTTCCTTACTTTCAATGAATGTTGAACTTCCAGGCTTGTCGGCACATGGGGCACTGCTTATTCATTGGTTGCAAATTCAGCCATTTGACGATACAATGCATGTGAAAGCAATGCGAACATACGCCCCACACTAGTGGACAACCATCGCCGGGCAGTGCACACTCCGGGCATGTACTCTCGAATGACATACGACAGATGCCGCAATTTTCATCGTTTGCTATCCAACGCCATGATGCAACGCCCATCCAAGATTTAATTGTCACTTTCATTTTGTTGGGCACATTTAGTTCAATTCACAAAATATTCTTTCGCAAAAGTTGCAGGGACTGTGCAAAAAAATGTATGTATGCAATCCAGCGGAGAAGAAAATGCGTTGTAATGGAGAATGAAAATACGCTGATTTGATTTAACCAATTCAGTTTTTCATAGACTTAAATTTGTATTAATTGTGCTGGAAACTGTTCTTTTTGTCACTGCACTTTTGTGTGTATCTCCCTAATGTCTGAATTATCCAAAATTGCGTGCGATGCTCACAATTTTTCTTTTGATATTAAATTTGGGTCGCAAAATTTTAACAGCGTTACCAGATAAAAGTTCAGTGCCTACAGACATTAACGATGGTGCGCCGTAACCACTTTTTCTCAACGACGCTATATATACCAAATAAATATGCCACAACAAAGATGATCAACAATTAGACGCCCAGAGGATGTGCGTAATTTGGCAACCCTAGTAAAGGAGAATCTAAAAGTGGTAGCAACTCATTCAAACACATTTCTTGCTTATTTCAAACTTTTTGCAGTTTTTGTAATTTTACTTCAACATGGTTGGAAGTTTTATAGTTAGAATCTATAACATCATCAAACAACTGCTCGTAGATTATACAAATACAAGGTAGTAGCGTCAGCCCATATGATTTCCTTTATTTACAGTTCATGGTATCCAGTAAATGTCAAAGTTTTCTGTGGGAGTGCGTTCTCTTTCGATTTCATCTACCTATGTTCACAATTGTACATGCATGAGTACATTTCTATCAGCTGATTTTGACAATAACTGGGTACGGAAATTACAACAATGCTACTACCTTGTATTTGTATCATGTGCTCGTGTTTTGAAATATTCAACGAAGAGATTAAGAGAGATAGAGAGAGCAAAGAAACGAGGCGCTTCACTCGTTTTCTTTGTTAGCATACCACTCCATAAGTACATTTTCTTCTCTACTTGTGTTTTTTTTTTACCCCGCTAATAAAATCCCACTTGAGCAATGACAATGTTGCCACATGTTAAAATTTCAAGAAATGTCAACAAAAAGTTATATTAGATAAATTTTGTTATCATTTCTTGCGCATGAAAATGTTATCAAGGAGAGACTCAAAAGCAGAAATTTGCAAAATGGCTTACACATTTTAAGTTCATTAAAATTATTTTATTTAATGGAAGACTAAGTATACTTTTATACCTCTAAAAGTGCCCATAGACGATGATTCTGAATTGCGATTCAACATGATTTGATGCAAGATTTGCTACACACGACTATTCATTTTCGTATAATCACTCATTTCGTTCAGCTTCCCAGCCGCAAGGTTGTTGCATTGTGTACGATGTATTTGTCAAAACTATCTAATTGTTCGTATTTTTTATTTTTGTTAATGTATTACTAAGTGTGTTTTTTTTACCCCGCTAAAGTTAATTATAGCTTAATTTGTACGGGACAGCTAAGCGATATTAAGTGGCATTTCAATTTCCCACTTAAATTCCGACTTGTGCAATGACAATGTTGCAACATTTTAAATTTCAAGAAATGGCAACAAAAAGTTATCTTAAATAAATTTTGTTATCATTGCTTGCGAATGAAATTAATATCAAGGGGTGACTCAAAAGCAGATATTTGCAAAATGACCTACACATTTTAAGTTCATTAAAATTATTTTGTTTAATCGAAGACTACGTATACTTGTACCTCTCCAAGTTTGAAGGATAGACTTTTATTTCCGATAGAACACAAAATTGGAAATAAATTGTTCACAACAACGCCCAGTAAATGTTATATGTTATAGATTATCTATCCGGTAAACGCGTCAGCCCAGCTGATTTGTGGTTTTTTCATCTTTTCCGTGTGTAAGCTGTCAAATTCGATTTTGTTTCTTTTTGTTAGTTAATAAAATTTAAAGAATTTCAATCAAAATGCAATTTAATAGCATAGACTTTGTATCTAGTAAGACAAGCTTATAAAATTGTTCACATTTTGTGTTCATAGTGTTTTTCATTATTCAGCTAATTTTGACAGCTTAACACATTTAGTGCCAACCGGTTTTGACGAAAACCTTCCCAGGAGGCCAAACATTTTTTTTGTTAAATGAGTGTATTAGTGATAAAAAATGATTTCTGAGATATCCCTAGTCCATTCTGACCCTTACTTTTTATTTTATATAGGCTTTTTTGTGTCGCACATTTCTGTACGACGTGGCACTGCACGACGTGTATGCATTTGTAAAAGTCGCTGTCGTACAAAAACGTACGACGCTTTTTCCTTGTTTTTTATTTTTGTTTGATTTCTTTTTAGTTAAAATAAAAATATAATAAAATAAAAAGCAAATACCTACAATGTCGGAACGATCGTTAAGAGAAAAGGAAATATTGAAAGTCTTGACGGAGAGTGATGACGATTTTTCTAATGATGATGATTGTGATTGGATACCGGAGGTTTCGGATTCTGACTCTGAGCCTGACATAGAGCCAAGACGAAGCTGTCGAAGCTGAAGAAGACAGTTTAACAGCAGGCGCGGAAATGTTGAATACCGAAGTCAATTGGACTGAATTTTCATCACGTCAAAAGACCTTTACATTTACTGGAAAATCTGGTATCCATCAAAATATTTCCTGTTTGGATACATATTTGCTATTTGTAGACAATGATATCATTGATTTAATTGTCAAAGAAACCAACCAATACGCACAAGAGATTTTTGACAAAACCGACGTATGTAACTAGATCTTCGAGAAAAAAACAATGGGTACCGACAACAAACCTTGAAATTAAAAAGTTTCTGGGAATTCTTTTATCGATGGGGTTGGTGATAGTAGGGCCTCTTTCAGGTTATTGGTCAAAAATCACCTATGTATATAACTTTACCATTCCTGGAAAACAATGTCCCGAAATCGTTTTCAGTTGCTGCTGAGCTTCATGCACTTTGCAGATAATAGTAGCATCATTTCTGGTGATCGACTTGGAAAAATCCAACCATTGTTAGATATGCTCCAGATGCGGTACCAAAAAGTTTATGTACCAGGAGAAAATATCGTTATTGATGAAACACTGATTCCTTGGAGAGGCAGACTTGTTTTCCGACAATATATTCCGAATAAGGCTCATCCGTATGGAATAAAACTGTTTAAACTTTGCTCTACTGAAGGATTTACCTGGTCATTGGAAATATATTCTGGTAAATCAGCTACTGGGGTAAGAGAAGTTGGCTTAGCAAAAATTTTTGTGAATATTTAATCACTGAATTGAAAGGAGAAGGTCGTACAATATACGTTGACAACTTTTATACCAGCTACGAACTCGCTCGCTCAATGCTAAATAATAAAACCCACCTTGTCGGCACTCTTCGCGCAAACAAGAAATATTTGCCAAAAGAAGTGATGAATTTTGCGCTTAAAAAGGTGAATTGGTGGCCCAAGAAGATGAAAACGGAATAGTAGTACTAAAATGGAAGGATAAGCGAGATGTCAGAATGCTTTCAACAAAGCATGCTCCAGTGATGATATCCGATTGAAATCAAGAAGATGATCCAAATATCCCATCAACTAGTAGAGCAAAAAGACGCAAAAGTATAGTTAAGTCAAAACCGTTAGCTATCATTGAATATAACAAAGGAAAAGCTGGTATAGATTTATCGGACCAAATGGTCTCGTATGGTAGCACCCTACGCAAAGGTTTGAAGTGGTATAGGAAATTGGCAATTGAATTATTACTTGGCCTGTCAATAGTAAACGCGCATATTGTTTATAAGGAAGCTACAAAGAAAAACATCAACATACACAAATTCCGTCAACGTGTAGCTAATGACCTTTTGGATCTAACATCTCCGCAAGCAGTAAACCCCAGAAAACACATTATAACTAAAAGGGTAGATGCCAACAATAAAGCAATTCGACGTTTTTGTGGTTTGTGTTACGCAACTGAAAAAAAACAGCTGGACCGGAAAACAGTAAGGAATCACTTGAAAAAAAACGAGTACTTATTGTCCAAAATGCCCCAATACCCCCCACTTGTGCCTGAAGTGTTTCCCAACATACGCCCATCTAAAATAATAATATGTATACTTACTTTTATCCTTTCAAAAATGAATATAATATTAAATTACTTGTAAATTTAATTTAAATTTCAAAAAAATACATTTAATACATTTTTCACTTAATAAAACCTCAAAAAATCATCCCAGACCCATGCATGCTTTTGCAAAAATATTCAGTAAAGGATTCTTTATGTAAAAATCGCAACAAATTTCACTCAGTGTCGTACATAAAAGAACTACAGGCTCTAAGTAAAAGCAATCACTGTCGTACGGAAACGTACGACGTGGCACCCCACGATGGGTTAGGTGTCGTACGGAAACGTACGACGTGACACACAATAAGCTTGTTTTTTTTTTTAATTTCTGCTAAACTAAGTTTTCGACGACTTTGTATGGGGTGCCGCTTAAAATCGCTTAGTTCCCCATACAAAGTGGTCGAAAAATTAGTTTGGCAGGGAATAAAAACCAGCCTCAATGTGTTAACAACGGAATTGCTAATGCGACTACCTAATATATAATTCTACGATGTTACCATGGTTGAAAGACAAGGTTGTATCGTTAGAACAGCTGATTTAATTTTTTTCATTTGACGCACTTGGGAAATGTCAAATTTGTTTACATTTGTTGGTTATAAGTTGTTTACAGACGCGGAATTAAACAACAGACGCGAATACGAGTTAGAGTTTCACACCGGAAAAAACCAATTCAACTGCAGCATCAAACAATTTCAATTATTAATTTCAATCTTCATTAATTTAGCAAATATTTCTTTCCAATTATATCACAACTGATTCAAAAATGCACATTTTGTTTACATTTTTATCAGCTGAGTTTGACAGAAGCCAAGTGTGATTTTGCACATGATTACACACATATTTACTGCTACTACCGTGATTAGTGTGCCCTGGATGTTATACATATTGATCATGGTAGAACTATCTACCAGGTATATTCCTTTAAACAGGTGATGACATTTTGTCCATGTCATTTTTCGTTTCACTTATTTTGTTTTTATCCTTTTTTGTATTCCTGTATTGTTGTTATATATGTGTAGAGTTTGACAACTGAAACGAATGAACGAAAATAACATGTCTGTTGCTGCTGCTTACAATTACAACAACATCTGCTGCTACCATGTGTTTATTGGCACTGGCTACAAACGTGTTGCCGTATCCCATTTTTTTGACCCATTACAGCAAATGTTTCCACATTGCGTAGTATTAAGTGTGGATCGTTTTATTTGGAAAGTCGTAAGTGGCGATAGCTTAAGGGAATAAAAAAACAGCCTTATAGTTAAAGGAAATAATAGACATAGCGCGACCATTGTCAACTTTGTTCACTAGGTGGTGTCTTGTACTACTGTCACTTTCATTGAAGTTTCCCATAATTCTCATTGACGTTTATTTAAAATTGTGGGAAATTTTTTTGAAAGTCAGATGTGACAAAATTTAAATGATTTTTCATTATACCATTTGTTTCTTACATAAAAAAAAAAACTGTTTCAAAGCCATGAGGCCGGTGGTGGGATATCAATAGGAGAATGCCCGTAAGACTGCCAAAGATGAAGATGCCGGAATGCCTTTTCAATATAAAAACTTCCCCGCCCAAAAACTGTAGCAACTTCTGTGGTCGCAGATGCCAAAACCGTTAAAGTGTCTGAGTACTCTCAACCAGGAATGGTAGCTGAACCGGAGGGAGAACCAATTTATTAGGACATAGACGGTGGTGACATGGTTTTCCAATTCGATGGCCATCACATATTCTACTTTGAGAAAGAAGGGTATACCTCACGTCTTCTACTTTCCATTTGACTAAAGAATTATTAATTTATATACATGCATATATACCTATTATTATTAATATATATATCTCTGTTAAAATTTTAGATGTGTTTCAACTCCAAGGAACTGTGGAGTTTGGAAAAAGTGTGAAAAGTTAGTTGAATGAAGCCACCATAGGATGAAGCAGAAGATTTATTAAAACCAAATTGTAAATAAATATTTTATTTTGTCCAGTTTAATTTTTTTGTTTATTAATGCTTATTCGTCCTCATTCTTTCATTCTTAGTCATTCATTGTTTGAACTTCATTCATTCATTATACAATAAGATACTAAAACTATATAAAAATATACAATAAAATCATTAATAACATCGCGTTTTATTATAAAAGGTAAACACAACACCTTTGTCAAAGACGATTTACAATTAGACGACCAGAAGATGTGCGCAACCCTAGTAAAAGTGTACCAAAAAGTGCTAGGAGTTCACTCAAACGCATTTCTCTCTCGCGTCATTTCTAGCTTATTTCATACTTTTTGCATAGTTTATGTAATTTTACTTCAACATGGTTGGAGTTTGTATAGTTATATACAATAACACTATTAAAAAGCTGCTCGTGTATTGAAATATACAATGAAGAGAGTAAGAGAGAGAGTAGAGAAGTACTAGGGTTTCACTCGTTTTGTTTGTTGGCATTTGAGTGAAGAGAAATTTTGACTGTCTACTTGTACATCGTTTTTGCCTTTGTCGGATACGCCCATCAAATTTGAGTAGTCAATTGTGATGGATATATCCATCAAATATGATTAGTCAACTGTGACTAATACTCATATAATCTTTGATTAGCAAACAGCAGTAGAGTGTGCAGCTCAGATATATGTTTTATAGGCGACCGAATTCATAAGTTCGAGGAAGATGCAAAATCACACGTACGCAAAAGTTTCCATAAATTTTTTAATTTTAGCTTTAAGAACGTGATAGAAACTTTGACTGATATATCCATCTACACTGACGGTCAAATGAGGGTTGTTGTTCTTGTAGGGTTGTTGTCTAATCTTTGTCGTTTTCAACACCCAATTTGAGGTTAAAATGGCATTGAAGTTGACAACTCCATGCTTAGACAAACTCCGCGCCAAAATTAAGTTGGCGGCTATTGGTTTTGCCAGTTTTTTACTAATGTGGGATGTTAGCCAATTATATCGACGCGGCGTGTGCTTCACAATTTTTTTTGGTGGCGGCGCCCGTCAAAAAATTTTTGATCGGCTTCCGTCTGCCAAACAGTTGATTTTTTATGTATGCTTTCATTATGCTTGCATTTTTTAGTAACAAAGAGTATGGAATTTTAAATACAGAAGAAAATTTACTCATGGATTGGAATGTCAACAGAGAAAATGAATGAAGCGCCTTGTTTCTCTGCTCTCTCTCTTCGTTGAAAATTTCAATACACGAGCAGTTTTTTGATGATATTACAGTATCTAACTATAGAAATTCCAACCATGCATCGTTTTCTTTGTTGACATTCCACTCCATGAATAATTTTTTTCTATATGCCATAGTTGCTTTATGATAGTAACTAACAGTGTTGCATCAGCGTTGGTTAATGAAGTTAACCTTCGAAATGCTTTAATCTTGTTTGGTTTAAATGCCGTATAATACGGTATTTGCACCTACCTAGATTATCGCATTTTCGGTATTATCGAAGTTTTTTCATATGGAGTAATATACTAAGAGTTTGCAAAAGCTGTTTTTTCTTGGACAGGAAACCAAGAAAAGTCACTGGAAAAGTTGGAGCACAGAGTTATACAAACTTGGCAACCCACACATAATGAGAAAACTCTTTATTTTAATAAATTTGTGTTTCAATTGTATCCCTATAAACAGTTTTACTCTAACACTACATTTCATTGTGCTTTATTTCACTTGTTATCCCTTTTTTCTCGATTTAATGATCACAAAAATACTCTCAGTTGATGAGCTTTGTACTTTTGGTTCAATGCACAAAGACAAATGTGAGAAAAACGCATTGAGCAACCCTACATACTTCCAGTCATCTATCGCTATTTCTCTTTGTTACTTTATTCTGCATGTTTCGCCAACTCTAAGGTTGATCAGCTGTGGCATAGAACCCCCCTGAGTTTGACATTTCTAATACTAAAAAAGCGATAATCGTGGTAGGTATAACTGCAGTTTAATGTCGCATTTAGATCGCAGTTTAGCGATAAGATTGTTATCTAATCTTTGCTGTTTACACCACCCAATTCGAGATAAAATTATTGAAGACGACGGCACAACAAAAAAATTTAATTGGCGGCTATTGATTTTGCCAGTTTTGTACAAATTTTGGCGTGTTTTTGAAATAACTGAACCTTAAAAATTGGATCAGTAGGTCAAATCGGGACCGTCGATCAAATCGAGTCACCTTTTGGTTTTTATTAATTTAGGCATTAAGCGTAAGTAAAAGCTTTTACTTAATCTTAACAATATTCTTCCAACTGGTTCTATCCGTTGCCTTTTCTCACCAGTTGGTAACACCAAGGATACGGAGTTATTCTTCGGTCTGGTCTTTTCAGTAAATTCTTTCTCATCCTCTTTTCCTGCTTTCATCGAGTATGTGTCATCGAAAACCTTTCGTGCTGGGTCATCTTCATGCATTCTAATAACATGGCCTAACCAACGCACTTGCATAAATAAATGTCAGAACATGTCCTGACACATCCTTTTCGTAGGAATATTGTGAATTTTTTTAGCAAATTCATAATTTTTAAGAATGTTTATTCAGTTTGCTTTCGTACTTGTTTTTTTTTTTAAATAGTTCGCTAAATTAAAAAAATTATGGAACAAGATTGTTTTCATTTTATTAGCGTAAATAAAATAATATTCAAAAGCTCATATTAAATTGTTCACTCATTTTATTAATTTCGAGCTATTTCTTTAAAAAATCATGTAATGCTGTCTGCTTATATCTAACACATCAAATAATTATTATCTAATAACAAGTGCTTCCGTCCTTATTTAGAATGCTTTCAAACAGAGTGGGCTAAAAGTCACCATGTGGTTTAAAAATTTAATAACTTTCTCGTTTATATATTTTATTTCAGATTATAAAATATACAAAATGGAAATTTTTTTACACTAGTATGAAAAATAATGCCACCTAAATGACCCCCGTTTTCAGCTTCGCAATGATGGGTTCGTTTTAGAGCATTTTCCATAACATCTTTCAAAATTTCCATAACAGCTTTCCAATTTCTGCAACAATGTTGGCCTTGAGTTCAACGATTCCCAGTAAAAATTTTGTTCCGAATTCGGCCAGAAATCTGTCAGACACTGCACAAGTTACCGAGTCTGATGCCGACGTCAGTTAGACAACGTACAGAAAATCGAATATGCGGTTGACAAGAATTTGGAAAGTTTTGACGGAGGAAATTCGGAAAAGTGCAGAGTTATTCGACAGATGAAAACTCTGAGGGAAATTCTGAAGGATTTTTAGACGTAGCTGAACGAAGTCGGCATAAAGTCTAATTAAACATCCGAAAATGGTCCGACTTATCCTATCATTTTCATATCCTTTGTCCGATTTGTCGTACCAATTTCGGAGAGAAATCAGAAAAAACATCCGGTAATGGTCAGACGACTTTTTCAATCGTTTTCTGACACATTGTACTATTTGCCGTGGCAATTTCGGAGAGACGTCTGAACAAACACGCTAGAATGTTCCGACTTTCGGTTCATTTTCTGACCATCTGACAGATTTTTCGTACCAATTAGTTATAGTTTACAAATTAATTATTATTATTATTAGACGACCGCGACATCTTAAGCACTTGCTTGCTCGTTTGTAACTGAAGACAAAAATAAAATGATGCAGACAAAACAAAAACAACAATTTTATTCACCGAAACTATACAGTAAAAACATTTTCGGGAAATTTCCTTACTGGCGCATGGTTACGGAATGAAAACAAAATCAAATAAAATAAAAAATTCCCTTCAGAGAATGTGCAGAAACGTTGCATGATTTTCGTATGGAATTTCAGAGAATGTGCAGAACCGGCTGTCAGAGAATGTACAGAAAACTCGTGTAAATGACTGAAGGAATGTCAGATATTTTGGCTAATTGTCTGATATAATTTAAGAGAACTTACAGACGTCCGACACGTCGGAAACAATTGCTTACTGGGTAGTCTCGGGCTTATTCACATATACTCGCTCCTTCAAATAACCCAAAGAAAATTGTCACGTGAACACAAATCTATATAATTTCCGAGTTCTGGGAATAATTCGCTCTTCAAAATATTTGACTTAAAAGTGTCATTGTGTCTCGGGCATTGTGGGCAGTGGCTCCATCCTACTAAAACCACATCTCAGGTCTGTTTTCAAGAGCAGGACGTAAAAAATGTTCTATCAAAAACCGATATCTCTCTCCATTTACGGTTACAGTACTTCTATCTTTATTTTCGAAGAAGTAAGACTAAATGATATTTTCAGATGAATGCAATTGGCGTTGATGAATGGCTCATGACTCATTTCAGAACCCCATAACCTACAGTTCCGCTTATTAACAAAGCCATTCAAATGAAATTGGGCTTCATCACTCATAATCAGACTTTCAATAAAGTTGATTTCATTTCTGCCCAACTGTTGAAATTTAACTGCATAATTTAGACGTTGCCGATGATCTGCGGGTTTAATTCTTCTCCATTTGCACCTTAGTTTAAGTGACGTACGAGACATTTCCATCTGAACAAAACGCCTTCTGGTAGATGTTTCTAGCGTTTCATTAACACTTTGCACTACACTTTCAATATTTTCCGCAGTGCGAATTAAACGCGGCCTATCGGTTCGAGGCAAATCTCTTACGGCGCCATGTTGGTGATGACGATCAACTAAGCAACGAATCATTGCTTCTGAGGGCGAAATTCTGACGTTAAAATGTCGACGATGTGCTCATTGCGTTAAAATAATTGACCGCTGATTTAAATAATAAAATTATATTATTCTAGTTCTCTGTTCAGTTGTGAATCTCTCCATTATTTATTCTGTGTTATTTATATAATCTGAAAAAAAAATATATAAACGAAAATGTTATTAAATTTTTAAACCCCATATATAAAATATTCTATTTGGTAGGGAATTATATAAATTCTTAATGAGATCCAAGGAAATGCATGACAAGGCGTGTTTAATAGCATCAATGAGTTTGGTTTTGTTAGAATACTGTTTCCCCGGTTCGTACACCTAGTGAACAATCCATCCCCACACATTTTAGATAATGTTGGGGTCAGGCGAGTTCAACACTTCAACGTCTTGACGTTCAATCCATAATTTAACGGCTCTGTGGATGTGGGAGTTATCGTTTTGAAGTTTCCACCCCAAGTCTCCAAAAATTGCATTCACTTCAGGAAAAGTTTTGTCCAGTACGGCTTTGCACGGAATCGTATTCATTCTTGCCCAAATATCAGCTCTATGGTGCCATATTACTAAAAGGCTCCCCATACAATTCCACTACTTGTCCGGCTATGTAAACGGCTCAGCAGGTGTTTTTCCTTTCGTAGGTCGTGAAAGTAATAATTATATCCATCGAGACCCTCGAAATTCAATTTTATTTCAACCAAAAAAATCTAGTCCACATCATGTTGGAACGGCAAAAAATAATGCGATGCTCCTTTCGGAGATCAGCTAAGGGTGTTTTTTTACTTTCATGTATTTTAGATGTGCAGCTTTGGAAATATGTAATTATTTTTACTGTAGATACACTTGCACATACACCGGGCTTTTCCTTTATTTTGGCTTTATTTTCGGCAGCGGTAACAACACTTACGGTACAAACTTTTATATTAGTCCCATAGTTTATAGTATAGCCCCGTATTCAGTTCTTGCGAAATTTTCGTAAGAAATTTGGTTATTTATCTCTAAACGGAAAATTTTGTTACGGAGAGTTACCACCTATCTTTGATTTACCTTGTAAATATTTCATTTATAATTCCACTACGCCCTCCATGTTATTTTTAAGGCATGTCGTGTTGCTGTTGGTGGTTAAAATTATCAAAATGTCAAAATTCCTTTCCCAAACAATTGTTTTTGTACGAGTCTGTAACAACCCTGTCATTGATTTTGCCTACGAAAATTTCGCAAAGACCTGAGTACAAAGCAAATGAAAAGTGAGTGAAATTTTCGGATCATGAAATTTTCATTATTTTTTATACATGTACTTCTCATGACAACGAAAATTGCATAAAAACTGAATACCGGGCTTATCGCGTAAAAATTTGAATATAACTTTGAGGCTTCTATTTGTTTATTTTATTTATTTTTATCGATATTTGATGAATGGAGAGCCCACAAACCTTATAAGTATTAATTTACGCTCTCTCCTCCACACTCAATGACTTAGCTCGGCCCATTTCCTATAAAACTAATAGTTTTTTTTATCGAAATATTCCAAAATGGAAAATTTGAAGTTTATCTCCAGCAGACTTCCACACTAAAACTGAAAATGGGTTGAGGGACGCTATTCAAGTGCGTCAAAAAAATAATTTTAGTTTTTGAATGCTATTTTTTTAAATTTTTTTTACAAGTCACGCTAATAAAATGAGAGCAATCTTATGTTATAGTAATTGTAGTTAAACGAACTATATTGCAAAAAACATCCAATGCATGGGCATTTTTATTCTAGGAGAAAGTAAGCTGAAAAAACATAGTCAGTAAGGGGCGCTATTCAAGTGAGCGTCAGGGTATATAAAAGAATCTAGTACAATTCTACCGTATTAATTTGCATTTTCGAAAAATAAACTCTCGCCAGTACTATAAATTTTCGTTTAAAAATCACGGATGCTTGTAAAAAATAGCTTTTCATTTGACGTCTTCTTCATACAGTCAAAATTACCTCCAAAAATCACAATTAAATCAGAATAATTAGTATTATGAGACTCGCTCTTTACAGCACACCTCATAAACTCGAAATTTTATAAGTTTCCCACCATTAGAATTTCGAAGAACCCACCATTATTGCATTATATTACTGCCAGAACCCCCAAACAAATTCCATAATGTCGAGGCCCTTGCGTATCCGTCATAAAAAGACCGTGTTATGATTCTATGCATAGATCAAAGTGTAATACGGCATTTACACCTATCAAGATTATCGCATTTTCGTGATTATCGTGTTTTTTTCCTATGGAATTTGACATTTATAATCCCGAAAAAGCTATCATCTTGGTATGTGTAACTACAGATTTATGATTCTACGCTCAGTTTTTTTTGTCAAAATGGTGATTACTTTGATTGAGTGCCGCGTCTATTTTCCAAATTTCATAGGTCCAGCTTCCCGCTTCTTCGATTAATCCTGTTTATTAAGTATTAACGCTTATTTAGAGGATTGACTAAGCTTATTAAAGACATGCCCCGTATTTATCACACACAGTTCGAATACGGAACAAACCCTCTAAGGTAACGATTAATCCCGGCGCCAAGTCTAGTGTCTTACATCAAAAGCGTCAAATCGTCATCAAAACGTCGATAAATTCTACATAATGCAACGCCGCAATTCCCTCCGTTCCAATTTGTTCTGTATAACCGGAACATTAACACACATTTTTATGATTATAGGATCACACGTTTGGCCAGAGCTCTTATTATTCTGATTTAGTATCACTCCTATTTCGATCACCCCCGTTTAGGGTTTCCAAAAATTGCTTTATATCTGATGTTTAACTCCATACGGGAAACGTACAGAATAATTTCTCTGAATTAGTGTCACGCCCATTTCTACCGACCGATGCCTTATTCTCTAAAAGAAACATCCATACCAAATACAAGCAGTTATTTTTCTAAGTCAACGTCACGCCCAATTCGATCGCCCCTAATTGGAATTTCAAAAAATCCTGAATTTTTCATTGTTTATTTTCTACGGGGAACGTCGACACTAAATTTAATGATTCTACACTCGAAATCAAGATCAGTAACTATTAAAAAGTACTTTTACACAAAAAAAATCAATATTAATACAAAATTTCAAAAAGATATACTGTGAAATTGATTATTATGGTGGATGGTTGGTAATATGGCTATTTCAATGCCCACCAAGTCATATCATCCATCAGCTCTCTTCTCCACAAGCCCCTGCAAACCAACTACCAGAAATCTACCGTGGTATATATCTGGTATTCTACCAGGAAGTCTTATTTGAAAAATACACATGCTCGTGACAATTCTACCCAATTAAAATTGTGTACATGTGAATACATTTGATTGTTCATCTTGTTTTCATGCATACTACAGTCCATAGCGCTTTCTCTGTTACTCTGCCCTGTTTTCCCTGGAAATAGACAAATAGAGTGAGAAAGAAGACAATATGTGGATAGGAAAATTTTGTGCACTAGGAAGAGTTTCTGGTAGATCTCCCAAATATTGTGCCAGAAATGCGTTTAGCATGTGTTAGTAGCGAAGATAAATTGTTTTAATGTGTTGGTGCTTTCGCATACTTACCTCGGAATTCCCGCCCGGGAAAATATTGAATAAACAAAATGGAAAAATTATTAAAAATGAGGGAATTTATTTATTTTCCCTAACTGTAATGCCAATCTCATGACAATCGTTGTTGAAACAGCAACATCTATGCAATGGCTTTCGATGAAAGCATGCATAGGAAGAAATGTTGTGAATATACATATCGCACCCGTTCAACAATACTGTATTAACTCAAAACTTTTTTATTTTATCTTGTTGGCAAAAAACAATACATAACACTATCTGCAAACAATAAACAAATAAAAAGGTTATGTGGTGCAATACAATAACTGATGGGGTTTCTAAATATTGCCTAACTTTTGTTAATGGAAAATTCCTTAGGCATTAAGAAAACAGTTTTTTGTCTCTCCTGAACACTTTGAAGTTATTGAGTTAATACAGTATTGTTGAACGGGTGCGATATGTAGATAGTTATGGCAAAGTATTTGTGGTGGATGCTTTCGCAGAAGGAGTGTTGAGACAAATCTCGCTAAGTTGAGTTTTGTTTATCCCTATAATGTGTGATGATATACCTAAATATTTACTTGTGGAGAAGGGTCATATGGGCATAGACTGCAATTTGGCCGAGTTACTCAACGAGTTTAAGTGCTGGTCCAGTAGGGCGTTCAGTATGCCATGCGTTTAAGCCGAGCCTATGGCTCGCCGGACCGAGCACAAGTCTGCCTCCGAACAATAAAATACATATTGAGACTTACAAACACACGATATCCTTCGACATAAAATAAAAGCAAGAAGCCCGAACAATCGTTGAGTCAGAAGAGTACAAGACGGAAAAAACACCGAATTAAAATCCATTATGTGGCTCTGAAGAGAGTCTAGGGCAAAAACTCTACCCTAACGCATGTCATATGTGCCGGCTGGTGTCTCCGTCGGGTTTGCCCATCCTTACGAAGCTTCACCGTGATACTGCGATCCGGATAGCATCACATAATTATACTAGCTACTGGAGAACCCTTTTACCCTGACAATCATAACTTACCATATTGACCTCTCACTCGGCCATATCCAATGAGAAAACAAGTTAAACTCCGTAAAAACGTTACAAATGTTTATTTCCTCTTCTCGAGGTTGAACTTAAGTATTTAACAAAATTCGATAAATCAACGGATACAAAAATTCCGTGGGGCAAAATAATAACCTCCAAAAGGCAAACCAAAATATTTTTCTTACGATCTAAAACTTAAATATTTATGCTACTTTTTTAAATATAAACAAATTAATTACATAAGTAATCAAAATCCAGACAAAATTTATTACTATTATTCTTCTATAGAGCGACAAATCTCGAAAATAAAGGGGTACACTAATAGTACTAACATTTGCCCTAGCGGCACCGTTCAGACTTATTCCGAAATGAATCATTACGAAGGCCCAACAACCGCAATCGACTGATGTGCCCGAGCACTTACCTCGCGATGACGAGTTTACTCAGGCCTAGGCACTGGGGAGTATGCGGGTTCCCAATAGCCTCTAGTCGCCGCTCTGTACAATTAATTACTACTTATCCTACGCCTCTAGGTTTTCTTTCCTTAATTACAATAAATTTAATTCCCTAAAACTTTAGCCTCTTACTTTTAACTAACCTTACGTTTGAAATCCTAAAACTTAACCTTTTTTATCTTTCCTTCATCACTTTAAATTAATATCACAAAATTTGAGACTTTTCACTTTCAAATATTTCATTTTGAAACTTTCGAAAAGTTTCAGATTTACAATTCATTTTCCTTTAAACTAATTTTCCAAAATTTTAGATCTTTAATTCTTTTTTTCCATTTTTTGCTCACTTTAAAATTAATTTTTCAAAATCTTAGATTTTAATTTTTCGTTGACTTTCGAATTAATTTTCCAAAATTTTCTTTTACTTTTAAATTTTCATTCATTTCAAAAATAATGAATTAATTTTTCTAAAATTTACTTACTTACTTTTATTGACTATTTTACAACCTCATGAGGTCAGACGTCTTACAAATATTAATTAAACAAATTTCAACATATTCTTCCAACTGGATCTATCCTTTGCCTTTTCTCGTCAGTTGGCAACACCAAGGATACAGAGGGATTCTTCTGCCTGGATAAGGGCGGATTCTTCTGCTTCCATCGGGTACGTCATCGAAAACCTTTCGCGCTGGCTCATCTTCCTTCATTCTGATAACATGGCCTAGCCAACGCAATTGGCCCAATTTGATTCGCCTAGCTATGTCCACGTCAGAATATAGATTTAATATAGCTCTGCGTTCCAGCGACGTCGGTACTCGCCGTTTTCTCTAACAGGCCCATATATTTTATGGAGAATTTTTCTCTCGAAAACTCCCAGGTGTTTTTCATCCGCTTACGATATGACCCAATTTTCGGAGAAATATGTCAAGACAGGTAAAATTAGAGTCTGATATATCTGGACTTTTGTCCGTCGAGAGAGGGCTTTGTCACTAAACTGTTTGCTGAGCCCAAAATAGCATCTATTGGAAGCACAATTCTCCTATCTATCTCTAGGTAGACAAATTCATCTACCACTTCAAAATTAAATCTGTTTTCAACGTTCAAGTGCGGACTAAGTCGAGAGGTTTCCCTAGTCGTTGAAACCATCAATTTTGTTCACGCCCTCATTAACAGCAAGACCCACCCACCTTCGCTGATTCCTATTCGATTCTTGAAAATACTGCAGTAACCTCTCGCAAATTTCACCCAATAATGTCTATGTCGTCAGCATACGCCAGCAACTTAAAAAGTTCAGCGGGTAGGCCATCCGCACCAGCGGCTTAATTATTCTTAAGGCGGGAGATCGCCGTTCTAATCTCGTCTTGGTTGGGGGGTACAATCTACACTATCATTACCTCCTGATCTTCAGTGGAAGAATCTGAGGGGTGTAGTGCTGAAAAGTGGTCTCTCCACATTTTGTGCACACACTGCTTCTGTCACCAGATTCTCGTCCTGGCAGGTGGGCAGCCCATTATTAGGCCTGTTATTCAATCTTCTCACCCTCTGGAAAAATTTAGATTTTTAAATTTTCGTTCATTTCAAAACTAATTTTTCCAAAATTTTAGATTTGTAAATTTTCGTTAATTTTAAAATGAATTTTTCCAAAATTTTAGATTTTTAAATTTTCATCGAGATGTTAAATTCAAATTGGTTTACTTTCGCACTTTAAATCACTGAAATTTTAGTTCTTAGCATATTTGAGCATTTAAAACCACTAAAATTTTAGTTAGTATATTTTAGCATTTGAAATCACTAAGATTTGTGTTTTTACTTTATGTTAGCCTTTGATTTTCTTTTTCTTCTTTTAAACTTTCAATTTTCTCTTTACAGGTTTTGATTTCTTTCTATTTAGAAGTCTTTATTTCCCTTTACAGGTTTTGATTTTTCTATTTTAAAACCTTTAGTTCTTCCCTTTAAAATAGATGTTGAAATTTCTTTTTACAACTTTTAATTTTCTCTTTACAAGTTGTTACTTTTTCATGATTCTTGTCCACAGATTTTGAAGTTATTAATAAAATTATGGCGCCACCTTTCACTCTTAGCATTCAGCTCACTTTGGGCCTTTTCTGATAGTTAGATTTGAGTTTAAAATTGGATTATTATGTTTGTATTATTATTTTACCATGCTTCAAGTCTTAGGCCCAATTTGGACAGGTTATTTAAATTGGTAATCAGTCGATTTTGATTTATGTTTGCTCTGACTTTAAATACGAAAAGAGTTTTTCAGAGCTTTGCCAAATAATCTTACTACCATGTGGCAACAGTGGCAAATGCTACGAAAAATAACCGGTATTTACACATTTATCGGCTAATCGTTACGATGCATCAAACTTACGCCATTTGCAAAACAAAAGTGAGGCAAAACGTAGCGCTGCGGCAGCAGACCAGACCCATCTCGCCGGCTGTATGTTCTTGTTGGGTACGCCCTACGGGGCGATTGCTTTATATTTTGGGCTTGCAATATCCGGGCAGCCTGGTGAATGGAGCGCTGCGGGGAAAAGTTTACTTCGGGTCACTCCTGGATGAATCTCGTCCTAGGCACTAATTGCTAATCGGTGTCCCGGATTCAGCTCTGTAGCTTCCGATTGTGGATTGCCGGCGAACACTTGTAATTTCTTTTTGAAGTTAAAATTATATTTTTATGTCGGTGGCTGTGTTGCTTGAAACGCGCGACTGTTTTTCAATTCAAACTGCTCAAAGTACTGGTCGTTCACAGAATGCCAGAAAAAATGGCCGCTACCTCAATGGCGTGTTCTGGCTGCAGTTAGTTCTTCCGTTTCCATGGTTTCTCAAATTTCGCCGTTTCTTTTAGAACTACATACTTGTGAGGCTTTTCGCGGGAACTAGTACTGTGCGTGGTGGTACAAATATAATGGTAGATGCAGTACGACAACAAATACAACAAGCCAAAAACAATAAGCATTTTGTTTTTGCTCTGTGTCTGTATTGTGCCAAATCAGCTGATAGAAAAATACTGAAATTGTTGACAAAATTGGAAAAAGTGCCATTTAGGAAATGATTGTGTTTTATTTGATATTCTGAAAGTGCTTAAGTCTGAAAATTAAAACGTTGTTATGTGATTTTTACAGAGAAAACTTTTCAAAAACAGCAGTTGCAGGCGAACGGGGGTTGCAGACAACCAAATGTAAACAAACATTGACATGAGAGGAAAACTTACTCATACTCACTCCAGAAAAAAGTTCCAATCAGCTGGGCTAGTGCTTCTACCATTTATTTGTACCATGTGTGTGCGTGTTGAGAAAACAAATTGCCTGTAAACAACGATTCGACGCCCATAGAACTTTTCTTGCCGCATACCGTCGACAGGGGGCGCGCTGATTTTTGTTTCGGGTGCATAGTACAAGGTGGTGCCGTTATCCCTGTTGGATTTGACGCGTTGTGGCGCCGCCATAAAGGGAGCTGATGATATGCCTTGGTGGGCATTAACATAGCTTTATTCCCAACCATTCACCATAATAATCAATTTCATAGTAAATTTCTTTGAAATTTTCTATTAAAATGTGATTTTTTATATGAGAAAGTTTTTTTAACTTAGTATTTTAAGAAAAGCTAACTTAGTATTTTAAGGAAAGCTTCCCCAAATTTAGTGAATTACCTCATTTAGGATCTAGATGCAAACGCACAACTGCAGTTGTTTAGAATGATACTATTCAAACAAACAACACTCTAAATGCAATGAGAATTTGTTAGTTCGCAAATGATCACAAAAATCTGCAAAACCTAACAAAAATTATTGTGCGTGTGTAGTAAACAAATTTATAAAAAAATTTATAGATTTATGAAGTGTTTCTATAATCGATCATTATATAATTGTGAACATATTCATTAAATTTACAGTTTATGAAATTTGTTCATAAAGTTAATGAAAGAAGGTTTATGAACAGCTAATATGAACTTTTATGAATTTTATTTTTTTCAGTATAAGAAGAAGCGTTTGGTCAAAATGGCAATTTGTTTGATTTTGTGCCAAACCGAATTTCACCAACCCCAATTTAAATTTACGTAAAGTCCTACTTAGCTGAGGTCTACTCCCATCCCAAATTTCATCATCCTGTCTTAAGCAGTTTGGCCAGGACGCTGACGAATCACCCAGATGAGAAGATTCTTCTTCTGCTAGTGAAACACAAGACATAAGAAATTGAAAACACTAGGGTTATGCTTCTTACTTGGGCAGAATTGAACGCATATTCAAAAAAAAAAAAATATTATCATCGTTTCCAAGTTTTGTATGAGAAATCTTTTGTTTTCAACCCGCTTTTGCCAAAAAAAAAAATGAAAAGTTTTCGGAACCTGTCTGAACCTGTCAGCCGTTTATACAATCTTTTCCTGTACGAAGTATCAATTAATTAAGTGACATTATGTAGACACTGTCCACCTATGAACAACTGGTAAAAGAAATGCCGAATGGGCGATTAAACAAAAGTTTGACAGCAGTTCAGGATCTGTGATTAGTCATCCACTGTGCAGCCTTGTACAGAAATTTAAACTTGAAATGAAACTCGTATGTACACATTTTATTAATAAATATTGATGAAAATAAAAAAAAAACATTTATATATATTTCCTGAATCTTTAAATAAAAAGTACTTAATGTAATAAAACAACAAAATTCCGAGAACAACAACACTTCTGAGATTTTAAGATGATATTTACCAAGATGATATTTACTCAATACGTGAACTTGGATTCACGCACAAAAATTACTTGACAAACAAGTTGTGAACCTTCCGATTTCGGTTTGTTTTATTTAATACAAAGGGAAATAATGTTCGAGATCATGACAGATTTTTCGAATTTTAAAACTTACCCCGTTAGTGTTTCATGGGTAAGCTGTTCTTTCTTTTCTTTGTTAGACATAAAGCCATTTTACAACCTCATGAGGTCAAATGATTAAATAAATTAAACAAATTTTAAAATATTTCTCCAACTGCGTCTTTTCTGGCCAGTTGGTAATACCAAGGATACGGAGGGATTCTCCAGCCTGGTCTTTCTAGCGGACTCTTGGTCGTCCCCATTTCCTGCTTCCATCGGGTACGTTATCGAAAACCTTTCGTGCTGGCTCATCTTCATCCATTCTGGCCTGGCCAACGCAATTGGCCTAATTTGAATACAGTTTACATAGGTTTTGGTGCCAACGCCGTCGGTACTCGTCATTTCCTTTAACAGGACCATAATGGCGGTGGACAAGGAAAACAACGTCAGCCTAGGATAAATAGGAGAATTGTGCTTGCAAATATATGGTATTTTCGGCTCCGCAAGCAGTGTAGAAGCAAAGCCCTCTCTCGACATACAAAAGTCCAGCTATATCAGACTCTCATTTTACCTGTCCTGACATATGGCTTCGAAACTTGGGTCATATCGCAAGCGGACGAAAAACACCTGGGAGTATTCGAGAGAAAAATTCTCCGTACAATATATGGTACTCTTAGGGAAAACGGCGAGTACCGTGGTCGTTGGAACCAAGAGCTATATAGTTTAGTGTGACGTGGACATAGCTAGGTGAATCAAATTAGGCCAATTGCGTTGGGTAGGCCATGTTATTAGAATGGATGAAGATGAGCCAGCGCGAAAGGTTTTCGATAACGTACCCGATGGAAGCAGGAAGAGGGTACGACCAAGACTCCGCTGGAAAGAACAGGCAGAAGAATCCCTCCGTATCGTTGGTGTTTCCAACTGCCGAGAAAAGGCGAAGGATGGAATTAGTTGGACGAATATGTTAAAATTTGTTTAATTTATATGAATACAACATCTGACCTCATGAGGTTGTAAAATAGTCAATAAAAGTAAAGTAAAGTTGCATTAGAAATTCAGTGGTTAAGCTGTCAAAATTAGCTGTATAATGAAAAACTCTATGTACACAAAATGCGAACAATTTAGTGATTCCGTTACGTGAACAAAAATAAACAAAATGAAATTTGACATCTTAACCACGGAAAAGATGAAAGAAAAAAACACAAATCAGCTGGGCTGACGCCTTTACCCGATAGATAATTCTACCATGGTGAGAACTACTTCAATTTGATACGATAATTTCAATCCGAAATTGAAAATTTCGTGGCAGCGTGAACAAGGCGTAACGAAACAAACAATGAACAAGCTGGCCACCTCAATTGAAGATTGTATATCGGCATGGTGCTGCTTTCGTCGCTGATGTCGATGTTGTTAATATCATTTCGTCGTTTTTGATTTTTTGTTTTGTATATGATTTAACTAAGCAACTTCCAAGCATTGTTGTGTCGTTATAACGACGTTCATATATCAGTATAACGACGTCTGTTGAACCTATAACACGCGATCGTCGGTTCGCGCGCTCTTTTGCTCTCTGTCGCGTACTCAAATGTTTTGGTTTGTTGTTTACGGACACTAAATCAAACGCAAGAAATAGAAGACATGACTTCGCGGTGAATTAAAAGTGATTTAAAATACAAAAAATATTGATTTGTTTTCTAGAATAAATGATTAAAGTGAAAATATCGAAACAAAAAAAATCTGAAATATATGAAGAAAAAAAGAAGTTTGTGCATACAAATTAGCAAAAAGTCCGTCCGGTTAATCAGGCAGCCAGTTGTCTAACGTTTGGATCTAGAATCATATGAGCCAGAATTATCAATAAAACAAAACTCGTTGAAAGCAGGCGATCAGTGCACGAGCATCAAGGTGATCATGCGTTATTTGAAGTGAAGTGTTTGTTATTGTTCACATTACGAAGTGAAATATACGTACATATGTATGTACATATACACATCCCCGAGAACCGATATATGTATGTTTGTGCGTATACACAACGTTTAAAAGGAGTTAAAGTTGTTTACATTGAAAGTGTTGTGCGAATGCCGAAAAAAGTGTATTGATCAAAACAAAACCTACAAAAAAATTAAGTACATACTTATGTATGTATATGATAAATCACGTTTCCGAGGTATAAAGCAGCAGTGTGTGTGTGTGTGTGTGTGCCACAAAATTTTGCGCATGCGTAGAATATAAACTTTTGCATTTGAAGAGAGAACCATACAAAGTTGATGCGGCTCAAGTATAAAATATTATACCTTTTTATGTAGATCATTACACAGTGTTTGGAAAATACATTAGGTTGCACACAAGTGACATCAGTTATGCTTATTCGACCTTTGACGTCTAACGTAAAATCATTTAGTTAGCTACAGTAATCCCAGTATTTAAGAAACTGCAATAGTATGATTAAGAGGTGGTGAATCAGGTATCATCAGCGATTAAATTTTTAATGCTAATAGCTACTAAATTTTTTTTTTAACAGTAATTAAAAAGAAGAAGAGGTCCTAATGTGACAAAGTGTAAAAAAAAAATATATTTTTGGGATGAATCATGTGTAAGTGAAGCAGAAATGTACAACATTCTAGTGTTTATTGCCAAGGATATCAAGCCCTTGCATCACATCTTGTATCTTGCGTTAATAAAATTATAAATTGAAATTACAAAATAACATTTTAATTGATAACTTTTACCAAGTCATAGTTAAAAATATTTGTTTTTTCTGTATAAAATTACTATCTTCTTATCAAAACATACATTTTTGCACTTTGCTGTGAAAATCGAATCCCACGTTTCTTGAAAATTTCGAAATCCGGCTCAACTGGACAAATAGGGGTTTTGAATTCCCTAATCTTAATTCCCTAGGGTCTTAATATTAACACCCAAAAATAGTTTCTACAAGGTGTCAAAAGAAGTCATCCGATGTTGTTTGGCTCTCAGTTTTTTCTAAATGAAAAACTTCGATTCTGTTTTTTGATTATGTATATTTGAACCTTTAGAATTTTATTGGATAAGTTGAGAAGATGATATCGGTTAAATGGGCGCCGTCACAATTGGTTACCATTGGCATTTTTCATCACTTCGGCGAGAACTTCGGGCGACAGATTCTCGCACTCGTGTCGAATGTTGACCTTGAGGGCTTCCATTGTCTCGGGATTGTTCTCGTAAACACGGGACTTCAAAAAACCCCACAATAAAAGTATGGAACGGTTAAATCGGGCGATCTTGCGGGCCAGTGCAACGATCGCCGCCTTCAGAATATCGGTTGTGGCTCGCGCATTGTGTGCCATTGCTCCGTCCTGTTGGAACCACATGTCCTCCAGTCCTAATTTGTCGAATTGCGGCAGAAAAAAACTCGGTTAACATGCCCTTATTGCGCGCACCGTCCAATGTTGTTTGACCAGCGGCGTTCTCGAACAAAATTGCCCGATGACTCCTCCAGCGTGAACAGCGCCCCATGCAGTCACTTTGAGCGGGTGTAATGGCTCCTCGTGCATCACTCGTGGATTTTCGGTGCACCAGAAACCATAGTTTTGCTTGTTCACGTACCTGCTGAGATGGAAATGAGCCTCACCGCTCATTATGATTTTGGTGGAAAAATCGTCCACGAGATTGAGGATGGCTTGGGCGTAGGTTACACGCGTTTGGCGGTCGAAAGGCAGCTGCTGATGCACGGATTGTGCATAATTTTTACAGTGGGAAAACTGAAATGTCACGTGTAAAATACTCGTCGTCTAATTACATATTTAGGAGTTGTTACAGTAACACAATTATCCGTCAGAACTAATGATTTTTCTATAATCAATTTCTATAATTCGACTCTTTGAAAAAATGGCTGTACTTTTAACACGGAGTTAAATATGTATATATGTATGTATTTCGGGCTTTATATTTGTATAATACTCGTAAATGCCGAGCAATACAATTGTATTTATGTGACCCCATTATGGTTTTTACAGTTACATAAAAATTAATCTAAGTGACAATTTCTCAAATTAACAACTTGTTGGATTTCTCCTGCCCTTGTGAACCTCCACTAGATGCCCCGGCATAGATTCCACGGGTTCGGGAGGCTCTCTAGCAGATCCTATCTCATTCTCCGTGTAACACTTCCCTGGGCATCAACCAGACGCCATGGAATGCTGGTCGACCCACGTTCAAATAAATCCAACAAGTGCCGCATTTTGGACCCAGATCCAGTGAGTCAGCAGTCGCTGTAAGCACCATATAAGAGCCAAAGCCCCACAATCTCTACAGTGTTCTCGGGATTGTCGTCCCGCTGGTAGCAGGACTCCCTGCCAACATTTAATTCTCTAGCACACTGTTCCAAGTCGACCACCAAAATATCCAAAATCATTCTCCTATCCTCGTGACTCGATAAACTTTCTTCGGAACCCTCCTTTACTTGCAATGCACCCCCAACCCATCCCACTACCTCCTCCGTGTGCAACTGTTGCCTCATGTTATTCTCATAGAGTGCCTTAACAGGTCTCCTTCACACCAGCTTTCGCCCCCTGATGCGGAAGATAACGAACTTATTCTTCTCCGAAAAAATAACAACCCCCAAAACTCCTGTGACTTGTCCATGTACTCTCTGGCATGTACCAGGCATTTCCGCTCAGTTTCCAAAAATTCGAATGGACCTTCGCGTGTAACACGACCGTGAAAAAACGGCTCTTCAAGAATCTCCAGCACAGAGCCGCCACAACTGAACCCTTCAGGCCGAGTGCATATGATTCCCTCCTACATAGTGCAAGGCACCCCGAGCCCTCCTCATAGTCAACATTGGATGGAGTTCAGTATAGGCCGAGAGGAATACGTTCCCATCGTGTGTTCGCATCGTCGTACCGATTTTGCGGTGCGTTTCACCCTCCCCCCTAATTTAATCTTAGTCTGTCCAAAACGAAATGCCGTAGTTGTTTTCTTGTTGGTTGGCCTCTATCTATCCTCTAAAGCAATTCTTTCTAACATCCAACGTTTAGATCGCACCAGGCCAAATGTCATAAATTTGGTGAGAGAAATGTTAACTCTATATAAGTATGTATTTATTAATTAATACATATTTAAATTCCTGTCAAAATAATAGCGGTGCATCTTGCAGACGTAATAAGTATACCATTTTCATGCTGGTAATAAGGTGATTTATTAATAAGGAGTCTGTGGAAGAACACCATATTTCTGAGTCTCAGGTAACCATCCAAATCGATCACATGGATTATTTTTCTATAGGCTGAAATGTTGGACCATCTGCTTACATTATAAGCAAGTGGCATCGAATGGTATTTTGAAATTATAGTATGTAGTAGTTTATGCTGAATACGATATTCAAGTTAGCCGTAGACTTACTCAGCATACATAGGTGACATACGGAATTATAAGCTGAAGCTAAATTTTACATTTAAAATTTATAGGGACATATGAACCAGTAATTGTCAAGTTGCGAAGAGTAAGGAATATTTTACTAACGACTGTGTTAATGTGGTCTTTGTAGTTCGAAGAGAAATTGCTGTGGAAGCCAAGATATTTAGTTTTATCGACGAACTTAAGTGGTATTTTCCCAATATAACGGGGTGAAAGAGATCTTAAATTAAAATTAATTTGTTTAATAGGAAGACTTCAGGATTTGTTATGATTCAGAATCAGCTTGCAAATAGGGTGTACTCTGTCTGTGGGCTGAGCCTGCCTTCCGCAACCATTATATTGGCAATGCAAAAATAAAATCAGATGGGAAACATAAACCCCACTATTTGTTGACAATCCCCGCAAACATTATAAGGACCACGATTTATGAATATGGATTGGAAATGTTAGAAAACTAGACAGATCCGATGCCGTTATCTAACTAGCAGATGCCCTCGAGAATTATAAGGCTGACATTACTGCGATGGACAGGTCTGGCCGTACAAGGAAGAAGAACTCTGACATATACTACAGTTTCCATGAGAAAAATCATGAATTTGTTTGCGGATCTGGTCTCAAGGTTCAACCTCGTGAGTGAACGTACAACAACCATCCGCATAAAAGCGAACTACTTTAACATATCGCTAATTTGTGTATATTCGCCGACAGAAGAAAAATACGATGGCACCAGGACATGTTCTACGAGCGCCAAGAGGAAACATACGGCCCCTGCCCTAGCAATGATTTTAATGCTAAAGTCGGCATGGAAAGTGTCTGAATGGAGGAGCTAATATCGAGGAGGAGCTAATATCGATTCGGATCACTACGTGCTTGCAGAAAAAGTTCGCACACAGTTAAGAAGAGCGAAAGTCGTACGAAACCAGACATATAGAAAGCTGGACATCGGAAAGCTGTAATTACCAGTGATAGTCACGGCCTATGCAGACAAACTAACTCAGATATTGGCGGATAACGCACCTCCGCTTCATGACCCTAAAGCGTACAAGATTTCCCACTCAATCGAAACTGCTGCAGAGACCGTACTTGGTAATGAAAAACCGCTTAATACAAACCATGGTACGATGAAGAGTTTTGCATGACAAATGATGAATAAACGCTGCACGTATGGCAATGCTTCAATCAGTTGCAGCGCGAGCTGCGACAAAGCGGTATAAGGTAGAGTGAGTGGTAGAGAGGAAACCCGTTTGGCTAGGAATAAAAATGGATGTGGAGGAAGCGGGAGAGTAAACAAATTGAATCTTAAAGAAGGTGGAATGAGGTCCGCAAATTCTACCGACAAGTACAAAGTCAAACCAACGGCCATGGATAAGGGCCCCCTTTTGTAAGGGCGGACGAACTAGCCAGGGCAGCATCCTCTTCAGTCGCAACACCTATAGGGTTAGTCAAAAGAGGTATTTTCCTTCGTTACCTTGAACGAGCTAAGGCCAGATGGGATAATACGGAAACGTGGAGCATATCCAGAAACACATGGTCAGAATATAACATTCACCGGACTAACTCCCTGATTAGCCAAATTCGGGGGAACATGTCAAGGCTAATTGCCGTGCTGACAGGGCAATGGCCAATTGGTAATTACACAAGACGGATAAATCTTCCATACAATGACAACTGACGTGCCTGCGTAGACGCAGAGGAGGAGACGGTGGGACATCTCTGCAGCTTTCCGGCTCTAATGAATAGGCACCTAAAGACTATAGGTCGTCCCTTCCTACACAACCTCACTGAGGTACACGAGATAGATCTAGGTGGAATAAGCAATTTATCCATCACATACAAGGTTCTATCGAGCGTAATGTGCGAAATACTAAAGCCGTTTGTTGCAGACCTTATCAGTGTGACATTAGGTCTGGAAAGTCAACTATCGACCAGATATTCCCAATACAACAAATTCTGGAGAAACCCCACGAAAAACAATCTACCATCTCTTTGTAGATTATAAGTCCGAGACCCTGGAAGCCCTCACGATCAACATTCGACACGAGTGCAAGAATCTGTCGCCCGAAGCTCTCGCCGAAGTGATGAATAATGCCATAAAACGAGCCCGTATGGTAATCAATTGTGACGGCGCCCATTTAAACGATATCATCTTCTCAACTTAACCAATAAAATTCTAAAGGTTCAAATAAACATAATCAAAAAACAGAATCGAAGTTTTTTATGAGAGCCAAACAACATCGGATGACTTCTTTTGAAACACCTTGTACAATACATTGTGTACTAACAGTAAAAAATATCGGAAGAGTGCAAACTACATTTAAATTTCACTGTTAACCACCAAAGCAATATGAAAAATTTAAGTCAACAGTTCTTGTAATTCCACCTTGGTACCCAGGTCTTTGCGAAAGTTTCGTAAACAATCAATTACAGAGTTGGTATGCAAAAGTTATTTCGTACAAAAACACTTGTTTGGGATCAGAATTTTCACTATTTTAACAAACAAGGTAACACTGTATGCATAAAAAATAAAATGGAGTGCGAAAGGGAAATATTCCTGAAATATTTGCAGGGTAAATCAGGGATAGGTGGTAACTCTCCGCAACAAAAATTTCCGTTTAGAGATAAATGACAAAATTGTTGTTGTAATTTTGCACCTCTGCATTAATTTAATAAAAAGTAATAAAAGCCAATGATGCGTAATAGAAAAGTGCCATCGTGAAAAAGTGTGAGATTCCCGAAATTAGCATCGTTTGATGCATTAAGTGTTTTGCATTAAAATGGTTCGATTTGTATTGAACAAGAAATTGTTGCAATTGTAGATTACAAAATAAATTTAACATGTTTGATTGCGATTCCAAATATAATTCGTTCAATCTTCTAGTTAGTCAATATTATAAATTGTTGTTGTTGCCTAATTCTTTTATTATTATTTTTTGGAATTCATAATAAATCGCACAAAATGTTTACTGTTTATTGTTGTTGGATAATATTTAATACATATAATTAAAATTATATATAATTGATTTTATATAATTTAAATTAACGAATATACTTATAGATTTGAACGACGAGTATATGTTACGTTTATTTGGGTGGGCCGAAACATACTGTTTTTAACTGATCGGATTATAATATTGCCGAAAAGATGCGTATTCGAGAGCTGATTACGGCAACGTCAGACTTTTTTGTACGCGGGTATTTATCAGAATTTGTATCGGGTGATGATTCACCGTAAGGTTTGATTTATAATGTAAAATAAAACACATAAATTTTAAAGTGAACTCAACATTTTTATTATCGGTTAAAAGAACAATTTATGGCATTTACTGTTTGAAAATAATATCATGTAAATGTTGGCCACGACTACGTTTGAAGTGATCCATTACTTACTTACTTATCCGGTCTCGGACAACCCTGGGGGGTCAGGGACCTTACAAAACGAAGATAACATATTTCGCTAACCAGTTCGATCTTTTGCTTTATTTCTCCAGTTGGCAATACCAAGTGTACGCAGGGATTCGTCAACCTGATCCCTCCAGCGGAGTCTTGGTCTTCCTATTTTTCATCTTTCTTCGGTTTCGAGTCTGGTACAGCTGGACTTTTGTTACTCGAGAGAGGGCTTTATCTCTAAAGTGCTTGCTTAGCCCAAAATAACATCTATTCGCAAGCACAATTCTCCGCTTGATCTCAAGGCTGACGTTGTTGTTTTTGTTTTAGGCAGATCCTAGTTTTATAAATTCGTCCACTACCTCGAAGTTATAACGGTTATCAACGTTCACGCTTTGGTCTAATCGCGTGGAGGCCCTGCTCTTTGAAACCATTAATTTTGTCTTGTGCTGATTTACTTCCAGACCTACTTTTGCTGATTCCTTCTCAATTCTCGAAAACACCGCAGTAACTTCTCTAATTATACGCCCAATGATATCGATATCATCAGCATACGCGAGCAGCATGTGACTCTAGCTGCTGATGGTTTTATTAATATTTACTGCAACTTTTCTCACAATAACCTCCATTAAGATGTTAAAGAGATCGCACGATAGGGTGTCGCCTTGCCGGAGGCCTCGCTTGGTTCCGAAAGGTTCGGTAAGATCCTTACCAATTTTCACTGCGGATTTGGTGTTCGTCAAGGTCATCCTGCAAATGCGAATGATATTTCCAGGAATTCCTAGCTCAGACATTGCTTCATAGAGTTTCTCCCGTATCGGACTATCGAAGGCCGCCTAATAATCGATAAATAGATGATAGGTGTCGATTTGTTTTTCGTGTGTCTTCTCCAGGATTTAGCGTAGCGTGAAAATCTGGTCAGTTGTCGATTTTCCAGGCCTAAAGCCACACTGGTATGGCCCAATCAGGTCAGCGATAATTGGTTTTAGTCTTTCGCACATTATACTTGATAGAACCTTATATGCTATGGATAAAAGGCTTACTCCACGGTAGTTGACACAGATAATCGGGTCACCTTTTTTAAATATGGGACTTAGTGCACTGAGACTCCAATCGCCGGGCATGCATTCAACTAACCAAATTTTGCTAATGAGCTGATGCATGCACCTTATTAGCTCATCGCAGCCAGCCTTAAACAGCTCCGCTGGTAATCCATCGGCTCCTGCAGCTTTGTTGTTCTTAAGCCGGGCAATAGCTGTTCGGACCTCGTCTTGGTTAGGAGGGGGGCAATCGACGTCGTCGTCCATATTGTGATCGATTGTCCCATCGTCTTTGGATATCTCAGGTACTAGTAGTGCGGAGAAATGCTCTCTCCATATTCCCAACATGCTCTGTACATCTGCGACGAGATTTTCTTCCTTGTCTTTACAGAAGGGGGCCCTGAACCATGCCCATTTTTTTTGGCTTCGTTCTTCCTTCTGTATGTCTCAATTTTCTCACTCTCGCGCTTTCTCCACTGCCATTTCTTACGCCTAAAGAGATGGTTTACCTCCTTCCTTTTCTCCCTATACCGCTCAGTTGCAGCTCGCGTTGCAATTGACTGAATCATTACCATACGTGCAGCGTTCTTTTCGTCATTTGCAATGCGACACTCTTCATCGTACCACGGTTTATTGAGAAGCGGTTTTTCGGAACCAAGTACGGTTGTTGCGGCAGTTTTTATAGAGTCGGAAATGGGTTTCCACTGCGCATCAGGATCGTCATCGGGAGGGGGTGGGTTCTGTGCCAAAAGTTGCGAGAGCTTCTTTGAGTAGGCTGTGGCTACCTCTGGTAATAGCAGCTTTCCGATGTCAAGCTTCCTCTGCGTCTGGTTTCATACGATTTTCGCTCTACTTAATCTTGTGCGAACCTTTGCTGCTACCAGGTAGTGATCAGAATCGATGTTAGCTCCTCTGATCCCTCGTAAGTCCATTACACTGGATGAGTGCCTGCCTTCCACTAATTACCACGTGATCAATTTGGTTCTTAGTTCTTTGATCAGGGGATACCCAAGTAGCATTGTGGATGTCTTTATGCTGGAATCTTGTACCACTAATGACCATGTTTTTTGCCGCGGCAAAGTCAATCAGTCTCATACCGCTGTCGGAACTGTCAGCATGTAGACTGAAATTGTAAATAGTTGGATTAAACACATGCTCCTTCCTACTTTGGCATTAAAATCTCCTAGTACAATCTTAATGTCATGGCCAGGGCAGCGGTCATACGTTTCCTCTAGGAGCTCATAGAATATGTCTTTGGCATCATCATCTTTCTCTTCTGTCGGGGCATGCACACAAATTTGGGAAATATAAAAATAGAGAGTAGATGTCCCAGTCTTTTGCCAACTACAAAGCCGCAACCAAATTCATGTTTTTTTCATGGCAACTGTAGTATATGTCGCAGTTTCTTTTTCGTGTGCAGACATGTCCTGTCCATCGCATTTCCTGGATTGCGGTATTGTCAGCCTTATAACTTTCGAGGACTTCTGCCAATTGGATACTTGCACCAGATCTATATAGAGTTCTTACATTCCAAGTGCATATCCGTAAACCGTGGTCCTTATAACGTTTGCGGGGGTCGTCAACAAATAGGGGTTGTTTATGTTTTCTTGTTCGTTTACGTATTTTCACTGCCATTATGAACGGTGGCGGGAGCAAACCCAGGCCACCGTGTTTTTGCATTTTACCTACTGCCAGGATATTTGATTGTAGCCGCCCATTATGGATCAGTCGCTGACCAGGATGCGATATGTTGAACCTGGATTTTCTTCTTTTAGTTTCTATCCGCCGTTGGCCCGTATGTTTGGCTTATCCGCCTTCTAAGGACAAAAGAATATGCCCGATTGTTTGATGAGCTTCAGTGACATCAGTCACGTACTAAACCTAATTTGATGCTCATTTGTTTCGCCTTCTCACTCTAGATAGCTAACGGAGGTTTCCGAAAAGCCATTGCCCAGGACATACTGCGTGGAAGTAGTGAGCTGCTTGGACTGCCCAATGAAGGAATCATTTCTGGCCACTCCCAAGTGAATGGCAATCAGAAACTTTCCACCTCCACGGACAGTCCATGATCCATTAGGAAGGTCCAATTTTGGGCGAATTGTTCGAGCATAGCGACTGGTATGTCGCGAATAATACGAGTAATGTTGGCTTCCAAAGCGACAATCGTAGCTGGCTTATACCTGAAGGCCAATTTACCGTAACAAAACGTGATATTAAGTGCTCACCAAAATGATTTCGCAACAAGTCCATTGTTTCACGCGCTGTTTGGTTTGTATTGCCGTTTTGTTGAAACCAGAGTTCACCGGGACCATGCGCTTGAATTTCAGGAAGCATATAGTCCGTTAACATGGTGCGATAACGGTTACCATTGACGGTAACATTCTGATTTGCATAATTTTTGAAGAATTATTGACCAATGATTTCACCAGCCCATAAACCACACCATACCGTTGTTTTAAGTTTAATGTGGTCTAACTGGTCGAGTATCATCCACTAATGTAAACTGGGACTCAAATTTGCGAATGGTTTTAGCAATAGTGGTTTCCGTAGTTCGATTATGCGCACCCGTTTGTTCTTCGAATCGCACGAAAAACATTTCGCACAGAACGCTGATTTTCGTAATACAGCTGAACAATTTGGAGACGCCATGTTGACTTGCCAAACGATACTGAACAGAAATGACAAAACAGTTTGATATGAGTAACGCGTGATCTGTTAAAAAAGCCTATGGAAAATCAAACCTCACGATGAATCACCCCATATTTACCCCCCTATGTGTAACCCACACACATCGGTAACTCATCCTGATTTAGTTCAGTTTAGTTTATATGATATGAGCCTGATAAAATGATCACGTTTTTGCAAGAATGACACCGAGGCCCCAAATGTTTGGGGCCCATAAAAAAAAGTCCATGACTTTGTGCAAAACTGGGAGACACGGGTGTTTTTTTTTTTGGGCTTTTATCACGTGGTGGTGTCCGTATATGGTTATATATCCATGACTTAAAAAATTACACACAAAAGTCAAAAGTCTGACGTTTCGTTTTCGATTTGTGCTCAGCAGAATTGACTCAAAATTGGTCTACATTTGTGCAAGTCGTTTGGAATAAGAACAAGTTTTGTTTTTACGTTTATTTTTTAAGTTTTTGAGGTTTTCGAGGCTCTTTCGCGTGAATACCACTATTGATTATCAGATAAATATAATTAATTGATATATATGATTAATCAATTATGTGATTAATCGGGATGTCGATTAACCGGGTTGTATGATTAATCCATTAATCGCACATCTCTAGATTTAAGTCATGTAGTCATGGCTGAAGAAGAAACGTACATTAATCCATGGCGAACCAATTGGTACTCCATAGTAAGGCCTTAATATCATTCGGCTTAACTCCCTAAATGTCTGTTAGATTCAACATGAAGTAAGAGCCTAGATATTGCCTCATACTGACACAAAAGTCCGGCCAATAGCACATAAGATGTATGATGCACTCGTCCTCCACTTCATCCCCACAGCTTCTGCAGTCATTAACTGAGATTCCAAGGCTAGACGCGTGTTTGCATATTAAACAGTGTTCAGTGATCGCCGCTACTTGAATAGCGGTATCGTGGATATCAAGTTTAGCGAACGATTCAGGTCATAACTTGACCTTATTTCCGTGGTGGTCCTGAGTTTTGAGGCTCTGAGAGCGTCGGTTTTACGAGTAAGCATGAGCACACATGCTCCATATCCAGTGGAACAAGTAATGTAGTCCCTAATCTCACCAGCTCATCCGCATTATGATTCCCTGGAATGTACTTGTGCCTCGGAGAAGCGCGGCTGTTGTGAGCAGTTCTTGAAGTCAGGAATAAAGATTGCGGAGATTTTATAGCAGTCTGATTGTCAGAGTAGGTATTGACACCCCAGGCGGTGAATACATTTCTTCCTATCAAAGGATAACTACTCAGATTGCCATGACGTTTACCTGCAAGACACTACTTATACAATGGTATAGTAGCTTTAGTGAAAGGTATAGACCCAGATATTTAGAATAGACTTCAACACCTACTTTACCTTCTACTTTTGAGCTGTCAGTGTGTAAACCTCAATGCTTTCTGTAACCTCATACGCGTCCGTTCCAGTCCTACCTGTCCGGGATATGAGTGGATAAGTTTTTCTCAAAGGTAGAAGTCGGTGTCATGTAATCCACATCTATTGTGGATTGACGCAGATGCCTTAAAATCCTGCCATGACTTATGGGCTGGTGATCCATAACGAGGAATGTCTTAGGCTTAGTCGGATTGCGGACGTTGTAGCCTGCTCACCAAACGTAATGGTAACAGGTAAAGGATAGCGGCAAACTTTCGGCAGAGGTAGGGTGCAGGCCACCCGTGATACCCACGTTTGCTAGTCTCTAGACTTTGTTAACAGACTTAGGTAAGTAGATTTTGCCAGTTCCGGCCACCAACCGACAATGCTGTAGAGCAATATCGGGCGACCAACAGCTGTATATGTATATCCAGCAAACTATTTTTGGGGATAGGCAACATCGTCCTCCGCTGACTTTTTTGTACGAATATAGGGTCACTGGGGCTCTGCTGATCCTATCCGTAGTGTTTGACTTAATGCTGTCGATAATCACAAATATATATAAATTATTATTATACTTTAGGCTAATTTCTTTACTACATAAAGACAATGGGTCAATATACGGAACTTTTTTGTTTCTCGTAAAGAGTACGATCTCAATTTTCTCCCGGTTATCTTCATGTCCATTCTCCATGACGATATGGTGTAAGTGACAGAACGACAGCAATGCTTATAAGTTCGGTGCTTAAAGATGTTGGCCTAATCACCCCTGAAGTCTTGTAACATTCAAAAATTGGTTTAAGACAATTCAAAAAGCACAATGGAGGTCCGGATGAAAAATCACGTAGTTTAATGAAATTTGCCACTCATGTATTTGTTGTTATGAAAGATACCGCCGAAAAAAATTTCAGACAGAAACATAACAGCATTTGCAAACCACTGTGCTATGTTAAGTGGCTCTGCCACTGTCAGCTGCACACAAATTTAAGTGGATGCAATTTTGATAAATAATTACTGTAAATTTCGAATATGCAACAAATTGCAGCGCAAAATTCTTGTTTAGGTTACTTGTGTGCAGAGTGCGTCGTCGTACTGCGCTGTCACATTCGTTGTTGTAAGCGATTGGGTGAATGTCAAATTACTGCTGTTGACCCTGGAGGGGTCGATGTTGTTTTATGTTGCAGTTTATGTAGTAGTAGTTGCTACATGTGCTTGGGTGTATATGTAGTCGCAATGCTAGTGGGCAAATTTGTTAATTTATGATTCTGGACAGGTTGATATGGAAAGTTGATTTTGAGATGAATATATTTAGTGGTCACTCTAATTGCTCGTGTCAAGAACATTGATTAAAGGATTGTGCGAGTATTGTTTACTATCTTTGAGGCTGTGGCAACTGTGGGTTTTATATTTGATCAAACTGGCTTACCACCACTTTATACCTCATTAATATAGAATCATAGAAACTAATTCAAGCCGGGCGATTGTAGTAAGGTCTTGTTCATGGCAAAATAAGTAAGGTAGAAGCAGTAGGAAATGCAGACATTTTGTGTTTATTTGAAGAGCCGATCTTGTCAAATTCAGCTGATCGAAATTGTCAAGATGTATTTATTTCAGGTTATAGCAGGAGGAATTGTTGTAATTTTCGGCAACAATCACAAGCACAAGAACAAATTTAAACTGCTGTTTTAACGCTTCCACCTGTACTAGATACATCTTGGACATTGATATAAACAACATTTGACAAGGTCGAACCACAGCGATAAGAAAAAATTGTAATAGACACATCTTGGTCGTCTATTAGATTATGACTTTTCCCCTGGCACCCAAACATTACTGTTTTAGATTTTTTAGGCGAGAGGAGTGAAAATGCTCGCGGGGAAGACCGATAGATACGAAACCAAGGCTGGTTAAGAAGGTTGTGGTATAGGAACAGCTGATTTGTTTTTTGTTCGTATCGTGGTGCCAAAGTGGTGCGCACCAGCTGTCAAATGCTGTTTACCTTTGTTTTGTGTACGTTATTCGTAGTACGTTGATATTGACATAAACTACGAACCAAACAAAAACAGAATGCAGGTTGTTGTTGCCTTGTTGTAATTTTTGTAGTATAGCTTCTACCTTTTCAAGCTGCCTATTTTATGGCGTTTCTCTTTCGTGTCATTCGAATTTGTGTTGTGTTGCAAACTGCCACAACCTCACATATACCGTTTGAAAGTGGGGATAACGTTCTTCCATTGTATCTATTCCATACTATCCAGACTAATTTCAGAATAGGATTTTTTGAGATTTGGTATTAAATAAATTGTTAAGGAATTGTTGCCCACTGTGTTCGAACAGAACAAACTGTCGTAACCCCACATATACCCTTAGAAATGGTTCAGTATTTACTATGGAAAAAAATATTTCATACAATTCAGACGAATTTCAGAATCAAATATTTTGCAATTTTAGTTTCTTTTCTTTTTGGAATTTTGCCCACTGTGTCGAAATGGGACATACTGCCTTAACCCCACATATACCGTTAGAAAGGATTCAGTCTGTGCTACATGAAAGACTATTCCATTAAATTCAGACTAATATCAGAATGAAGTATTTTGGAATTTTAGTTTTAGATTCTTTTCTCGAAATTTGCCCACTGTATCCAAACGGGACAAACTGTCGTATGCGCACTTATACCAATAGAAACGCGTCTTCTTGTATTATCCAAAAAACTAGACCACACAATTCGGAAGAATTTCAGAATTAAGTTATTATAAGTTTTCAATTTTTGATTATGGGTGGGACTTTTGCCCACTGTGTCCAAACGGGACATAATGCCGCGACCCCACTCACACCATTGCAAAGCACCTCGCTTGAGCAACCAAGTGAACTATTCCGAAACATCCACCCTAATTCCAGAATCGACGTTTTTTTTTCAAGTTTTAGTGTTGCATTAATTATTTACCGATTTCTGCCCACTGTGCCCAAACGGAACCATGTATTCCGCAACGTTCAATCTGATTTCAGAGTCAGATGTTTTTGAATTTATTTTGTTAAATTAACTTTTTTTGGGATTTTGGTCCACTGTTTAAAGACGGGACATACTGCCGCCACCCCACATATACCATTAGAAAGGCTCCAACACGTACTATTGAAAACAATATTCCATACAATTCAAGCGAATTTCAGAATCTTATTTTTTGAAGTTTTATTTTCAGATTATTTATGGGAGTTTTCCCCACTGTGTCCAAACGGAACAAACTGCCGCAACCCCACATATACCGTTAGAAAGGATCCAGCTTTCGAAATAATTACTATCTTTTTAAAAATATAATTTATAAAAGTACAAAATAATTTCTCACAAACGTGGGGATATTAGTCGCGCCTACGTTTGTAAAAATATACAGAGTGATTTAAAAATATAAATTCAAAATTATTTTAAAATAAAAATTAATTTTTCACAACGTGGGAATATTAATAGTGCCTACGTTAGTAAAAAAAAATATAAATTTTGAAAAATCGAAATAAATTTTTCATAAATGTGGGTTATTTCATTTTATGATTAGGGGCAAAGGGCATACGTCTAATCTAAACGAGATAATCACTTACATTTACTTTCAATTCTAAGTCCATGCGTACAGTTTCAGTTCACAATCGCCAGCAGGGAAATGTTTGAGAGGTTTACTCTAAAACTAAAACTTGAAAAAAATCGATTCTGAAATTTGGGTGGATGTTTCGGAACAGTTCACTTGACTGCTCATACGAAGTCCTTTCCAATGGTATGAGTGGGGTCGCGGCAATATGTCCCTTTTGGACACAGTGGGAAAAAGTCCCTCCCATAATCAAAAATTAAAAACTTCAAACAACTTAATTCTGAAATTCTTCCCAATTATATGGACTGGTTTTTTGGATAATACACGAAGACACGTTTCTTTCTACTGGTATAAGTGAGAATACGGCAGTTTGTCCCATAGACTAATAACGGGTTTTTCAATAAGAGCGCTACAAAAGTTTTTAAATAAAACAAAACCGGCTTTAGATACCAACGAAATTCTTTATTCCTGTGAAAGTACGTTCGATGCCATTATCGTACCATTGTTTCGAAGCGGCTTTCCAAAACCAAGTACGGTTGTTGCGGCAGTTTTTATAGAGTAGGAAATAGGTTTCCACTGGGCTTCAGGATCGTCATCGTGAGCGGGTGAGCTCTGTGCCAAAAGTCGCGTGAGCTTCCTTCGATGCCATCATCGTACCATTGTTTCGAAGCGGCTTTCCAAAACCAAGTACGGTTGTTGCGGCAGTTTTTATAGAGTAGGAAATAGGTTTCCACTGGGCTTCAGGATCGTCATCGTGAGCGGGTGAGCTCTGTGCCAAAAGTCGCGTGAGCTTCCTTCGATGCCATCATCGTACCATTGTTTCGAAGCGACTTTCCAAAACCAAGTACGGTTGTTGCGGCAGTTTTTATAGAGTAGGAAATAGGTTTCCACTGGGCTTCAGGATCGTCATCGTGAGCGGGTGAGCTCTGTGCCAAAAGTCGCGTGAGCTTCCTTGAGTAGGCTGTGGCTACCTCTGGTAATTTCAGCTTTCCGATGTCTAGCTTTCTCTGCTTCTGGTTTCGCACGATTTTCACACTACTTAATCTTGTGCGGACCTTGTCTGCTACCAGGTAGTGATCGGAATCGATGTTAGCTCCTATGATCACTCATACGTGCATTACACTGGATGAGTGCCTTCCATCAATTTGGTTCTTCGTTCTTTGATCAGGGGATACCCAAGTAGCCTTGTGGATGTCTTTATTTTGGGATATTTTACCACTAATGACCATGTTTTTGGATTTTACTTACTGCCAGGATATTTGATTGCAGCCACCCATTATGGATCAAACGCTGACCAGGATGCAATATGTCGAACTTGGATTTTCTTCTTTTGGTTTCTATCCGCCGTTGGCCCGTATGTTTTGCTCATACGCCTTCTAAGGACAAAAGAATATGCCTGATAGTTTGATGAGCTTCAGTGACATCAGGAACCTAATAAACCTGAGGCATATCAGTGATGGCATAACCAATCAGGCTGCTCATTTGTTTCGCCCTCTCACTCTAGCTAGCTAACGGAGGTGTCCGAAAAAGCCATTGCCCAGCACATACAGCGTGAAAGTAGTGAGCTGCTTGAACTGCCCAATGAAGGAATCATTTCTGGCCACTCCCAAGTGAATGGCTATCAGAAACTTTCCACCTCCACGGACAGTCCCATGTCCCTTAGTAATATTAACACTGTTTTTAAAATGAGATAGTATTTACCGTTGATTAGATGACTGAAGTCCTTAGGATCCTCAAATTTTGTATGACTAGTTTTTTGCAGTGGATAATCTTTTAGATTTTTATGTTTTCTTCTCCTAAGGTTATTCTGCTTGTATTGGAGAAATTGTGAACTGTGCCAAGAGAACTTCTCATGCACACAAAAACGGTCTTCAACAAAGCTGCAAAATCTAAAAATTCTTCTTGTTGCATTTCGTGTACCTGGAACTTCTTTTTTAGGTCTGTTGTTCTTACCAACTGGTACCAATCATGGGGGTGGTAAACAGGAGTTTTTCAAGCATGGAATGATCCACGTCGTATTCCGTATGCGTATGGCCTGTAACAAGTAATTTGAGTATATGGATAAATTGGGAACCCAAAGCCATTAAAAACATTGCCGCCACATGACTTTGTTTGTTTTATCCCCGATATGTGGCTGAGTAAAATGTCACCTCTGAAACCCAACCCGGCAGTTTCTTCAAATGAGCATATAAGCAATAAGCTATTTCGTTTTCCCATCTAGCAGCTAGAGCTAAATGCCGCATATAGTGTGTTGACACTCCTGTAGCACTACCGTGAACTATTGCGTTATAAGTCCATAACTGCTTTTTATAAAATACTACCGACGATCCAACTGAAGCATTTCTTTTAAGCGTTGTCTTGTGCCGCTAGCTTATCTGTTTTTGGCATCGTACGCTGCAGTTGTCTGCTCTTGGTGGATTTCGAGGTCGTTTTCTTCTTCTTGTTTTTCTTCCTGAATACCCGTACACAGTTCTCGCGAAATTTTGTCATTTATCTCCATCTCCATCTTTATCTCCTTTGGTTTACCTTGCAAATATTTAATTTATAATTCCTCTACGCACCCCATTTTATTTTTAACGCATGTGGTGTAGCTTTTGGTTGTTAAAAATATCAAAATGTCAAAATTCCGGTTCCAAACAATAATCAAACAATTGGCGTAACAACCCTGTATTTGATTTCGCTTACGAAATTTTCGCAAAGAGCTGAAATTTTCCTTATTTTTTATACACGTACTTCTTATGGCCGAGGTGACCTAAAGGTGACCCAAGTCTCTGTGCCAACTACGGTGGAATAAGCCTTTTATCCATAGCATATAAGGTTGTATCAAGTATTATGTGCGAAAGACTAAAACCAATTATCGCTGACCAGATTGGACATACCAGTGTGGCTTTAGGCCTGGCTACGCTACGCTGGTTAGGCTACGCTAAATCCTGGAGAAGACCCACGAGAAACAAACCGACACCTATCATCTATTTGTCGATTATAAGGCTGCCTTCGATAGCCCGATACGGGAGATACTCTACGAATCAATGTCTGAGCTTGGTATTCCTGTAAAACTCATACGCCTTTGCAGGATGACCTTGACGAACTCCAAATCCGCAGTGAAAGTTGGTAAGGATCTTACCGAACCTTTCGAAATTAAGCGAGGCCTCAGACCAGGCGACACCTTATCGTGCAATCTCTTTTACATCTTAATGGAGATCATTATGAGAAAAGCTGCAGCCAACATGAATAAAACCATCAGCAGCAAAAGTCACATGCTACTCGCGTATGCTGATGATATAGATATCATTGGGCGCACAATTATAGAAGTTATTGCGGTGTTTTCCAGAATTGAGAAGGAGTCAGCAAAAGTGGTTTTGAAAGTAAATGAGGACAACTCAAAATTAATGGTTTCAATGAGCAGGGCTTCGACGCGATTAGACCAAAGCATGAACTTTGATAACCGTTATAATTTCGAGGTGGTGGACGAATTTAGATACCTCGGATCTGCCATAAACAAAAACAACAACGTCAACAACGAATAGGTGTTATTTTGGGATAAGCAAACACTTTAGACATAAAGCCCTCTCTCGAATAACAAAACTCATGCTGTACCAGACTCTCATTCAACCTGTCTTTCTTTATGTCGCAGAATCCTGGGTCCTATCGCAAGCAGATGAAACATCTGTAGGAGACTTCGGGAGAAAAATAATCCGAAAAATGTATGGTCCTATAGTGCACAACGGCGGGTATAGGCGACGCATGAACCATGAGCTGTATGAGCTATATCCCGACATTGACATAGTTAAGCGGATCAGTAGAATGGATGAAGACGAACCAGCAAGAAGGGTTTTCGTAAGCGAACTCGAAGGATGACGAAAAATAGGAAGACCAAGACTCCGCTGGAGGGACCAGGTTGATGAATCCCTGCGTACACTTGGTATTGCCAACTGGACAAATAAAGCAAAATATCAAACTGGTTGGCGAAATATGTTATCTTCGTTTTGTAAGGTCCCTGACCCCCCGAGGTTGGCCGAGACCGGATAAGTAAGGAAGTAAGTAAGTTTGAGAGACGTTTTTGGTATGATAAATCCCTCAAACCTCTCCTAACTTTTTATGAATAAGACCGTTAAACTTCCGTTCCGGGAACCCTGTTACAATTTTGTTCGTCGCTGTCTGTATCTGTGCAAACTTGAACACCCTAAACTTTACGTGGTTTGTTTGTTGACCTACATAAAAGGCGTTTGATTTGTGAAATTTGAACGTGAAGCATTCGCAGTTTTTAAGAATGCAGTAGGAAAGTAGGGCCTAAAATGTCTGCACCTACACGTCTTGCAACTACACAACCTATTAAATGTTTGTTGTAAATGTTTATTTTGTTGTTGTTAAAACAAAAAACAATTATTGTCAATTGTGATTCGAGGTTTGTTTAGTGATAATTTATGAATTGCGTGCAACTTATTTGTTTCCGAATCAAGGCAAACAAATAAAGCACTTGAAAATTTTTTAAAATGTTATCAGAAAAATTGTATACATAAGTATATTTACGGTTATAGTGCAAAATTGAATATTCTTTATTTTAAGCAGTCCAGTAATGCAGAGGTGATAAAGTCACACGTTTTAAGCTACTCGTCCCATATTTAAACCAACTGTTCCTTAGCGAGCCGAAAGCTGTGAGTTTCATGTGACTTTTGCTACTGCATGTAACTTTTGCTGCAGCACGCGACTTTTACTGCTGGTATTTTTATTCGTGTTGACTGCAGCTTTTCTCACGATGATCTCAATTAATATGTTGAAAAGATTGCATAATAGGATGTCACCCTGCCTGAGGTCTCGCCTCGTACTAAATGGTTCGCTGAGATCTTTACCAATATCTACTGAGGGTTTCGTGTCGGTCAGTGCCATTCTACAAAGGCATTTGTCGTAATGTTAATATATGATCGATAGTTGATTTTCCAGGCCTAAAGCCACACTGATAAGGTCCGATCGGGTATGCAACAAACGGCTTTAGTCTTTCGCAAATTACGCTCAAGAAGACCTTGTATGCGATGTGTAAATGGCTTATCTCACGATACGAGGGCGGTCCCAAACCTAGCCAACCTATCAAAGAAGATACAAAAAAGTTGAGAAAAAGTTCTTTATTTTTCAACATAATCTCCTTTTAGCTCGATACACTTTTTCCATTGATATTCAATATCTTTCATACCCTGGTTTTAATATGAACTGTCAAACTCCTTACAATTGCCATCAACCGCAGACTATACCTCTTCATTGTTGGCAAATCTTTTACCATCGAGTCATTTTTGCAAATTTGGAAATAGTAAATAGTCAGAGGGAGCTAAATCTGGTGAATAAGGTGCATGATGAAGCAATTCCAACTTTAATTCATTAACTTTGGTCATCGCAATAGTGGATGTGTGAACGGAGCATTATCTTGATGAAACAACACTTTCTTTTCCGACAAATGCATTATTTTTTCACAATTTCATCACTTAAACGCTGCAATAAATTAGCATTATATTCGCCGTTGATGGTTCTTTCTTTCTGAAGATAAACAATAAAAATTATCCCATGTGCATCCCAAAAAACAGACGCCATGAGATTAAACCATTGCCTGCAGATTAAACCGTCTTCGTCTTCTTTGGACACGATTCTCTCATTCCAGGTTCGAGTAGGACCCATGTCTCATCCATGGTTACAAATCGACGCAAACATTCGGCATTGCCCAACACTCAACTGACACATCTTCACGGCGTTGTTTCTGCTCTATTGAAAGCAAGCGCGGCTCCCTACTTGTTCACAGCTTTCTCATCGTAAAATCTGCGGTCTACATACGATGTATAACACTTTTTGAAATGCCTATCATTTCAGCTACGAGGGCGGATCAATAAGTCCGTGACTTTTTTTTAAATGAAACACAGTTTTTTTTTGCAAAAAAAAAAAATTATTTTTCAACATAATCTCCTTTTAGCTGAAGACACTTAGTCCAACGTTTCTCCAATTTTTGTATCCCTTCCAAAAAATAGAATTTTTCGAGGTCCATAAAATAGGCATTTGTTTGATCAATAATTTCATCGTTGGAGCTAAATCTCTTTCCATCGAGCCAAATAGGAAATAGTAACTGGGGGCTAAATTCGGAGAATGTGGCGGATGAGGTACCAATTCGTAGCCCAATTCATGAAATTTTGCCATTGAGACTACACACGTGTGCACCCGTGCATTATCATGATGAAAAATAACTTTTTTCTTGGCCATATGGGGTCGTTTTTTTAAATTCTCGTTAAATTGGTCCAATAAGTTGGCATAATATTCGGCGTTAATTGTTTTCCCCTTTTGAAGGTAATCGATGTAGATTATCCCGCGTGCATCTTATTGGCCGACAAACTTACCTTGGCCTTCCTCGGAGCCGGTTCACCCGGAGAAACTCTTTGTTTAGATTGCTGCTTGGTCTCGTGAGTGTTGTAATGTATCCATGTTTCATCCACATCCATGTTTCATCCACAGTTACAAAACGCCGCAAAAACTCCTTCGAATTGCTGTAAAACAACTCCAAACAATAACACGATTACGTTTATGATCAATTGAGAGCAAACGCGGCACCCATCTTGCAGACAGCTTTCTTTAACCCAACTGATCATTTAAAATCGAAACCACACTGCCATATGAAATGCCTATGGCGGCATCAACAATCCCACACACTTTTACTCTTCGATCGGCCAACACCATATCGTGGATTTTTTCGACATTTTCGGGTGTATTGACCTCAATTGGACGTACAGAACGTTCAGCGTCATTTGTACTTATGCGACCACAACGAAAGTCAGTAAACCGCTTTTTTACCATTGAAATCGATGGTGTAGAATGCCCATAGTATTTATCAAGCTTTCCTTGGTTTGATTGAAGGTTTTTTTTCGCAAAAAATAATAGTGGTCTTCATGAAAGCTCGAAATAACCTCGAAAACTCGAAAACATCGTAAACTTGCACAGCAAACGTCAAAACAAACAAATTTCCCATACAAAGCGACTTGCTCAAAAGTGGAAAGTTTTCGAGGCAAATTAGCTGCGCAAACGAGGGATGGAGAAACGTGTAAACTTTTGACATTTCGTTGTCATCTGACTAGGATGAATAAATAAGGTGATAGCACTAGAACAGTAGAAAAAGTACACATACATAATACATGCAATTGCTACTGCTACCACCTTATGTATCCATCTTGGTCAGCTGATATGGTTTTGAGCACAACTACGCTGAGCAACTTTACCTGGTGCCTCATGCAACGGTGCGAGGGAATCTTGCGCTGAGCAAAAGTTCTTGGCTTTCACGTTTGCATGAATGCCGCTAATGTTTAATGAGAACCCGAAAATCACTTTTTTCCATTTTTTTAAAAATGCACGAGGCTGTATATTTTGAACAGCTGTTAAACGGAAAGTAAATGACGGAACTTGCTCAAAATTTGACAGTAGTCTATTAACAGGTGGTACTTGATGGGACCAGTGTAGTATTTCATATAACTGCGAGGGAAGTTCGAAAAGTCACGAACTTATTGATCCCCCCTCGTAGCTCACGCACCTTCTGCCTACGATTATCCAATACTATTTTATGCATTTTCTTAGCCGTGCCTTATGTGGACCACAACGGTGTTCGTCGACCACAACGGTGTGTTCGTCTTGGCATCTGGTACGGCCTCGTTTACAGTTGTAAACGAAGTAGAAGACTCCCCCAGACTATAATCTATCTCGTCTTTAATATTGTTTGGACTGAGACCTTTCAAATGGATATATTGAATTACATAACGGTGGCCATTTTGTTCCATGTTTACGATCGTTTACTTTTGATGGCTCAAATAAAAATACTAAAGAACGGGGCGTCTTGAAACTTAAAACACAAAGAGGATGTACAGATGTACAAAACTGCACAATTTGGGAGCCCTCGTAGAAGAGAACCAAAAAAGGCGACGCGATTCCCTTAAACGCATTTCTCTCTCGCGTCATAACTTGATTATTTCATACTTTGCATACTTTTTGTAATTTTATTTAAACATGGTTGGAATTTCTATAGTTAGATACTGTAACATCATCAGAAAACTGCTCGTGTATTGAAATATTCAACAAAGAGAGTAAGGCAGATAGAGCAGAGAAACAAGGCGCTTCACTCGTTTTATTTGTTCGCATTCCACTCCATGAAAAAAGCTTCTTCTCTATTTGAAATTCCATACTCTTTGTAAAACATGTTTCATAAGGTTGCCACCTTTCACCAAAATATTTTTGTCCAAATACTGACACCATCTATACGTCAGTGTCGGCTAGTTTTGAGACCGCCCTCGTAGTTGGTACATATACTCGGGTCGCTTTTTTGAGAACAAGACACAGTATACTAAGGCTCCAATCGTCGGGCATTCATTCATGTAGCCAGATTTTGCATATTAGCCTATCCATGCAGCTTTGCAAGTAATAGCCGGCGGCCTAAAACAGCTCAGCCGGTAGTCCATCACCGCTAGCGGCTTTGTTGTTTTTAAGCCGGGGAATTGCAGTTCTTAGTTTTTTTGGCTAGAAGGAAGTAGTCGATGCCATTGTCTTGTTGCCCTCACCTAACTTGCAGTATCCTGAGGCAAGTAATACAGAGAAATGACCTCTCCATATTCCCAACATACTGAGGCTGTTTTTTATTCCATTATGCTGTCGCCACTTACGACTTTCCAAATAAAACGATCCACACTTAATACTACGAAATGTGGCAACATTTACTGTAATGGGTACCAACAAACACATACATACATGGTAGTAGTAGATGTTGTTGTAGTTTAAGAAGTAACAACATTACTTTTTTTGTTGTTGATTCGTCTCAGTTGTCAAACTCTACACAAATATGTATATACCAACAATACAAGAATACAAAAAAGTATAAAAACAAAATAAGTATGATTTTGACAAGTGAAACGAAAAATGACATGGAAAAAATGTCATCACCTGCTTAACCCTAGGATGTCTGACTACCTTGTAGGCGGTAAGTGACTCTACTGGGCCTTGCGAGGCCCAGTACACATTTTTACAAATTTTGCACCAGGTTATTTTCCAATTGCAAGCTGCTATTGTGTACTTTAACTTCATGTAAGCCTGATTAATTGTTGGAATTTATTGGAATTAGGAATGCATAATATTTTTTTATGGGATTTTTTAATTAAATACCAGGTACGTTCTTCAGCCAAATCCAACAAAGTGAAAATATTATAAGCACGTTCTAAATTGGCGTTTAGCATTATCCAAAGATCGGCGATAGCTGCAGATTTACTCAATGCAGCACGATCCTGTCGTGTGTTTCCATTTTCAAACCGAATGAAGCGTAAGAACAGCTTGAACCGGTTGGGTATGGTGGTATGGTCTTAAAAGCTCCTTAGCTGACTGTGTATTTGAATTGAACATACTAGCAAACAATACTAATTCGAAAACCGGGTACATTTCATTCTCGTTTGTTTCCGTCCAAACTCTTGTATTTGAATCCGGGTGGGCTATATTCTAATCCCGTAAGATGCCTCATGCTCTGCGATTTATCTCTCGAACAATTACACTGCCTATCTCCGGAGTAACGACTTTCTGAATATATTTATCGGACTGTCAAAACGTGGCTGCATTACTAAGGTAGACCCACTTCTGGCAACAACTGAAACATTGTGTCCCAAACAGCGCTCGCTTTGTATGTGCAAAATTCGCCAACCGGCAATGTCGAAGTTACTCCAAACACATCTTCTTCAACAACTGTCACTGTCCACTACAGCATGCATTTCAATGTTCAACTCTTCTGCAGCATCCGACTCTACTTCATCAGATGGGATATAATCTCCATCGTCTTCTATATCTTCGATGTTCTCACTCGCAAAAAATGCGGCAAGACTATTTGCAGTGAGGTGCTGTTGGTTTTCTGTCATTCCAAAAAATCGGTGACGCCAACTTAGTCCTGCAGCGAGGTCTTCCCAGACCTCCTCACTTATTCGAGACATTTCAAGTAGTTCAATTCAAGAAAGCTATAGATCATAAAATAGGTAAAATTTCAAACCGAAATGATCAATTCAAAAGAAAATTGCACACACTAAACTTGTTGAGCTTTTACTAAATCTCAAATAATGAAATCTCAATTGCTTGACCATGTTGAAGTGCTTTTGTATAGCAGCTTACATACATTTTCCATAAATTTAACAGACGGGCCTCATGAGGCCCAGTAGGCACACTTACCACCTTTTAACATAAACATATCAGTTTTGCCTACGAAATCAATGAAACTTATATTTTACTGTACTCATTATGATCAGAAAGCACCACCGGTAGTTGGCATAAAATATCTCCGCGCTCAGAGTCAACGAAAAAATTTGGGGACTATTTAAAGTCAAAATGGGCCTCGAAAAGCCCAGTTGAACATCTTAGGGTTAAACGACTATACCTGATAGAAATTTTCTACCATGATCAATATGTATAACATTTACCGCGCGTTGTTGTGAACAATTTAATTCCAATTTAAAGTTGTAATTTCCCTTAAGGCTGTAGATATCATATTTTCTCCGGTTAGTGAAAAAAATGTAAATGCCGCGGGTGGGATTCGAACTCACATTCGCTGGACGATCGTTTCGATGTTTGTGAAGCATCATCTTCAGCAGTGTCTAGTCCGTTAAGCCACTGCGGTGTGTATTTACACAAGTCACTAACCGAAGACATTTATTGACTGTGTGCAGAGCGATTGTTGTCGCTACTTACACATTACATTGCTTTCCCACTTACACGCACTATTGCAGAAGTTTTTGAAAGTTCTATTTATAGAACGAACTATTCTAATTGTAGTTGTCTCGTTCTGTTTTGGTTTGGCCCTACCATATGTTTCAAATTTAGTTATTTTAGATCCTCGTTATGTTTAAAGTTGTAATTTCCTTTAAGGCTGTATAGATCATGTTTTCACCAGTTAGTGAAAAAAATGTAAATGCCGCGGGTGGGATTCGAACTCACATTCGCAATTTTGTTTTCAATCGGATATAAAAATCTATCCTTCAAATTTAGCGACATAAAAGTAAACGTAGTCTTGCATTATATAATATAATTTTAATAAACTAAAAATAATTTTTTTTGAGTATTATTAATTTCTTCTTTTGAGTATCTCCTTGATAACATTTTCTTTCGCAAGAAATGAAAACAAAATTTATCTAAGATAACTTTTTGTTGCCATTTCTTGAAATTTAACATGTGGCAACATTGTCATTGCTCAAGTCGGAATTTAAGAGGGAAATTGAAATGCCACTTACAGCCCGATTCTGTGAATTCTTGATAAATTTTTTATCAAGATATTTTGTCAAGATTTTTATCAACCAAAAGTTCGGTTGGTATTCTGTGGCAACATTGATAAATAAAAAGCTTTTGAAATTCACCAGTGTGGTGAATTTCTATTGACAGCTGATTTTGTTTAGTGTTATCAAATTATTGACCAAAACTTGAACTGTCAATGGTAATGATGTTCTTTGGGCGTCATGAGGCTGCAAATCTGGAATTAATTGCCGAGCAAGAACACGACTCAGGCTAAAAATATTTTGTAAATTCTGCCTCCGACAACTGAAAAGGAACGCTTGAGTCGCTTAATCTTCGTAAGTCACACCTTCGCGTTCTTTTTTCCGCATTTTCTTCGTCTGAGCAAATCAGCATTAACACAATTATTTCTTCTTCCATTTTTCTAAAAGGATACGTAAATTTATACATGTATTTTAAAAAAGAATCCATAATGTTGATATTTACATGAAGCGTGCACTATTTACCGAATTTGAATACATACACACACACAATAAAATAGAGTTATCAATACCAAATGAGGCTTTGATAAATTATCAACTAAAAAGCTTTTATTTTTTGTAGTAGAATACCAAATCTTGATAAATATTCAAAAGTTGATAAATACTCAATGTGGTGAACTTATCAAGTGCAGAGAATCGGGCTGTTAATATCGCTGAGCTGTCCCCTATAAATTAAGCTATAATTAAATTTAGCGGGTTAAAAAAGTCTGCCCACTGAAACATTAAAGTTGATTTGAATGGCAATAATAGTTTTCTCCCGACTGGAAGGTTATAAGGCATTATAGCGACTGTCCCATGCTCTCCAAAATTATTCACTAGTCTCGTAATGGTCCATCTTCTCGAAGGATAGCCACTAAACGTGTGCCTATATTCTCTTTGAACCAAAACTACAGACTCCAATGCGTAATAGGGCCGGACAATCCAGATTATTTTTCAGTGTCCCAGTTTTTCATTTTTATTAAATCCATGGTAGAATTATCTATTAGGTAGTCGCATTAGCAATTCCGTTGTTAAGCTGTCAAAATTAGTTGAATAATGAAAAACACTATGAACACAAAATGTGAAAAATTGTATAAGCTTGTCTTACTTGATACAAAGTCTATGCTATTCAATTGAATTTTGATTGAAACTCCTTGAATTTTATTAACAAACAAAAAGAAACAAAATCGAACTTGACAGCTTACACACGGAAAATATGAAAAAATCACAAATCAGCTGGGCTGACGCGTTTACCCGATAGATAATTTTACCATGATTAAATCCAAGGATCAGACTACAAAAACAAAATAAAAATTTCAGTTTAGGGGCCGTTCAAGTATTACGTAAGCACTATAGGGTGGCGGGGGGATCTTTGCTTTGCTTATTTTTGATGAGATGGGTGGTGGGGGGTCAAGATGGTGATTACGTCAGCATGATGGGCAATTTCTCAATCTCCCAGTCAATTTAGCTCTACGCTTACATTCTTCACTCAAAGATTTCCTGCAAATACCTACGATTATTTTTGTCCGACGGTAAAATTGAAGCTATTAAATCGAACTTGCAAGACGTGTGGTCTTTATCATACTTCCGTCAAGTCACTAAATCGTCACATCGAGAAGATCCATAAAAAAATAATTTAATAATTTTAATAAATCTGCTTATGTAATACTTGATCGGCCCCTTACTTAGATGGAAATAAAGTTGTCAACTTTTCGTTTGGTAGCGGCTTTCAGCGGCTCCATGAAATGTGGCCCCAGTGAAAAATTACCCCAAACCCGAAATGAAAAATGACACCAATATTTTGTACTACGTAAGTTTGGGCCTTTTACTTACGTGTTGTTGTAGGTAGTACAAAATATTGGGGTCATTTTTCATTTTGGGTTTGGGGTAATTTTCACTGGGGCCACATTTCATGGAGCCCTTTCAGCAGCCACTATGTATATCTGTGCATTAATAAATAGCAAATCTTCCAATTTAATAAATTTCAAATCACCCGTTTCTTTAAATATTCGATCCGGTTAATTAATTGTACTACCCTGTATTTCCTTTTACAATTGAGCTTTAGGTCATTGGTTCTTTTCCAAATTTTGTCGTTTTCATCTATTCATTATTTCGTCAATAATAGACGGATGTCTTCATGAATTGGCAAAATGTTCCAAATAAAACTCAATACAAAAAATTATATTAATCGACTGTCATCGTCATTATCATCAGTACTCACAGTATACATTTCAAATCTTCCTAAAATACTTTGTTTATAAATGCTAGAGGATTTCCATAATATCAAGATTTCCCATGCTAAATTCTCTCAAAATTGCAACAAACACATCAGATATCTTGAAATAATACCCGTTCGTAAAATGCCACGATGCATTCGCTAATTGCAGCACAACGACAATTTAAAAAATCAACAAAACGAGTAAAAATTAAACCATATTTATTTTTAATAAATAATAAATGAACCACAAAAAAAAGTGATAAACAAACAATTAACACAACCTGGCTAACAGAAAAAGAAAACACAAAAAGCACTTGGGATCAAATTTGAATCAAAACAGAACAAAAAGTGTCAACTGATTGTTTAGATAAAGACAAAATCGAAGGAGACATACTCGTATTCATTCGTTCGTTCAATCGATAAATTTCGTGTCGATAACAACAAAACTCATAAAATTATATATAAATTTGTTATTATTTTTATTTCCATTGTCGTTGTATTTATTTTTGTGATTAGCTTTGCAATTTGAACGAAGGTCCGTGACGAGTTGGGAGATAACAAAATAATGCGAAAGAAGAAGAATCTTTTTGACAGCTTGTGTATAGAAGATTTATAAAATTATCGTAATTTCTTCACCTCTGTGTCGTTTATAGGCATTTGTTTATTTATACCACATTTGTATGTACGAGTAGGTAAATTTATATTCACAATTTTTAATTAGCAATTATCTTGTGATGATTTAACAACAAAAGCAATTAGTCAAGTGCTGCCAACTAGTCGGAAAAATGTCAACGTTTTTTCAATTCTATGGTTTATTTTTGTTTATTTGTATGTTTGTTTAGTCTATTAAATTAATAAAGATTAAATAACTGTAGTTGAGTGCTTTAATTTATGACATAAAATAATGACTTTTTAATGCAATTTATTAATGAAATGTAGGCTAATATTCTGTTGGGTTTAACATCGTCAGGGATGAGAATATAGAGTAAGTAAATGGAGGACCATCCGAATGTAACGACTTAACCCCTCCAGACTTTTTCCTGTGAGACCCTGGAAGTCTTGAAACACAATATTCATATAGAACAAAACAAATTTGCACCGTTCAAATAAACGACAAATCATTTCAAATGTTTGTGTTTGTTGTTTGATTATTACCAAGATCTGTAGACTCAATGTTTGGCTTAAGTCAATTAATTATAAGGACAACTTGATACTTATATACTATAAATTTACCCACACCCCGATACAATTATGGGTTTTTATTCCCTTTCGACGCATTTGCCTCATTATTTAATACTTTGCCTGTAACAGATAAATTAAATTTTATTAGACGCAAAAGTTACGATGTCCGTGAAGATAAATTACGAATTTAACTAGCAAAGACACAAACCACATTCATTTATACAACTCTGGTAAGATGTCTGTTAAATCTGTTAATGCGGTCAAAAAGCGATAGAAGCGATTACTTACTTACTTACTTATCCGGTCTCGAACAACTCCGAGGGTTCAGGGACCTTACAAAACGAAGATAACATATTTCGCCAACCAGTTCGATCTTTTGCTTTATCTCTCCAGTTGGTAATAACAAGTGTAAGCAGGGATTCGTCAACTTGATCCCTCGAGCGGAGTCTTGGTTTTCCTATTTTTCGCCTTTCTTCGAGTTCGGATTCGAACCAAACCCTTTGTGCTGGTTCGTCTTCATACATTCTACTGACATGGCCTAGCCAGCGCAATCGCGTTATTTTGATCCGCTTAACAATGTCAATGTCGGGTTAAAGCTCATATAGCTCATGGTTCATGCGTCGCCGATACTCGCCGTTGTGCACTATAGGGCCATAAATCTTCCGGAGTATTTTTCTTTCGAAGACTCCCACAGATGTTTTATCTGCTTGCGATAAGAACCAGGATTCTGCGCCATAAAGCAAGACAGGTTGTATGAGAGTCTGGTATGGTTGGACTTTTGTTACTCGAGAGAGGGCTTTATCTCTAAAGTGCTTGCTTAGCCCACAATAACGTCTATTCGCAAGCACAATTCTACGCTTGATCTCAAGGCTGACGTTGTTGTTTTTGTTTACGCCAGATCCGAGGTATATAAATTCATCCACTACCTCGAAATTATAACGGTTATCAACGTTCACGCTTTGGTCTAATCGTGTGGAGGCCCTGCTCGTTGAAATCATTAATTTTGTCTTGTCTTTTGTCCTCATTTATCTTCAGAACCACTTTTGCTGACTCCTTCTCAATTCTCGAATACACCGCAATAACTTCTATAATTGTGCGCCGAATGATATCTATATCATCAGCATATGCGAGCAGCATGTGACTTTTGCTGCTGATGGTTTTATTCATGTTGACTCCAGCTTTTCTCATAATGATCTCCATTAAGATTTTAAAAAGATCGCAACATAGGGTGTCGCCTTGCCTGAGGCCTCGCCTAGTTTCGAAAGGTTCGGTAAGATCCTTACCAACTTTCACTGAGGATTTGGTGTTCATCAAGGTCATCCTACAAAGGCGTATGAGTTTTGCAGGAACACCAAGCTCAGACATTGCTTCGTAAAGTTTCTTCCGTATCTGGCTATCGAAGGCCGCTTTATAGTCGAGAAATAGGTGATAGGTGTCGATTTGTTTTTCGTGGGTCTTTTCGATTGTCGATTTTCTAGGCCTAAAGCCACACTGGTATGGCCCAATCAGGTCAGCGATAATTGGTTTTAGTCTTTCGCACATTATACTTCATAGAACCTTATATGCTATGGATAAAAGGCTTACTTCACGGTAGTTGACATAGATAATCGGGTCACCTTTTTTAAATATGGGACATAGTCATCTAACCAAATTTTGCTAATGAGCTGATGCATGCACCTTATCAGCTCATCACCGCCAGCCTAAAACAGCTTCGCCGGCAATCCATCGGCTTTGTTATTCTTAACCCATTACAGGTTAAAAGTGCCATATGGCACTCATATCAGTTTTATGTTCAAAGAGTTTTTGAAATGAATTGAGTTTTTTGTAATTTTAAATGAATAAGTGAAGTGAATAAGTATTGAAATATACTCATTCGCAATTACTCAATTCTCATTAAAAATGAATGCACAAGAGGTAGGCAGTAGATTACTGGACAAAATTTGCGGCTCGGTGAGGTGACATAAAAAATAAATTCAGAACAACAAAATTAACATTTTTACCAAGTATCCTAAAATTGTTCTACGGAGACCCCATGCCCACTAATGGGTTAAAGCGGGCAATAACTGTTTTGACCTCGTCTTGGTTAGGAGGTGAGCAATCGACGTCGGCGTCCAAATTGTGATTGATTGTCCCATCGTTATTGAATATCTCAGATACCACTAGCGCGGAGAAAAGATCTCTCCATATTCCCAACATGCTCTGCACATCTGCGATGACATTTCCGTCCTTGTCTTTACAGGAGGGTGCCTGAACCATGTTCATTAGTCCCGTTTTTTACTTTTTGGTAGAATTTTCGGGATTCGTTCTTCCTTCGGTATGTCTCAATTTTCTCACTCTCGCGCTTCTCCACTGCCGTTTCTTAAGCCTAAAGAGACGGTTTACTTCATTTCTTTTTTCCCTATACCGCTCAGTCGCAGCTCGCGTTGCAATTGACTGAAGCATTGCCATACGTGCAGCGTTCTTTTCATCATTTGCAGTGCCACACTCTTCATCGTACCATGGTGTGTTGGGAAGCGGTTTTTCAAAACCTAATTCAAAAATTCAAATTTCAAATTTTATTAAACCAATATAAAGTTGTTATCTTATAATGAGATAGTTATTTACAATAATGAGATTTATCAGAACGATATTTCAACAAATAGATTAATTGTTAGTCTATATTAAAGGTGAATGTCTAGGTAATTAAGTTATAGGCAAAAAGGATATAAAAACCTTTATGTGAACCTATATGTGAAACCAAGTATGGTTGTTGCGGCAGTTTTTATAGACTTGGAAATGGGTTTCCACTGCGCTTCAGGATCGTAACCGGGAGGGGGTGTGCGAACCTTTGCTGCTACCAGGTAGTGATCAGAATCGATGTTAGCTCCTCTGATCACTCGTACGTCCATTACACTGGATCAGTGCCTTCCATCAATTACCACGTGATCAATTTGGTTCTTCGTTCTCTGATCAGGGGATACCCAAGTAGCCTTGTGGATTTATTTGTTTTGGGATCTTGTACCACTAATGACCATGTTTTTTGCCGCGGCAAAGTCACTTAGATTTGTAAGAGGGCAATTTCCCTCACATAAAAATGTATGCATCTTGGAAACATTTAGAAATATTTTTACAAAACACGGAATTCTCTCTCCCGTGTTCTCTCATAACTCGTTGGAAAGGTATTTAAAAACCCTTTCAGGATCTGCAATCAGAATGTGCAAGTATTTCAATTTATTTCCAGATACTCAAAAAATATTTTCGCCCATTGTGCGAAAACAAGGAGTTCTCCCCTATTCTCACATACCTCGTTGGAAACGTCTTTAAAAAAAACTTTCAGAATCCGCAATCAGAATTTGCAAAAAGTCCTTCGAAGGATCCTAGTACTTCAATTTATTTCCAGATACTCAAAAAATATTTTCGCCCATTGTGCGAAAACAAGGAATTCTCTCACATACCTCGTTGGAAAGGTCTTTAAAAACACTTTCAGAATCCGCAATCAGAATGTGCAAAAAGTCCTTCGAAGGATCCAAGTATTTCAAATATTGCTCTAATCTAGTGTGTTCGTATAACTGACCTTTCCTTGTGTGAGTTGCTACTTAGAGATCTTCGATTAATACTAATTCGCATATGTAAATTTCTTATAAGGATTTGTATACAGTAGTAACTCGATTCTTGCACATACTTGATACTTGCACACCTCGATTCTTGCAACATAGAAATGTTTTTCATTACGAACTCAGTACTTGCGACATCCGAAATTTTTAACTCGATACTTGCAACATTTTTGTATTACTCTTACGTGCTTGCTTTGTTAACGTTTTCTTAGACTGAATACATTTCGGGAAATCCCCGTCTTTTTATGCTGCTGATGAAATGTTGTAATTTGAATCAGTTTGAAGCTGACTATTGAGAGGTGCGGTGTCATAAGCAGATGTATGTGCCTTTTATTTTGTATGGGAAATTAATACTCGGTGCTTGCGACAACCTCGAAACTCGCACCGAGCCGGGTTTTCATTACGTGCAAGAATCGAGTTACTACTGTATACGACTGATTATAATCAGCAGCATTTGAGTATTTGATGATTACCCTATCACGGAGTTCGAAGCTAGTCATGCCAGTGAGTGTGCTCTCTCCGGAATGGTATATTATTCTGACAACAAACAACCATTTAAAATAAAAATACAATTATGACCTTGTACGCGTGAGGTATGAACTTCTCCACATAACTTGTTTATTTAACAGTTTCATTAAATTGTTGTTATCCGGAATATATAAATATTTGAATAAAACCCAATTGTACTTCAATTATTTTAAGAACTTATGCCAGTTGTGTAGTGTAGTCATCGATATATACACCATACTATATATTATATAGTCATCGAGCCGACACGTAATTGTGTTGGGCGTATGTGAATTAAAATGCTGGAAACAAATTGACGCAACAAATAACCAGTGTATCAAAAATTTTTAAGACAGTCCTGATCAAATGTATCTGACACCTAATCCCTATGTAAAATTGTCTGCTGAATCCGAATGTGAAGTTAGAATGGTCAAAAGCAGAACCGCTTTCGAGATATTACAAAATTACAGATGATGTCCCGTAAACAAAACTATCTTCGAAAAAATGTTACGAATTTAGAAATATAATGAAATTACTAATGCAGCTTGTTAAGATCGGGTAAAAGGCGACTGAGTTACAGTTCACTACATCTACTGTAACTTTGTAAGTTTTGCACCGATCTGGATCCTGTTGGGCGCAAAATGTTCGTTTTGAAATAAACTAATGCCTTATGTTATGAAACATTAATAATTTTAATTGTTTCGATTAAGAAAATAAGACAAAAAGAGAAAAATTGAAAAAAATCATCAACATTTTTTGAAATCCACTGTAACTTAGTCACAGCTTAACCAATCAAGACAATCGATCCCCCATTATTTCGGTAAATTTCGGTAATAATTGTCATTAAGAGAGAAAAAACCACAACATCCGTTGAATATTTTCGAAGAAATTTAGTGACTGTGGATTCAGCGGACAATTTTACATAGGGATTAGTTGTCAGATAGTACATTTAGTCAAAAATTTGTGATAGTGTAATTGCCGTTTTGGTGTAGAGTAATGCATAAGAAACCGTGTGCACTATTTTTTGACACCGACGCTTCGCCGAAAATACGCTTAAAGCATGAAACACATAGACGACGACAGGCTACCGACCACAACCTGTCAAATATAAAATACATGCGTTTATATGCAAGTGAATATTTTAACGACGGCAAGGCGACACGACTGCAGGTTGTTGTCTATGCTACTTATGTAGCTGTAGTTGAATTAAACTAATTTCTATTTGTGTGGGCGACAATCAACAGGTTAGAGCTGTCAATGCCTGAAGTGGCACCACTGACAGAATAATCAACTGTTTTCACAATTTTTGTTATGTTTGTAATAATATTTATTAAATCTTCTCCAGACATTTTATTTTCTTCTAACACAAATAACACAATAACACAAACGTCAACATTACAGATCAGCTGTTTACTTTGCAGTTGCCGTCTTGAAAATAATTCAGTAGCTGCCACACGTCTACATTTGCAGTCAGCGGCATTTGTAGTCGTGTGTTCATGTAGCCTGTCGTCGTCTATGTGTTTCATGCTTAAGTGTGTGACTTTAAAATATGACATGAATTCAATTCGAAAAATTGTGCGAAAGTATTACACGAATCTTAAAAAAAAAATATATAAATAAATGTGAAAATAATTTCTTTTCGCCGATTGTTTCTGCTTCGGCGGCGGCGTAGGGAAGTGGGAAATCCGGAGCCGTGGGTTGGTCGGATAATCTAGCGGCAGCTAACGGCGGCGGCGGCCTGCCCTAATTATTAGCAAATTGACCAGGCTGCTGCTGTGCAGACTACAGTTCTTAGGAAATTTGATCTGCAGCTGTTATAGTTGTAATGTGTGCTCTAACCTATTAGGGAATAGCACTGCCAGTTGGTGTTGTAGCGTGTGGAATTTCGTCTGGCTGTTGTTATGCAAAATCCAAATTGTCGTTTAACTCCATACGTTAACAGTCAAAAACGGCGGCGGCGGCGTAAGGGTCTATTACGGCAGTTGGAATAATTTTTTAAGAAGTTAGTGTCAAAACCAAAAAAAAAAACACTGTCGCTTCTAGCTACTTCTCATTCTTTGCTTCGTGAACCGAAAATTTCGCTCACTATTCATTTGCTTGGAACTCTGCTCTATATGCAAATTTCGTGAGCAAACTGAATTACAGGGTTGTTGTGCCAAAGTTACTGCGTACGAAATCAATCGTTTGCTTACTGTTTGGGACCGGAATTTTGAGATTTCGATTATTTTAACAAACAAAAGCAACATATGCGTTAAAAATAAAATAGAGGGTGAAGAGGAAAGATTCATGAAATATTTGAAATGTAAATCAAGGAAAGGTGGTAACCATAGAGCTGTCATTCTTCCTATCTGACATTTCCTTTCACACTATTCGTGGTACGGTCGGTGCCATAGAGAGTTATTTGACGTAAATTGACTTACACCAGGTGGAATTACAAAAATTTTTGACTTACAATTTTCATGTCGTTTTGATGAAAAATTGCGAAATTTAAACGTATTTTGGACTTTTTTTTATATATTTTATTGTCAGTATATATTTGTGGTGTATTTACACAAAAAAATTAATTATGCCGTTGCTGATTTATTGTTGGATGGTTTGAGCGATTGCCTCTATCTGGTATTATTAAAGCAATACTTTCCAACATCCAACCGCCCATCTGCAACAAACCAAATGCCATCAATTTACTGAGAGAATTGGCTTGTCTATACGCCATTACTCTATGGTGGTAACTCTCTGCAACAAAAATTTCCATTTACTTAATACGGGAATTTACGAGGACAGTTTTACAACTCCGTAATTTTTGAATAAAGTATATTTTCTTCGGTAAAAACATTTTATTTTTCGACGTAGTCTCTTTTAAATCGATACATTTAGTTTATCGATTTGTCAATTTTTTTATTCCCTCAAACTAATAAGGCGTTTGTTTCAGCGATGACCTCTTCATTCGATCCAAATCTCTTAACACCGAGACATTTCTTCAGGTTTGGAAAGAGAAAATAGTCACTGAGAAAGTAGTCGGAGAATATGGCGGATGTGGTAGCCCAATTTATGGAGTTTTCAATGGATCAATGTCGAATCAGTCCACCAGCTATGAATAATATTCGCCGGTGAATGTTTTAGATTTTTCAATCGATGTAAATGACACCATTTGCATCCCAAAAAAAAAAACAGTTGACAAGATCTTTTTGGCTGACAGGCCCACCTTGACCGCCTTTGGTTCACGTTCCACGTTCGCCCGGAGAAGTACACTGTTTTGACTATTCAACAGTCCCTGGTGTGTTATGATGGATTACTATTTCGTCCGTGGTCAATAAACAGCTCAAAAACTACTTCGGATTGCGGTTGAGCATTGGTCGAGTGTGAGTAGTCGCGGCACCCATCCCGCGGATGGTTTTTCATGCACAAATATTCTTGTAAAATGTGCTGTACCCGCTCTGTTGAAATTAGTTTCGGATAGTACAATATCATTACATCAATTTCCTCGTCGATTTCTGGCGTGACGACCTCTTATGGGCGCCCTAAACGCGCGACGTCACTTGAGCTGGTACAACCACAACGGAATTTGGTAAACCACTGTTTAACCATTGAGATTGATGGTGCACAGCCCCCATAATATTTATCAAGCCCTTCGTAGGTTTCGGTAATGGGGTTTTACGGAAAAAATGCTTTATGAACACACAATTACCATTTTTTCCATATTCCTTGCATTACAAGAGGTTATCTGATTTAATAAAAAGTCACGGAGCTTTCAAACTGCTTTCAACCTAGTGAATCAGCAATCCCATTTTTGAAAAACTGAAATAACATCTAGAAAGGTTTACACCTTTTCTTTAAATCTTTGCAAACGCAAGCTGCTGAGGTTTCTTGTGTTCTTCAAATCAAAAGTAATTTATTGCATATAAAGCTACTTTAATGGGGCGTTTACACGCACTCGATATTGCAGATCGACTCGATAGTTGACAAATCACACTATTATCATGTTATTTCTCATAAATTTTTTGCACCCAAAATCGCATAAATTTACCTCGAAAATGATATTATCATGTCATAAATCATTTCAACCGAAGAGTTGTATACGCACTTTCAGTACGAGATTGTGTGAACATGAAGCGGAAATGGGATGGAAAGGAAACGTACTTCACTGAACATGTACATTAATGACAACACATTCAAACATGATTAATATAAGAGGTAGTTTTATAAGGACAGCTGACTTTGCTTTCTTTCTTTGTTTTCTAAATAGTAAAAAAATTTCAAGAAATTCTAAATAAATTCCACATAAAAAAGTATTTAATTGCATAAAAACTTATTTCTACAAATAAAGATATAGGAAAAAAGACTGGCTCACAGAATTGTATGATACTAATACTACTACTAATTCCTCCTGCCACCACCTGGTATAATTCCATAATGGCATCAGGAAATACAAAATGTCAAAACTAAATCGAGTAAAAATGCATGTAAACATCCTTTTGCCGTAGAACGATAATCACGACATTATCATGGTAAAAGAGTGTATGTAAACGCGCTATAAAAGTCATAACTGTAAATTAAAGCAAATTTAAAGTCAGTTTCTTTAATTCGCCTATCGCTCAGTCTCTTTCAAATGATGTCCTGTATCCTATTTGCAGTTAAGAGGTCGACCAGCTGCTTCATCGAAACTCCCTGATTATATCAGAAATGCTTAAAGAGTTGCATTGAGTGTTCCAACAGGGGGTTTCTATGGCCAGCTCATCGAAAAGCCACTTGGGAAATGATGTAGAAGACATACAGATTATAGACCATGCAGCAAATCGTGGAAAGTCACTAGGCTAATTGGTGTTTTAATGCGGTTTATATTTCTATTTCATACAGATTATAGACCATGCAGCAAATCGTGGAAAGTCACTACGCTAATTGGAGTTTTAATGCGGTTTATATTTCTGGAAGAATTTGGACGTAATTCAATGGTAAATAAACGATAGGCGGACTGATAAAAATTTACTATAAATTAGAATTTATTGGCACTTATGACTTTTCCAATAACTTAATATGCAATAAATGAGTTTTGATTTGAACGATTTGTACTTTTGGTTTGGTTTAAAGGGAAGTTTTCTAGGTGGAGCCTGTTTATTATATATTGTAGTTTTGAACCCAATAAAAAGTAAATTTAAAAAAGACAAAGTACAAGACTGGCAAATCCATGAAGTACAACCCTGGGCATGAATTACATTTGGCAGCACACTTACTCTCATAGATAAAGGAAATAATAGAATTGTTCACTAGGTGCTGTCCCGTACTATTGCCACTTTTACTGAAGTTTCCCATAATTCTCATTGACGTTTATTAAAAATTGTGGGAAATTTTTGTGAAAGTCATTTAAACAATGTAAAATGTGACAAAATTTATGTGATTTTACATAATAGCATTTGTTTCTTATATAAAAAACTATTTTAAAGCCATGAGGCCAGTGTTGGGATATCAATAGGAGAAAGCACGTAAGACCGCCCAAAGATGAACATCCCGGAACGCCTTTTTAAACTAAAAACTTCCCGGCCCAAAAACTGTAGCAACTTCTGGGGTCGCAGATGCCGCAGAGTGTCTGAGGCCTCTCAACAAGGAATGGTAGCTGAACCGGAGGAATAACCAATTTATTAGGACATAGACGATGGTGGCCGTCGGTGGTGCAATGGGTAGTATGCGCGCCTCTTGTACATGAGATCCTGGGTTCGATCCCTGCTCTGACCACCTTAAAAAAAAGATTACAAATTTCTTTCGACGGCGGTCACCTCGCTTAGTGTCGGCGACACTATCGAGTACTTAGCTATGAAAAGCTTCTCAAAATACCGTTCGGAATCGGTATAAAAACTGTAGGTCCCAATCAGTGAGTGAAAAATTAGAAAGCGCACAGCTCACTGGTTGTGAGAAGCTCTCCCTAATCCTTAAATGGGATGTAATGGGAAACGGTTTTTTCTTTTTTTAGACGATGGTGACATGGCTTTGCAATTCGATGGCCATCAACTATTCTACTTTAAGTAACGTGTTGTATTCTTGATATTTTTGTTGAAAATTATTTTTTCTTTTGATAGGAAATTTTAGATTTAGAATGAAAAAAGTCACATTTATTGCTTTCAACGACATTAGAAAATTACCCACTACACTAAATTTTTCCCAACACTTGTACTTCATCTAAGTATTTGTACTTGTCTAAGTATTTGTCACTCGTACTTTTGGTTTGGTTTGTGTCTCGACTAGCATATTGGGGCATATTTCTTCTTTAATGGGAAATTTTCTAGGTGGAGCGTGTTTATTACGTATTGTACTTTTGAACTGAATAAAAAATAATAAAATTAAATTTTCTTAAATAAGTGCGTTTTCTTAAACGTAAATGTTCTCATAAAAAAATACCTATTCATATTCTTAAACAGAGTACCTTTACTTAACAAAATACTTTATCTTAAAGAAGTATGCTTGCTTAAAAAAATACATTTTCTTACAAAAAGTATCTTTTCTTAAAAAAAAAGTAATTTATTAAATAAGTACCTTATCTTACAACAAATTACCTTTTCTTAAAAGCTACCTTTTCTTTAAAGAGCAACTTTTTTGTAAAACAAATTAACTTTTCCTGAGATAAGTACCTACTCTTAAAATTGTACCTGTTCTTTTGTAAAAAAAGCTTTTCTTAAAAAAAAATACCTTCACTTACAAAAATTCCTTTTCTTAAAAGTACCCTTTCTTAAAAATAAAATAATACCTTTTCTTTTCTTGAGATAAGTAGCCTTCCTCAAAAAAAGTAAATATTCTTAAAAAAATAATAGTTTCCTAAAAACAGTACCACTTCTTTAAAAAGTACCTGTTCTTAAAAAAAGTACTTCTTTGAAAAAAAAAATTCATACTCTCAGGCTTTTTCTGGCAAAAAACCATAAGCTTTTAATAAAAGAAGTACCTCTCATCAAAGAAAGGACCTTTTCGGGAAAATATAATAATATTCTTACAAAAGGGACCTAAAAATATACTTTTTTAAAAAAAATACATTCAATAAATACAAAATTTTTAAAAAAAAAGTTTATCGTTTTACAAAAAGTATCTTTTCCTAAAGATCCGTTAAAATTACAGGCGCTTTAGGCGTGTTGGAACTAACTAGAACATAATATATAGCGAAAGGAACTTCGTTGCAAACGGGTGTCCCCTGACACCTCATGTAATTTTTTTTATGTCAATTTTTCCTGCCAGAATTTGGATGTAATAAAGGGGTTTTCAACAGAGACGCTACAAAAGTAAAAAAGCAAACGACGCCATATTTTTTGCCGCTCTTTTGACATTTCTCTTCAGTAAGGTTTGCCATTTCATCATGGAAAGATATAAGAGCCAACAACGAGTCGAAATTATTAAAATTTACTATCGACTTTAAGAGCGCTACGTCCAATTTATGGTCGTCATAATCGTCCTACCAGATCAACAATTGAGCGTCTAGTGTAAAAATTTGAATCCACAGGCACAGTACAAAATGTTCCCGTGCCAGTGAGACAAAGAAGTGCCCGTAGTGTCGAGAATATTGCTGCCGCTGAGGCTTCAGTTCAAAAAAGCCCAAATGTGTCTCTCACACGTCGTTCTCGAGCGTTGGGCATCTCTGTGACGTCCTTGTGGCGAATTTTGTGAAAAGATCTTGGCCTACATCCCTACAAAATCAAATTGACGCAAGATCTGAAGCCGCTTGACCACCATAAGCGTCGTATGTTCGTGAATTGGGCTGAGCAACAACTTGAAAATGATTCGGATTTTCATCGGAAAATCATCTTCAGCGATGAGGCTGGATGGCTTCGTCAATAAGCAAAATATGCATTATTGGTCAGACAGCAATCCACACGTAATCCATGAGTCATCATTGCATCCCGAAAAAATTACTGTTTGATGCGGTTTATGGGCCGGCGGCGTCATTGGGCCGAATTTCTTCCGTGATGATCAAAACCGGCACATTACTGTGAATGCGAATCGCTACCGTTCACTGATAACCGAATAATTTTGGCCCCAATTTAATAATATGGACTTGGAGGACATGTGGCTCCAACAGGACGGCGCCACAAGCCACACAGCGAATGCCACAATCAATTTATTGGAAACCAAGTTTGGTGAACGTGTTATCTCAAATGACCCAGTCGATTGGCCGCCTCGGTCGTTAGATTATTAGATTATTTCCTGTGGGACTACGTCAAGTCTATGGTCAATGCCAACAAGCCAGCGACGATTGATGAACTTCGTACGAATTGCAGCAGTATCGGCCGATTTATGCTTGAAAACCGTCGAAAATTGGGGTCAGCGTCTGGACTTCTGAAAGCGAGCCGGTGGTGGCCATGGAAAAGAAATCGAGTTCCATACATAATGGCATCGAACGTGCTTTCACAGGAATAAAGAATTTCATTGGTAGCGCTCATTTGTAGCGCTCTTATTGAAAAACCCATTATATAGCGAAAGGAACTTCGTTCCAACCGGCTGTCCCCTGACACCTCATGTAATTTTTTTATGCCAATTTTTCCAGCCAGAATTTGGTTGTAATACATATAAAAACGAATGAAAATTGTTGAGTTCTTCAAATCAAAACTTATTTATTGCAGAAGTAATTTCAAAATTCACAAGTACCAATAAAATCAAATTTAATATCAGTTTTCTCAATTCGTCTATCGCTCACTCTCTTTTCACATTCTGACCTGTATCAAATTGGCAGCCAGGAGGAACTGTTTCATCTAAACACCCTGATCAAAATTGTCGTTAGCCCAGTTAATTTGGACGAGAATTTGGTGGAACTGAAACACTCATGCATACTCTTAATATGTTACTCTATGTTTATGCCAACAAAATACAATTTGAGTAATTCGATTAGAATTGACGCCCAACATTTGGTCAAATATTATGGTAGAATTCATAATTTTTTGTTCATGCCGCAAGCGAAGTCTTCATAAAATTGTTTCAAATATTTTGGTATGACAACTACAACTGTTATCTGTTATTATTTTTTAGTTCTTGATCAGAAACAAGCGTCATGGTCACTTGCTACGTTTTGTGTCATTACTAGTACTGCGCAAAATAACTGCCAGATAAATGTGTTACATATACAAGCGTTAGTGATTGGATTCATTCCAACGATTTTCGAAGAGAAAATCCAATGAAACTCTGTTTTACCTGAAAAAAATCGAGTCCACACTTTGTTTTCCAATTATACTAACACTCAAATTTATAGGTGACCACACTTTTGGCAAGCATGAATATGGATATTCCGTCATTCCCTGTACCGAAGAAGAATGATGTCACGGTTGTCTACATCACTACGTGGTTTACCAAAAAAGTGGTGGTAATTATGATTCGGTTTGTGCGTATAAATTTAAATCAATAACAGAATCGTTAAAAGCGTTCTAAGAATCTGTGCCAATCGGTATCAAAGTGCACAGGTTATAGGCAAAATACACGACACAAAATGCTTGCGCAAAATACACTTTGCGCAAACTAATATACCTATTCACTATACACGACACAAAAAATGTTGCGCAAAATATTATTACCAGTCACGTTTTAACACCCGACGGAGATGGATGCTAATTGTGCAGCTGTTATTCTGCTTGCTTTAAAAAATATCATTTTCTTTTAATTTCCCTTTCTTTTAATTTTTCTACTAAAATTTCGTATGCGCTGTTTTTTTGGACCCTGTTGCAATATTCCTTACATTTTACTTTCCATAATGAAGACAAGTTTTCATATTCTTCTATGAATTCGGTCCAAAAAATTTTATCTTCCGCCATTGTTTTGCTCTTACTTCATTGAAAACTTTTCACTACTGACAGAGAGTTTGCGCAAAATCCCCACACTTTACACAAAGCGTTTGCGCAGAACGCACAAAAATCAAAGTCTGTTTTGCGCAAGCATTTTGTGTCGTATATTTTGCCTATTAGTAAATCTATGACATTTGCGTGGTGAATAAAATTCCACTAGCCCATGGGGATGATACAATAATATGTTCATCGTAAAGTCGTTTGAAGAGCTGATTTAATTTTTTTCATTTAATTTTTCGCATCAGTTGTCAAACTCACATGTATTTTGTTTTTGTACTCTTTTGTATTCTTGTTTTGTTGGTATGAATTTGCTTAGGGTTTTACAACTGAAGCGAATATAACAAAAACAAAATGCCTGTTATTGCTGCCTACAACAGCAACAACGCGTGCTGCTATTACCATGTAGATATTATTCTACCATGCCCATGGGGCTCGGTAAATTGTTGGCAAGTAGATGGCAATTTTTGACGTTTAACAGAAACAAACCAGCGGACAAATAATTTGTGTAAAGCGAAACCGAACTGCCGCCGCCGGAGATATGTTTATTGCGGTGAGGCGCCGCCAAAGGTTTTTAGATACTAATTTAGATTACTATGACTCAATTAATTTTAATAAATAGTATATTTGTCAGATTTTTCATATTTGCTTGCATATCTATATTTTGTAAGACCACAAATTTGTTTTTAAAATTATTCTTAATCATCGAATTGATCCAACGACGTTCCAAATTATTGTCAAGCGCCGCCGCCAAGTTTTTATATCGACTGGTAGCTCTGTTCATCATTTATTTGTAAACAACACAAAGAAAGACGAAGAAATTTGGTAGAAATTTGGATGAAATTTTCCAGAAATTTTGCAGAGTGAATATATACATGGATTGAAAAGATCGTATTCGCAAAACAATTATTCATTGCGCAAAATTATATTTCAATTGCGTCTTAAGTCTTCTTGTTATGATGAAGCTGTCAAAATTTACTATTGTTAAAAAATATAAAGAATGGCACAGCAAAAATGGAAATGTTTCTCACCATAATCATTTTTTTCTCACCATAGTACTTTGATACCGATTGACACAGACTCTAAATAGATACACTGTAAATAAAAGCTTCATCATCCGAGTGAGTTTGTTGTACATTCATTGCTGCGAAGAATATACTGTAATAGCAACAAAATACATTGGGATTTGGATGCGACATGATTCCAGCACGGCAGTAGTTTGAAGCGTGCACAATATGCGACAAACAGATTTCATCAGACGAGTAAAATTTTCATGGTCGCAACAACAGTTGGACTTTTAACTGACAAATTTTCGTCACTGCGACGAATATACAGGTTGGCTGGTGAATATTGCTACATTAAGAAACTCAAATAACTTTTTTCTCAGTGTATGGAATTCATTTTGGTTTTATTCATGTTAAAGCTCATTCAATTTTATTAAATATAGCTTAATTAGTTTTAAAAATAATGGAATTTAAATGCCCTCCCCCCTGCTGGTTGATGCATGTGGGGCATATTACCAACAAGTTGTTCATTACTGCTTGGAGAGTTGAGACAAGAATAGCCGCAATTGTTTCTCGAATGGATTACTTTAGTTCATTCAAATTTGTTGGTTTTCCTTTGTAGACTTCCTGTTTGCAATAACCCCACAAGAAAAGTCAGATGCAGTAAGGTAAGGCGACCTGAAGCGCCAACGGAATGTGGAGTTTCTGCATATCAGCTTATTGGGAAATTTTCGTCGCAATTCTGTCATAGCTGACCGGGCTATATGAGAAGTTGCACCATCTTGCTGAAACCACACAGAGTTGAAAGAAATTCTCATTCGGCGTAATTCTGGATTGAAAAACTCTCTCAACATGCTCAAGTAACGGTCTCCAGTAACCGTAACGGTGTGACCGTTTTCTTCGAAGAAGTAGGGACCGACAATGCAGTGATGAAAGTGCATGCAATTCCGTCTCATGGAGTATCTGTGGGTTGGAAGCACTCCATATTCGACAATTTTGTTTGTTTATGTTGCCGTTTAAATCGAAATGGGCCTCGTCAGACATGAAAAGACAGTTCAACATGTTCCCGTCGTCTTCCACCATTTGAAGCATCTTCTGGCAAAATTCCAAGCGAATCGGGAAGTCTGTTGCATTCAGTTTGTTGACCATTTGCATTTTATATGGGAAGAAGGCCAAATCTTTGTGCATAATTGACTGCAATGACTGTCTGCTTATACCCATTTGAGCAGATAAGCTTCTTGTCGAAACTCTTGGATTGTTTTGAATGACAGCAGCGATTGTTTCCTCCGTCCGAACTGTAGGGTTTCGATGGTAATATCTTCTGTTGACTGTCCCATGATCGGCAAAATTGTTTACAAGTCTCATTATGGTCCATCTGCTCGGAGGATTACCGCCAAACGTGCGCCTATTAGGGCATCCAATATCGGACAGGTTTTTCAATTCCGATATTTTGATATCGAAATTTTGACAATTCCGCGATTCCGATATTAATATCGATATTGAACGTCTTTAATTAAAATATTTTAAAATCAATTTATTACTGAGACAATCGACCGACATGAATAAACAAAAATAAAAATTTAAATAAACGGAACATTTATTTCTTCAAAAAAAAAAATAAAATTTGCCTAAAGTTATAAAGGGTTTTTCAACAGAGACGCTACAAAAGTAAATCGATAGGGACAGCAAACGACGCCATATTTTTTGCCGCTCTTTTGACATTTCTCTTCAGTAACGTTTGCCATTTCATCATGGAAAGATATAAGAGCCAACAACGAGTCGAAATTATTAAAATTTACTATCGACTTTAAGAGCGCAATTTATGGTCGTCATAATCGTCCTACCAGATCAACAATTGAGCGTCTAGTGTAAAAATTTGAATCCACAGGCACAGTACAAAATGTTCCCATGCCAGTGAGACAAAGAAGTGCCCGTAGTGTCGAGAATATTGCTGCCGCTGAGGCTTCAGTTCAAAAAAGCCCAAATGTGTCTCTCACACGTCGTTCTCAAGTGTTGGGCATCTCTGTGACGTCGTTGTGGCGAATTTTGCGAAAAATTCTTGGCCTACATCCTCACAAGATCAAATTGACGCAAGAACTGAAGCCGCTTGACCACCATAAGCGTCGTATGCTCGTGAATTGGGCTGAGCAACAACTTGAAAATGATTCGGATTTTCATCGAAAAATCATCTTAAGCGATTAGGCTCATTTCTGGCTGAGTGGCTTCGTCAATAAGCAAAATATGCGTTATTGGTCAGACAGCAATCCACACGTAATCCATGAGTCATCATTGCATCCCGAAAAAATTACGGTTTGGTGCGGTTTATGGGCCGGCGGCGTCATTGGGCCGTACTTCTTCCGTGATGATCAAGACCGGCACATGACTGTGAATGCGAATCGCTACCGTTCAATGATAACCGAATATTTTTGGCCCCCCCAATTGGATAATATGGACTTGGAGGACATGTGGCTCCAACAGGACGGCGCCACATGCCACACAGCGAATGCCACAATCAATTTATTGGAAACCAAGTTTGGTGAACGTGTTATCTCACGAAATGGCCCAGTCGATTGGTCGCGTCGGTCGTGCGATTTGACGCCGTTAGATTATTTCCTGTGGGGCTACGTCAAGTCTATGGTCTATGGTCTATGCCAACAAGCCAGCGACGATTGATGAACTTCATACGAATATCGAACGTGAAATTGCAGCAGTATCGGCCGATTTATGCTTGAAAACCGTCGAAAATTGGGTTCAGCGTCTGGACTTCTGCACGCGTGCCCGTGGTGGCCATGCAAAAGAAATCGAGTTCCATACATAATGACATCGAACGTATTTTCACAGGAATAAAGAATTTCATTGGTATCTAAAACCGGTTTTATTTTATTTACAAAAAACTTTTATAGCGCTCTTATTGAAAAACCCGTCATTAAGTACATTTATTTCATTCTTTAATTTTTTTTCTGTTGATGCTCCTTCTGGAAGTGGGCCGACAGAAAACATAGGACATTTAAAGTTTTATCTTCTAAAGATGAACGGAGTTACCACTGACGGAAAATGACATTTCGGATACAAGACTGGATGGATTTACAGTTTTCAAATATTTGTAGGCTAACGAATATTTGTAGGCAGCTTGCAATGCATCCTTCGAACCATTACCCGTTTTTGATTTGGGCGTATTTTTCATATCATTGCAAATGGCCATGTCAAGTTGCTCCTTCAACGACAAGCTGACTGAATGAACCATCTACTGAATCACTGTCATCGGCTACTAACTCTGACTCCTCTGAAGCTTTGTGAAGTTGTTCATACAGTTCAATCAGAGCATTTGCTGTGTTGATTAAAACCTAAAGCATTGCCAACATTTTCATATCGCTGATGACCTTTGTGGAAGTAATGCAGTAAACCGGAAAATATTTTCCGGCGTTCGTTGATACACAGCCAAATCTGATGTTCCGAAGCTGTTAATCATGAACACTATGGCCGTGTCGGATGACAAAACAGTCGCTTCTACGGCCAGTTTCACCGGTTCAAGACACGCGACAAACGATGAAATGGTGTCAAACTCCAAATCACTGATCACAATTTTTGAGTCAATATCAATCAGTGATTTACTGATGCAATTTTTTAACTTCAAGAAGCGTTCAAGCATTGCATGCAGACTATTCCATCGTGTCTTCGTGGCCAAGACGTATGGAATGCGTATGCCAAAATCATCGTTTGTATACTTTCCCAGCGTTTTGTCGGTTTTTGTTGGGGAATGATGAAATTACTTGACAATGATGCGTACTTTTGCTATTAATGGCTTCACGTTTTGAACCAACTCAATTTCGTCGTCGTTTTCAGCAAAAGCAATTTCAAAATCACCAAAAACGTCCATATCATCATCGGCGTAATTCTCATCATCAGTGTCGGCAGTGGTGTCAACACCACTTCCGTCGTTTGCGTCGTCAGAGGCGTTGCCTTTTTTCGGATGTTTGTACAAGACGTCAATTATAGCTAAGTGAATGCCGTGAACCATGCAAAGATTTTCATCGCATATGATCAGTCGTCCCATTTTCCGCCATCTTTTGAAGAGTGGTTTGCATAATCCACCACCATATTTCGAATTGTGGTTGCTGATTTTATAACTTCAAGCCCGCGACCCTACAAAATCAAAAACAATGAAATATTTTCAATATCGAAATATCGATACTGAGCCAAACAAAATCCGATAGTTCGATACCAGGAAAATGCCCGATATTTCCGAGATCTACTCTATACTCTCTTTGGATCGAAACTACGGACTCCAGTGCGTGATAGCGACGGACAATCCAAATTCTTGTTTCAGTGTCCCAGTTATCCATTTTTGTTAAATCTAAAAATCAATCTGCAAAATAACAAAATATTAACCAGATTCCATAAGCTTGACATAAGCTTGCGGAAAAGTTTCGACGTATTTTGTGTTATCTGGCAATATCCTTGAAAATGACCAACGAAGTTGTTCGAAATATTGGAATTAATTAATAAAATCATGAAGAAAAGACAATCCTATACACTGTTGACCTCAAGCCGGAACAAATCTGAACACAGAAATTCATAATTTTAAAATAACTTTTGAAATAAACTTTGAGAAAACTCCTCACTCCTGCTTTGTGATCTCAAATTCCTCCCACCCTTGGCGTTGTAAACGGTGCATCGGGCAGACCTGCCCTTCCACACAGCACTCAAATAATTCTAGTCTGCATTGCAGGGAATCCCACAAATATAAATGAAATCTTAAATAAATTAAACGGTTTCGAATGGAAAATAGTAATTTAGAATTGACAAACATATTTATTTTTTATTTTTCTTAATATTTAAAGTCCAATAAACTTACGTTGTCCGACCATTTATGGCTGTATGTTGTCACACCTAGCCACCCCAAAAAAGGTAAATTGTTGTAACAATTCCAAAAAAAAACGTTCGCCCAAGGTGGAAATTGTTAAATTGCTTTCTTACAAGGTAATTCAACAATTTTTGCAATTCGCAATTACTTAAATGCCAATCACCGGCAAATGGGCAATTTGACCAAAGCACCTTTCCAAGAAACCCATAGAGCTTTAGCAGCTCCCATAGCTTGTTTGTCGCCATGTAAGCTAATGATGTACGAGATCGTACCGAAATTTTACTGAATAACATGTGAGGCAAACGTTCATGAACAAAAACAAAAAAACAAAAAACCACATGACTTAAGGAAACAAATAACTTGAAAATCCCCTTTACAATCATGAGAAATCATTAAAAGCCATTTACCGATCAAATACCTCATTTCGAATGATAAATAAGACAAATAAAACAAAAGTTTTTAACAAAAGTTCATAAATACAAAATGCAATCTAAAGTACTGACAATATCCATCTGCTTGTATGGGTGTGTGTATATACGATCATTACGCCCAGCAAACAATTTGAGAAATAGTTAGCGACTGTATTTTAAATTCAAACTCGTTTGCACCATTTTATCGATTAAATTAATTAGAGACGATACAAATTGATATTTGGAAGTGAAAATGGTTTCTTTTAGAAAATACCAAATTGTTGAATGTATAAATAAATTAAATTATATTAAACTTGGAGAATGGCTAAAGTTATATTCGCCCATAGCTGACTATTCTATAGTCAGTACGCAGTAATAAATATTGGCCTGTAAATTTCAATTAAAAATATAATTGAATTTTTAAAAAAAAATCAATTTTTTTTTTGTTTTTTCCTCCTTCTTTATTTTGCAATCTATCAGATATTTGACAATAGGCAACTTGTATAAAATATTCCAACAAATTTAAAATTCATCTCAGTCTCAGCCTGAAGAGAAACAACCACTGCTGGTCCTCATTGTGGGTAGTGTACATTTTACCGAGTGCTTACTAGGTGCGTAAGCTTAAATCTTCTTAATCTTCTGTCATGTGTAGCTACTTCTAGAGGTCTGCGTGTCAAGATGATAGTATGTGAAGACAGCCTCAAAGCATAACGTTCGTTGATTCTGTTGAACTCCTGTTGAACTGTATTTAGTCGGTAGTCTCTGTGTAGGGTTTCGTTTCTTACGTAGTTGGGTGCATCTGCGATAAGACGTAGGCATTTGGATTGGAACCTCTGTATGAGTTGAATGTTTGATTTTGCTGCTGAACCCCAGAGTTCTGCTCCGTATGTCAAGATTGGTTTGATGATTGCTGTGTACAGCAGTAACTTGTTATCTAACAATAACTTAGAGTTTCGTCCCTTAAGCCAGTACATAAATGTTAGTTTAAGACCAAGTTGTTTCCTTTTCGTTATAATATGTTTCTGCCAAGTTAGACGTCTGTCCAGGTGTATGCCAAGATATTTTGCACTGTCGGCTTGTGGTATTTCTGCGTTGTTGATTTTTACACGTGGACATGTTTCGGCTCTCAACGTAAAAGTTACGTGCGCTGACTTATTGGCATTGACTTTGTTAACTTTCACAAAGAAGTATCAGCATTCTAAGTATGATTTAATTATTTCGAAGAACGAATATGGAAGGTTCTTTTTAATCTTGTATAGTAAGCCAGTATGCCATACTTTGTCAAAAGCTTGGCTAATATCCAAGAATACCGCTGAGCAATATTTTTTTTCTTCGAAGGCAGTTCTTATTGTCTTGACAATCTTGTTCACCTATCGTTGTATGACTGTCTCTGAAGCCAAATTGATGGTCTGGAATAAGATGTTTTGAATGCAGTATTGGCTTTAGCCGAAGAAGTACAAGTTTTTCAATTAGTTTGCCCATCACTGGTAGTAGACTTATTGGTCTGTACGATTGCACATATTCTAGCGGTTTTCCTATCTTCGGAATCATTATTACTTCAGCCACTTTAAGCTGCACCGGAAAGTATCCAACTCTGAATATAGCATTTACAATATTTCTGAAGTGTGTAATGACTATATTTGGGAGTTCCTTGAGGATTTTCGACGTGATCAGATCAAAGCCTGGTGCCTTTTTCCTATTTGGTAGATTTTTTATCAATATTTTTATTTCATTGCAGGTTGTTTTCCTGATTGGCAGGTCCATTTGGGCTGGTGACGACAGAAAATCATGTAATTTTGTAGGACTACTATTTGACGGGACAGGTTGAAACACATTTGATAAGTGCTCACCAAAGATGCCACATTTTTCTTTATCCGTTCTAGACCAAGTCCCGTTGGATGATCTGATGGGCGGTATTCTCTCAGTAGATGTATTAAATTTTTTAGTGGCTTTCCCTAAGTTATAGGATAAATTTTCCGTTGGCGAAAGGTTGGAAACAAAAAAGTCAAATTCTAAGTCTTTTTCCTTTTATTAGTGTGTAGTTTGTTTCACTGAAGATTTCAAATCGGCTATTATTGGAGAGTGGTCCGAAGATAACTCAAGACATGGGTGTATTTCAATTAAAAATTAATTGATTCAATTACATTTTTAATCTTATTCAAAATTTATTTTTTGAGTTTACAACAGAACTTGGAGTTGGCAAGGCGCAAATTTACGCCGCTAAAAATGTTTAATTTTTTAGTGCATTATCGAATTTTTGCTGTAAATCTTTCTAAATTAACAAACCTTAATATTAACAATTTTTGTAAACAAAAATTGTTGTGATAAAATATTTTACAGAAAGTTAAATATTACAGCGCCGTTGGGAGGCAATATGTGTGGCGGCTGAGTCACCAGCCGTCGTCGTTACTTTTCGCACGGCTCTAGTCTTTGATATGCAACACTGTTGTTATCTGTAATTCGTGTATTTTTGATTGAAAGAGAGAATAACAGTGTTAAATTGTCTTGTTTCGTGATTAATTATGTTTAATTGGCAAGTGTTTTTGAATAAATTTTAGGAGAAAATTTCTTTTAGCAGCAAAATTGGGTTTTTTTTTCGTTTTTTTTGCCTGGTAGAGCATTAAATACGGACTAAAAAAACCAAAGTTTGCGGAAGTCCATATTTTCCGAAATATAGGTCTCCAAAGCTTGAATGTCTAATCGCGCTTAACTCTGCCATTTATTATCCGATCCTAATGAAATAAATTTCATAAATCGTTCAATTTATATTCCAACTAGTTGTCCGGCCGTCCTGCCGGGCTCTAGCAGGGGAATCAAATTCCCTCTGTAGCTTAAGTCGATGTGTGACAAAATCAGAAAAATCGCGCGAGTTTTTGGAAATAATTTTTTTATTTTGGTGTGTAAAAACTACAACAAAGGACAACAGAAATAAAAGACAACAACGACAAAAGACAAGAACAAGTTGAGTAAACCAAAAAAAGTGAGGTTAAAAAGCAGTTTTTAAATGAGCCCTCAATGGGTTAATAAAAGAAAATATACATATTTATATACAGTATATAGAGCCTTGTAATGATACATATTTCAAGCAGATCCGATGATAAATACCTGAGATATGACCGATTATATACTCAAGCTTTAAAGGCCTATATCTCAAGAAGTTGGACCTAGCGCAAAAAACAAAACTTATTTTTCAACTCAGCGCAAAAGCCTTTACCGTTGGTGAAAGTTGGGTGCTGATCTGATTTTTCCAAATTTTATTGGAAATGAGTGTTTTGTTTGTAAAGGAAAATATGGCTGTCCCCAAACATTTTTTATGCACTTGAAAAGAGACAATTTTCCACCTTATGCCACATACAATTGTGTACACGAAATTTGTTTTCAAAAATTTCACATAAAAAGCAACTTTAAGACTCACCTTCTTAGACGTTTTGAACGTGTAAAACAAGAGTGCCCTAAATTGGATAAAAGCAATACATTTCTCCAACAAAGCTGTGAATATGCAGAAGGGATGGAATGCGACAATGGAGTTACTGTTGCTGTGGAAGGAGCAGATAAATTGAATGTTTCTCCCGAACCACCAGAGCAGTTCCACTCTTTCAGTTTTAAAAACAAAATAAAATAATTTGTGACAACGAAATGGATATTATTGTTGAATTACATTCCCTCCATAAATGTTCTCCTTCTCGTTTAAGAAAACCGACATTATTTCATTTCATTTCATGTATTAGTCAATGGAAATACAAATTCATTACAGACTTCGATTTAGTAACAAATTGTACAATAAAGTATTTTATATAAAAATAAAACCAATAACGTCAATATCGATGTATAGACTTATACAATGTACTCTTATAAAAATTCATTCTAAAATTTGAAGTTCCGATTATGAATTCAAATTCTAAAAAACTTAAATGTGTATCTGCGAAACCTTGAATAAAATCGCTTTAAAAATAGAACATTTTAGTTTTTAGCGTCGTCGCAGGGGGTGGGGGTTTCATGCTCAAAAAAGCAATAACGGTTTTAATTGATTCAATTTAAAATTTAATCAAAAATCGCGAGAAGAATCAACAATTTTTTTAATTAACTTGATTACATACTTAATCACTATTTTTGAAAAAATCTAAAAAAATTTTTTTTCACAATTTTACAAAAGAAACATTCCTTAAGGTTGGCCGTGATTGGGGCTAATATGGTTTATTCTAATATTCCAATTTTCGATGACGCGTTCGAGCATCTCATGAGTTAGATTTTGAGTCACCTGTGACTCAACTTTGACGAATCGTTGATTAGCTGCAAGTTAACTCAATTCCCGACAGGGTACTTGTGTTGAATGCGAAGCAAGCGCACATGATGTTGCTTTCACAACGCTCAAGCAGATTCTGACTGCTTTAAATCAAACCAGTGTTGCCAGAGTGGAACTTTTAGTGCAATTTAGTGCATTTATTTCTAAGCTTCTGCACTTGTTTTCGGAAAGATATGCTTAATGGGTTTTGGCTAACCTGACTAACTGTTTTTGATCGAAACGCGGGAGTAGTGTCTGTTGACATTTGCTTTGAATCTTTGTATGCCACAACTGGTGGGAAATACACTAGCCGGAAGTTTATTTCACATACGGACTGTACGGCTGAAGAATGACTTTTCTCTATAATGTGTAGTGCGGTCAACCGGCCACTCGATAAAAAAAACGGATGAGAGTTCCTGGAAAGGCGCGTGCTTCGGTTAAATATCCTCACGTCTGGCATAAGTTGACGGATGTCCGAGGAACACATACCGTGGAAATATCGATAGAACAGCGACACGCAACCCACATTTCGACGATGCTCAAGGGAGACAATAGAGTTGGATACCCTACTGTCTCCTATCAACACCGTCGCTCTCCTCTGGACACGGTCGTGAAGCTCCAAAAATGTTCAAGCAGCACCTGCCCATATATGGGAGTTATATTCCATCTTTGGCCTGATGTAGGTGGTGTAGATATTGAGAAGATCAGATGGAGTGAAGTATTTCTTGCACCACTTTAAAAAGCCCAGACACTTGAATGCATCTTTCGACACTTTCCAATACATGTTTTGCCCAACAGATATCACATTGTATTTTCATGTCCAGAACATCAAGAGCGTCTGATTCATCAATATCCATACCATCCATAGACAATAACGACACAGCTGGGTCAGCACTCCGCTTATGCGACAACAAACAACACTGGGTCTTACCTTCATTAAAATCTACTCTATTCATTCGATCCCATTCAACAATGGACACCAGATCCCGGCCGAGTGTTTCATTCATCGTCCGGCGTTTGACTTCAATCTCTTGAAGACTTGGCCTACGGTCGAATGAATAAGAATGACAGGGATTACTGTCATCCGCAAAAGAGTAGATTGGTTGGATTGGAACAGAGCCCTGTGGTACACCTGCAGTCAATTTATGCTCGTCGGATGAAACCCCATCTACAACAACTTGTATAGTGCGATCTCTGAGAAAACTTGATATAAAACGAGTCAAGTTATCACCGACACCAAAAGCAGCGAGCTTTGAAAAGAGTTCTTCGTGCCATACTCTGTCAAAGGCCTTGTAAATATCAAGAGCCACTACCTTACTCTCACCAAGCTGGTGGATCTATCTACCCCACTTTTCCGAAAGAAACGCCATCAGATCTGCAGTAGATCTCATTATACGGAAGCCATACGCCGATCATTAAAACCCAGCAAAAAATGTGTATACCAATCACCAGAATTCCCACCAGAACTATGCGGTAAGAGAGAAGTACTCCCAATTTGGATACTTTTAAGTAGAATAAATTCTGTTCCTTAGCGCTACGATTCAGTACAAAAATTAGTACGATGGTAGCATGTCCGACTAGAAACGGCAGCTGGTGAAGGTCCTGGGTTCAAATCTCACCAAATCAAACTTTGATTTTATTATTTGTTTTTTGAGGCGATTTGCATTGTGCCGATTAAATTTGCAGTCATATAAAAAAATTGGTCAATGTGGCAAGTACAACGAACGAACATTTGTTGCCAAAATATTCGGAATGCAATTGTATTCGTCTGAATACAATACCATACAAATTACGGGGTTTAATATTTGATTATTAATTTTTCTGTAACAATTTTTCCCGACCGGGATTCGAACTCAAGCGTTTTGATTGTCAATCGCGCATCTCACCGTCGAGCTATCGAAGACATTGAACTTGGACGAATAATAACAGCATTAGTGGCAGATTATCTTTTTCTTCTGACAAACACCACAATATCTGTAATGCAATTTCGGATTCCTGTATGCCGAAAATCCGCACATAGTACTTCGTTGGTCGTACTGAAAGGGGTAGAGCCGTTGGAACTACTCCATTATATTTTTTCTGGGGAAAGTCATTGGACTCAAGATATTTCACAAGATGGTGGTTAACCATGCTCTCCATAACCTTCGAGAGCGTAGAACAAATTGCAATTGGGCGGTAATTTGGAGGGTTACTTGCATCACTTTTTTTTAGGGATTGACTGGATATTAGCAACCTTCCAACGCGCCCGGAAGACGGTATGCAAGGTTGAAAAGGTTGCGCAGTGGACATGCCAGCGTCGAAGAGTACCTACTCAAGACCAGTGCAGATATGCCATCCGGGCCCGCAAGAACCTTTAGAACTGGCATAAGTTGAACGTTCGAAAAAATATTGGGGGCATGGAACAAGATACGTAATTAATCACGGGGAGTGGTTGATTGCTATCCGACAAGGAAGAGTTCCTTGCAAACGTTTCAGCCAGAAGGTTAGCTTTATTAACCGGTTGAGTAGCAAACACGATGTGTTTGGGCACAAGTATACTTGTTTTTGCGACAAGCTACAAACACGGTATATTTGCATTCTATCATCAGAATAGACATATTTTTCAACGTGTAGAAGTATCAAGGGTTGGGATGTCAAATATGTATGTGAACTGACATTTAAAACATCCAGAATTGCAAAGCTTTTTTTATTAGCAATTTTATAAAATATTAAGGGTAGAGTTGGGAATTTTAGTTCATTCAAGTGAACGCTCTTTTTAGTTCAGCTCAACAGAATGAACTAGTTCATTCATTTTGTTAACTAGTTCATTGTATCATTTCAGCTTAACAGATCATATGCTCTGTGAACTAAATAGCTCGTTTCAGTTCAACTTGTAGTTTTAGTTCAATCAAAATTGTCTGATTTTTGCTGATTCCTAAAGTGTTTTGGATACTGTGATATTTGTTTATACTAAATCGCCCTATTGAAGATCGAGTTAACGATTGGGTTTTTCCACTTCTGAAATATTGGTTCTTCCGTAGTCTATTTATACAGGGTGATTCAGGAAGTTCCGGACAAATTTCTCCAGCTTATTCCTTGGCTCATTTCATGAAGAAAAGTTCACTAGGACCATGTCCGAAAATGCAAGGGTGCGAAATGGCTAACTTCTGAGCCAGTGGTCGGATTTTGGGCTTGTTGGAAAGGTCTTCAAGAGGCCTTTCAGAATCAATAAAAAAAAGTAGAAAAAAGTCAAATCGCCGAGATACAGAGCTTTCGGGAAAAAATGTAAAAAAATTGACATAACCTCAATTTGCTCAGCCAGATGGCAGGTAACTTATGTTTTTTGAAAGATAGCCATGCCTCTTACCTTTCCAAAATGACCTTAACGAAGCCCAGAGGTCTTACCGTTCCAAAGTTATGATCATTTTACTGAAATGCAAAAATGTTTCTGTTGGTTTTTGGATGCGAAATAACAGCACACATTTATTTGTTTTTGTAAATTAACACGTTTAAGATTTTATTTTATTGATTTGATTTGATTTTTTTTAATTGATTCTGAAAATTTCAATAAAATAAAATCTTAAACGTGTTAATTTAGAAAAACAAGTAAACCTAACTTACCTGCCATCTGGATGTGCAAATTGAGTTTATGTGATTTTTTTTCCATTTTTTTCTGAAAGCTCTGTATCTCGGCGATTTAGTATTTTTCTACTCTTTTTTATTGATTCTGAAAGGCCTTTTAAAGACCTTTCCAACAAGCCCAAAAAAAATCCGACCACTGGTTCAGAAGTTAGCAACTTTACCCTACTACCCTCAGACCGCCAATCCGAAAATGCCATTTCGCACCCGCTGCCATTTCGCACCCTTGCATTTTCGGACATGGTCCTATTGGACTTTTCTTCATGAAATGAGCCAAGGAATACGCTGGAGAAAGTTGCCCGGAACTTCCTGAATCACCCTGTATTTTGGATTACAAGTAGTATTAGCGCTGTAGTTATTGTGTAGAAGCCGGTTACATATCCATTCCACAAAAATTGCAACATTAGGCACCTTTGTGAAAATTGGGTGAGACAAAGAGAGCATGAACTAGAAAATGGCGGATAGAACTGCATAAGTGATATACAAAAATCTGTTGAAACAAGTGAACTATTGAGGGGTATAAACTATACTTCGATGTATGAAAATCGGAAACCGCTTTTATTAAATCATTTATATGGTTGAGCGTTTTTGAGTTTATAGGCAATTCATGTCCAATATATTAAATTCGATGTATAAAATTTGAATACAAATTCAATACATTTTAGATACGTAAATTTAAAAAAGTTATTCATTTAAACGTTTATTAAAACAAACAGAAATGATATCTGAACTAAACAAACGATAAAGATATTACATAATCATTAATGACGCGTAAAAAGCTCGTAGTTCTGCAATTTTCAGTTTTAGCATTTTTTTTATAAACTGAATTTTTTCTAGCACATAGCTTTCGAGTACGTGTGAATTGCCGATCGTGCCTGTGAAAAATTCGACTATTGTCGACCTCGCGAAGCTATATTTTTCGTTACTTCAGATTTTAAATATTATAAAAAACAAAATTTTGTTCTAAATTTGTCAACCCCTGATATCTTAGTAACTAAGAGAGTTGTTGAAACATTTTATATAATTTGCCCGTCTTTTTTTTTTGAATTGTGCTATCGAAAAACATTTTCTGACCGTCGACAAACAATTGGTTCAAAAACATGTTCAATTTCAGGAAATGTCAAAAAAAAGTTATATTAGATAAATTTTGTTATAATTTCTTGCGAATGAAAATGTTATCAAGTAGAGACTCAAAATCAGACATTTGCAAAATGGTAAGGAAGTTCCTTTAAAATTTTGTAATTTACTGGAAGACTACATATACTTTTATATCTCAATTGAAAACAAAATTATTAATTAAATTGTTCACAACAAAGCCAAGTAAATGTTACACATATTGATCATGGTAGAATTATCTATCAGGTATAGTCGTTTAAACAGGTGATAACATCTTTTCCATATCAGTTTTCGTTTCACTTGTCAAAATCGTATGTATTTTATTTTATACTATTTTGTATTCTTGTATTGTTGGTATATATTTGTGTAGAGTTTGACAACTGAAACGAATGCACGAAAATAAAATACATGGTAGCAGCAGATGTTGTTGTAGTTGTAAGCTGAACTACAACAACATCTGCTGCTACCATGTATTTGTTGGCACTGACTATAAACGTGTTTGCCCTATCGCAGTGTTTTCACCCATTACAGCAAATGTTGCCATATTTCGTAGTATTAAGTGTAGATCGTTTTATTTTGAAAGTCGCAAGTGGCGATAGCTTAATGGAATAAAAAACAGCCTTAATGCCTATTAATGGACTCAGGGGATTACCAGAAAACTCTTTGACAAGGAGGAACTAAGTTTCTCCTATAATAAACATTTACGTGGACATGATTGAAAAATGGATACAAATAGAAAAACATTTTCTTCTGTAGTACCAAAAATATGAGCAACAAATCAAATAAACGTGCTTAGATGTCGAAAGTTGAAATTTGGAACATCGATAAATAATTTTGAAACAAGCTATATGCCTCGTTTCCACTACAGAATAATTCGTAATTCGGTCGCTCATTCGTAATTCACCGTACAAAATATTCAGAGCGAATTACCTTGTTTGTATGTAATTCAGTTTGAATTACCTTAAGCGAACCACAGACTTGTCATTCATGAGCATGAGCTTTATCGATAACTTTTAGTCTGACTGATGAATTTTAAAAAATATTACCAAACAATTTTGTGAACGTGATAGTTAGTGATGCGAACATCTTTGGTATCAAGAAGGGCGGTAAAGCGACAATAAACATCAACGATATCTGATGTTCATGGTCATGAATGACAAGTTTGTCAACAATACACGCGCTGGATGCAAAAAAGTAAATTATTAAAATATTTTTTTTTAAATATTTACTCTCTTTTTATTGAAACAAAACAAATAAGAAAGTAAACTACTGTCAGATCGAATTATGTATGTATGTATGTGCAGTGGAAACAGGGTAATTCGGAATAGTAATTCAAAGAGCGAATTAAGTAATTGGCGCTGTAGTGGGAACAAGGCAATAAGCTACTTCCGATTCGTCGATAACTAATCGAGTTATCGATATTTATTTACTTATTTTTAGGTTGTTGTGTTAGGTGTTGTACAATAAAAAAATCCTCGGAAACCGGCAATTGGGGTCGAATACTCCTATCAACTGCCCTCTTTGCGTTCCGTATTACAATTTATTGTGTAAACGTTTAGTTAGTTTAGTTAGTTTCGCTGGGTAGTTCCGATACAATCCTAAAACAAATTGCCACAATTTTGTCGTTTACGATTTAACAAGAGTGCGTGAATAGAGTTTTTGATGTTGTTTCTCTTGCTTGATTTGTTGCTATTGTGTTGTAATGCTGTTGTTACTGTTGCTGCTTTTTATTACAACAATTTAATAATTTACGCTTAAGGTAAATACAATAACAGACACAGCTACAACAAATTTATTGTCTGTCATTATGACATTTTTGCTTCGTTTTGTGGAGAGTAAAACAACGAATTCATGACCAATATGAACAACAGTAGATTTTTGCCAAGTGCTAAAAGGGAATTAAACAAAAACCGTTGGAATATTTTGTAAATAACTAGAGAAAAACAGTGGAAAATTTTCCAATATTTAGTGGGCACAGTGTAACAGAATTGTTTAAATTCTACTGTGGCGAAATAATATTGGTAAACTAAATTTTAAATAAGTTATGATGGGCATGGATATAACCGTCCACAATTTTCCTATTTAATTTTCTATTTAATTTTTCATATTTTTTCTATTAAAATATGTTTTTAATCAAAAATATGCTCTCAAACCGGGCTATGATTGAAACCATAAACTTTTAAAGATCAAATAAACAAAAAAACGAAATGTTTCTCATTTGAAACAGCACATCTATGCACTGGCTTACAATAGGTCTGTCTGTTTACTCGATAATTTGTACAAAAGCCAGTAAAAGAGAGCCAGAGAGAAATTTTTTTGACAGTTCAATGATAGAGAACTTACAAGTTGTTACTGGAGATTTTTTTCCCAGTAACAATTTGCCAGTAAGAAAACATATGTTTTATGGAAGCAGCTGTTTTATGAAAATAGATGTTTTGTGTAAATAAACAAATTTTCCATTACAGGAACGTAAACTATTAACGAATATGTTTCATCCATGTGACGAAGAGCTTTCCTTTCAGTGTAGGTACACTGTTTATCGGTAAAGAGTAATCAGCCAAACCGACAGATGGACGTAGATTCTCGTCAAAACGTTTTACAGTCGTCGAATACTTTAGTGTAGACTTTCAATACCAAATGCATTTGAAAACCTTAAAGTTCGCTCATGGTACAAATAAATGGTAAAAGCACTAGCCCAGCTGATTTTACCTTTTTTCTGGAGTGAGTATGAGTAAGTTTTCCTCTTATGTCAAAGTTTGTTTACATTTCTATTTATTTTATTTTATTTCTTCATTTACATAACCGAGCCTCGAGGCCTTATATGGTTACAATGGTCTGCAACCCCCGTTCGCCCGCAACTGCTGTTTTTGAAAATTTTTCTCTGTAAAAATCACATAAAAACGTTTTAATTTTCACACTTAAACACTTTCAATATATCAAATAACACGCAATCATTTTCTAAATGGCACTTTTTGCAAATTTGTGTACATTTTCATCATTTTTCTATCAGCTGACTTGACACAACACAGACACTGAGCAAAAACAAAATGCCTGTTGTTTTTGGCTTGTTGTATTTGTTGTCGTACTGCATCTACCATTATATTTCTACCGTGAGTTCGTTCAATTAGAATTTACGTTATTCACAATGTAAATCAATGAATCTAGCACCAGAACCATTTTAACAAACCCTCATCCTAAGTCCTCCATTTGGTGCGAGATTCATTAAAAAAAATTTATATTTTTTTTTAAGCCGACCAACCTTCGGGTATCCGGATGGGTGTGGCAAGACCGTCTATATTCAATAGGAGCGTGATATTGCGCAAACTGTTTTAGGAGATTTATCGTGACTACCAGCAAATTGTCAGCATATTTGTATGGGAGGTAAAGTTATCAAGTTTTAATTTGACAATTCATTTTATCATTTTAATTCGTGCCAAATTTCATTAATATCGGTTGGTGAGTATGGTATCGTTTCGGTCAACTGGTAAGCCGCCCAACTTTTTTACCGAAGGAAGGCAAGACAAGGCAAGTTGTATATAATAGCTTATATAAAAAAATATAAATAATTGCTTATACATATATAAATATAAGTTGTTTATAATAGCTTTTTGCTCAATACCAAATTTCACAAATTCCGGTTGTGATTTACGGGAGATATCGCATCAATCAACCGGATAGTCGCCCATTTTTTTGTAATAGAGATTCCAAAATGGTTAATTCTTAAAAAGAATTTGGTTAAAAGATATCTCGGGTCTAATATGAGTTCATCTTTGCGTTACACATTTTTCTATATAAAATGATATATAGCACTGTCGCTATGGGTGAGGGTAGTATGTCCTATGCCTTATGGTACGGTTACGCTCTACAAATTAACAATTATTTTATATTTCGATTGTAAAAAGTACCAGAATATTATCCATTCGTTGTCCCACTGTGCCATCTCCATGTAGACGTATTTATTACAACAACACAAACATTCAATCAAGTGTGTAATTTATATTTATTTAATAAATTAATTAAAGGCCAGTAATTAAATTTAAAGATACACAGGTATAACAAACAAAAGCTTGACCGCTATTGACATGCGACGGGTAATTGAAATCTCGAATTGATGATGTTATTTTGTTTTTCAACAAGGGAACGGTTTTTCATTTGACGTTTGTTATTTAAAGAAAACTTTCATATTGGTATAGGGGGCGTGTTTTGGGACACAGAGTGGAAACATGAGACGTTATTGCATCTTGAATCTATAAACAACCCGGCAGTGACGTGACGTGGCATGTGATTGTAATTAGCATTAAAACGATTCATTGCAAAAAGTATAAAATTTCTATTGAACATCAAGCGTAATGTGATTCATATGGATGGATAAAATATTATGATTAGAAATGTTATCACGATTTTTCAAATGACTTGAAATGGCGAGCAGAGTATTAAGGTACATATGTATGTATATGTATTTGCCGTGTGTATTGTTCAGCAGTTTTTACTATTGTGATCACTTTTTCTAATTTCAAATATACATAAATACAAATCTGATCGATGAGAGCGGTGGAGAAGAGGGGTCATAAATTATTATTTTCTTAATGGAAATATAAACTGAAATATCTTTCTGCTTCATGATCGTATTATGAAATAGTGATAGTGGATAGAAATGCAAACATTATATGGGGTTTGATCTTAATCAAATTAAATAAAAATGTTTGACATTTAGTAAATCTCTTAAAACTATAAGATGCTTTGAATAAAAATCTTTAATATTCTCTAATCAAAGGCCGAAGTAAAAGCCAATAAAATACTTCAAATACATTTCGTTTCTGTCATATCATTTTACTACTTGGCTCTACACCACAGTGTGTTACGAGGGTATAATGAGGAGTCGTCGCTGCGCCAACAAAATCAGTTATGTGTTTTTTGTTAACTTTTCAGGAAAGCAAAATAACTAAAATTTTCGCGGAACATTTGTTCTACAACTTCGTCTTTGCTAGTACAATATACTTCGAATCCGATTTAAATATCAGTATAAAACGACGTGAGCGCATGTATACATACAAATGGTTTTCAAATGTGCAATAAAATTTTGTTAAAAAAATTACACATAACCCTTTTCGCCGGCGCAGTGACGAAGTGCTGATGATTGCAATATACAGAAATGTTCGACATAGGTCCATCATAACCTTCGCCTTACAACACCCACAAAAAAAAAACGAATTAGCTGTAACCGAATTTAGAGGTTATCACAACCACATTAGATGTCATGACATCCGAATTAGTGGTTGTCACAACAGCATTAGAAGCTATCACAACTTATTAAAGGTTGCTGCAACCAAATTTCAGTTGTGAGAACTAAAGTCAGTCGTGACAACTTCAATTCGGTGGCAGCAGCCGAATTTACGGTTGCTAAGTGCAATATCTACCCAGGTGATCATTTCGATATTTCTTTTTTAATAACTGCTTTTTGAACATTATATTTTTTTCATTCATACATTGAAAGAAATACTTTATATCAAATCGATGATAAATGTTCATCAATTGTTCTTCACTGAATTGATGTCAAATTTCATCAATTCAATGAAAAAGTTCTTCAATTTGAAGATTGTTCGTTTCTTCAACTTTTTCAGCGTCATTGAATTGATGATATTTTTTGCATCAATCTTCATCATTGGAATTTGGAAATAATTAGTGCAATCGATTCAAAATTTGGACGTAGTATTGAAAAAATAAACAGAAAGAAACAAAAGTAGTAGAAATTGAAAAAAATACAAAATAGAAAATAGTGCAATGGTTAGAAAACATTATCCACGCTATGAACATTTTTTTTATGTGGTTTGTATCCTGCTATTTTAGATTTTTTAGGATGAAAACTAGTCAGAAGATTTTGGCTACTTATTATCAAACAATTTAGATAAAAATAATGACCAATTTACACCAAATTGATGACAAACTTACACCAAATTGATGAAAACCTTACATATAATTGATGAAAGATGTACAGCAAATTGCTGAACAATTCATATCAAAATGGTGAAAAATTACTTCACCTCGATGACAAACTTCCATCAAACTTATAAAAAAAATTACATTTACATGATGTAGCATTGTCGTTGAATCAACTTAAACTATTTATGAAAGATTGATGAAATGTTCTTCATCAATTCAATGAAATGTGTCGTAGGTTGGAAAATGAGGAATTGTTGTGAATTCGTTCCTAAATTTGATGAAGCTTTTTATTTCAGTGTAGCGATGGGGCTATATATAATTTAATACGAAAAAATTAAACGCATAGAAGGAACTATTACACCTAGTCCATTTTCACCAGCCCATATGCCCCAAGACCGAAAGAAAAAGCTTCATTAGATTTATACATTTCCTCATTTTCCAACTTACGATACATTTCATTGAATTGAAGACGAACATTTCATCAGTCTTTCATCCATATTTCATCAATAGTTTACGTTGATTCAAAGACATTGTTGCATCAAGTTGATATAAATTTTTCATCAGTTTCATATAAGTTTGTCCTCAAGTTAAAGTAAATTTCTCACCACTTCACCAATTTTTACATAAAAATTGCTCATAGCATGAATAATGTTTTGTGTCTATTGCACTATTTTCTAGTATGTATTTATTTTAAATTTTCTACTACTTTTTTCTTTTTCTCTTTCCTTTTCAATACTTCGTCCATATTTTGAATACATTCTACTAATTATTTCCAAATTCAAATAATGAAGATTGATGTAAAAAAGATCATCAATTCAATGACGCTGGAAAAGTTGAAGAAACGCACAGTCTTCAAATTGAAGAGCCTTTTCATTGGCTTGATAAAATTTGTCATCAATTCAATGAAGAATAATTGATGAACATTTATCATTGATTTGATGTAAAGATTTTCTTTCAGTGTAGCTAGGAGAATGCCTCTTATGGTATTGGGATACTATAGCATTCCAATTCTATAGCATTAGGAGTGATATTATTGAACACACTCTCAGTGGCAAGAAGGTTACCAACGTATACTCCTTGGCACCCAACGATTTGTGCATGTATCCTACACTGCATGAAAAGCTTCATCAAATTTATGAACTCCTTCATCAATTTGTTGAAACATTTCCTCATTTTCCAACCTACGACACATTTCATTGGATTGAGGAAGATTATTTCATCAATCTTTCATCCATATTTTATCAATAGTTTATATTGATTCAACGACAATGCTACATCAAGTTGATATAAATTTTTGTTTGTTTGTCATCAAGTTGAAGTAAATTTTTCACCATTTGGATTTTAATTTTTCACCAAATAAAAAACCTGAGCCCTTAGAATATTTTTTAAATGGAAGAAAAAATATCTGTAAAGTATGAACTTATATGACTTTAATTGATGGAAAAGTTTTGAACGTACTTACGGAAACAAAGTCTTCTCAGTCGTGCCCAATATGTGGTGGAAATCCGAAGCAGTTTTTGTCAATAAAAGATTTCAGGTCATTAGTGTTTCAGCCAAAACCAAATTCATTAAAATATGGCATAAGCCCATTACACGCTTGGATTCGATGCTTAGAATTTATTCTGAATCTTTCATATAGACTTCATATTAAAAAATGGAAATTCGAAATGCTGGTGACAAATTACTAATGCAACAGAGATAAAGTGAAATTCAACAACAATTCTTTGAGAAAATGGGTCTTCATGTCCATAAGCCGAAAAGTAATGGAAGTGGATCAACAATCGACGGCAATACGGCGCGAAGAGCATTTTCAAATCCGGAATTATTTGCGTCAATAACAAACGTTAACATCGAGTTTTAAAAACACTTTATTTATTAATTTTCTGGTTTTATGTTAATAATTTTATAAGTAAATAAATGTTATTTCTAGCAGAATGCTCCATTATCCAAGGGCCGTGTTTTCTATTAACTCTCACACCGCTAAGCTTACTTTTCCGGTCAATGCAAGTGTGCATATAATAATTTTAACTTGGTAAGCAATATAGTTACTAGAAGTGGGCGTGGTTAGGGCGGATCGACTTGAAATTTTTATCGAAGAGTAAGATACCCATCGTAGTCACCTGTACTAAATTTTGTAGCTCTAGCTGCTTCCTGTGATTTCTTGCTTCAAAAACCATTCATTTGACCCATGGTGCATCCCCTAGGTAGGTATCCGAAGCGATGTACATATAATTTTATCATCCACGTGATTAATAGATCGGCCACAGCCTGAAGTTCCGTTGGTAATACCATATCGGGCCCGGTAGACTTAAAGGGTTTGACACTGCTGATATTCCATTTAAGCCTGGATTTAGTAACCATTTCAAGGGAAACTTTTGATCTGTGGGAAGTATGTTCACTTACTCTTGATCATTTTTTTCAGCGAGTTAGCAAGATAATGGATGTCCATAACCAGATTGAGTGAATCACCACTACACGTTGTCCACTGTCCAGAAGAGTCCGTCAGGTAACCTTTTGTCGTATTGACCGACGGCAGTATTTCCATTAGCGCATAGGCATCAGATGTATCTTCTATTGATTTAGAGAAGATCATCCACGAGTTTAGCTCGTTTGAGTTTAATATTATATCGCCTTAGTTCAAATTTGTAATTGTCCCACTCCTGCTTACCTCTAGAAGTCTTGGCTCTGTTAAATAGTCGTCGGTATGACTTTCTTATATCCGCAAGTTGTCCGTTCCACCAAGAGGCGTCTTCCCCCTTGGCTTCGTTCTTGGGCTAGAGATTTGTAGCGACGTGTTGTGAATACTGTTGAGCCTATCTGATACATTATCTATGCCATTTAAGCACCTTATCTCCACAGGTGTTTCAGATCCCAAACTACTTTTATATAGAAAGCAGCCAGTCTTTCTCACATTGCGACGAACTACTTCAGGCTTTGTCAAGTTCCAGTCCAGCTTGAAGTTAATGAATTTATAAAGTTGTAATTTCTTTTAGTCTAAGACATCATGTTTTCTCCGGTTAGTGAAAAAAATGTAAATGCCGCGGGTGGGATTCGAACTCACATTCGCTAGACGATCGTCTCGATGTTTGTGAAGCATCATCTTCAGCAGCGTCTAGTCCGTTAAGCCACTGCGGTGTGTATTCACACTATTTATGTTCAGAGAATGAATTACCATCGAGGACATTCCATTCCAATGCAATTTTATTGACTCGGATTGCAACTATGAATTTCCTTTTTTTTTTTGTTAATGAGACAATTAATTACACGGGAGTTGGGTTCAAACATGCGTCCACAATTTTGCAATGTTTAATATAAACATATGCTTTACATAAGTGCGAAATAGACAATATGGTTGGCATGGCAGGTTGCCAATACACAAACATATGGTCAATTGGAGACTCCTATTGTAATTATGGCAAAATTAAAATTGCAATTTTTACATTACAGTTGGGCGGAAACAAACAAATATGCACAAATATTACAATGTTTTCCACGCAAATATATATATAATTATAATATCAATGAATTGAGATCGACATCCCAAACATATCTATGTTTGTTTGTAAAGCTATTATAATTATGTGTAAACATATTTAAAAATTTATTTTATCTGCGTTCGTAGATTAATTTTAGTGACTTTTAGAAGATTACTGCTTTCCAACAGATACATTTGCAGACAAATTTCAAACGTCTGATATACATATAAGTAGATATATTTCCGTTTCAAGTCATTTTATTTTATTGGACATATTTCCCTTATCTGTCGTCAGCAATAATGCAATACTTTAAACAATTTTATACAGTTACTGAGGAATTCAAAAACGAATTTCGATTGTGACAATTATCAGGGGGTTTTGAATGGATCCAATATAAACGGATACGAATATCAATTCCAATGAAATGTCGTCAAATGAAAATGAGTTTTTTAGATCTTATCTTTATGCACAATGGACAAAGGCGGCAATGGGGTTCTTTGACAAAAGATACATAGTGTGCGAAAGTAAATTTCAATCTCATTCTTTTATAATTATTACTACTATTTTTTTATACTAATATTTTTTGCCACCTCTGGTCTATAACACATTGATTATAATGGTTATAAACTTGATTAGGTTGATATGATGGATAAAAATGATTTTAGTTGTGTAATTTAATCCAGAATTGATATCACTTCAGAGGGTGAAGTGTAAAAGCCGATATTTACTCTCAATTTTTATTATAAATGGGATGGAATGGACGGAATGTGTCCAGTGGCCGTCGCACAGTATGGTAAATATCCGACCTAGGAAAATTCAATAATAACGAGGACGCATTCAATTAAATTACAAGTTGATATGTTACCAAATATACTAGATAGTATATACGAGTATATGCAGACAATATATTGGATGAGTCATTTATAGGTATTAATTTTTCAAAAATAAAACAAAAAATCACATGAGGTTTCAGGGGAAACCCGGTTGGAACGAAGTTCCTTCCGCTATAAGTATATTATGTACTAGTTAGTTTCAACACGCCTAAGGCGCCCGTTGAAAAATACGATAATTAAATGGATCTTTAAGAAAAGAGTTTTTTTGTAAAATAATAAACTTTTTTTAAGAAACATTTTTTTTTCATAGAATGTATTTTTTTTTTAAAAGTATATTTTTAGGTCATTTTTACAAGAATAATATATAAGTACTATATTTTCCCCAAGAAGGTTAGTTTTTAAAGAGAGGTACTTCTTTTATTAAAAACTAATTTTTTTTTAAGAAAATTTAATATTTTTAAGAAGAAGTACTTTCTGTACAAAAAGCCATAAAAGTATGATGTTTTTTTTAACAAAGAAGTACTTTTTTTAAGAACAGGTACTTTTTAAAGAAGTGGCACTCGTTTTAGAAAAAAGTAATTGTTTTAAAAAAAAGTACTTATTTTCAGAAAGGCTACTTATCTCAAGAAAAGAAAAGATGTTATTTTATTTTTAAGAAAAGGTACTTTTAAGAAAAGGTATTTTTAAGAAAAGGAATTTTTGTAAGAAAAGGTATTTTTTAAGAGAATGTATTTTTTGAAGAAAAGGTTGTTTTTAGAAATGGGAATTTTTTTAGAAAAATTATTTTGTTTCACAAAAAGTTACTATTTAATGAAAAGGTAGTTTTTTAAGAAAAGTCAATTTATTGTAAGAAAATGTACTGTTTTAAGAAATGGTACTTCTTTAAGATAAGGTATTTTTTTAAGAAAAGGTACTATCTTTAAGAATATGAAAAGGTATTTTTTTTTGAAAAAATTTACTTTTTTTAAGAAAAGGCACTCATTTAAGAAAATTCAAGCCCTTCTCTACGAATACCACTGATGACAAAAATATGGTGATGGAATTTCTAGATGCTGCATGTCCAATGGAATTGCCGATAAAGCATTTCACACCCAAAGAAGTGGAAAAAGAAATCTCAAAACTAAATAAAAAAAAATCCCCCGGACATGATAGAATCGATGCAACAACTTTAAAACTGTTACCAAAAAAGGCTATTTTATTACTAACGCTAATATTTAACTCAATGCTTAGATTGCAGTATTTCCCACTTCTATGGAAGCGTGCAGAGATAGTTATGGTTCCTAAGCCCAACAAACCGGAAAACCTAACCAAATCACACAGGCCAATAAGCCTTTTATCAACCTTTACGAAAGTATTTGAACGGCTGTTTCTAGCCAGGTTACAACCAATTTTAGATAGTAAAAACATTATACCTGAGCATCAGTTTGGATTTCGACATCAACACGGAACGCCAGAACAATGTCATCGCGTTGTAAATGTTATTAGAAATGCGCTTGAAACCAAACAGTACTGTTCCGCTGTTTTTTTGGACGTCAAACAGGCATTCGATAGAGTTTGGCATCCTGGTCTCCTCTACAAACTAAAAATGGTTTTACCTGCGCCTTACTATTTAGTACTAAAATCATTTCTAGAGGAACGTTCTTTTTATGTTCGAGTAAATGAGGAAACTTCAGATATTAACTTTGTAGGCGCAGGCATTCCTCAGGGCAGCGTTTTAGGACCAGTATTGTACACAATATACACGTCTGATCTACCTGTGAGTGATGAAGTTATTACAACAACTTACGCAGATGATACTGCGTTCTTGGCTTCAAACGAGTCTCCTATTAATGCTTCAAATATTTTGCAAAACCATCTCGACTGCGTAGCCAAATGGCTAAAAAAATGGAACATTTGTGTTAACGCTGATAAATCAGCACATGCAACTTTTGCATTAAGAAAAGGGACGTGTCCAAAAGTATTTTTAAATGGCGAGGCAATTACTTCATCCGAATGTGTTAAGTATCTTGGAATGCACATTGACAGAAGATTAACATGGAAAGACCATATAAGAATGAAAAGAAACCAATTGAAAATCAAAACTCAACGCATGTACTGGTTAATTGGTCCAACATCAAAGTTAAGCCTTGAAAATAAAGTTCTACTTTATAAAACTATGCTGAAACCAATTTGGACATACGGTATCCAACTCTGGGGTACAGCGAGCAACTCGAACATTGAGATTCTTCAACGATATCAATCAAAGACGATAAGAATGATTGTGAACGCTCCCTGGTTCGTTTCCAATGATAACATTCATAAAGATCTAGGAATTGCTAAAATTAAAAGCGAGATAAATCGAGTTAGTGCAAACTATTTAGATAGACTTAGTAACCATCCCAATGCATTAGCTATTTCTTTACTTGACGATAGTGAGGAAATTCATAGATTAAAACGCTTTCATATATTAGATCTGCCTTTTCGTAAATATAAATAAAATAAATGACAACATAATTAATGTAATTGGTATTTGAAAAAACTTTTTCAATGTTTATACGTTTTGAACTCAGTGGAGTTCAAAACATACGTTATATTAAGGTTATCTCATTTGCTTATTATTGTACTACAATAGATTGCAAAATAAAATATTGAAAAAAAAAAAAAAAAAATTTAAGAAAATGTTCTTTTTGTAAACTTCCTCACTTTGGCTTTTCTAAATTTACTTTTTATTGGGTTCAAAATTACAATATTACTATACCGGGTGATTCAGGAAGTTCCGGACAAATTTCTCCAGCGTATTCCTTGGCTCATTTCATGAAGAAAAGTCCACTAGGACCATGTCCGAATATGCAAGGGTGCGAAATGGCAGCGGATTTTTTTGGGCTTGTTGGAAAGGTCTTTAATAGGCCTTTCAGAATTTCAGAAAAAAGTAGAAAAAAGTCAAATCGCCGAGATACAGAGCTTTTCACATAACCTCAGTAAAATGGTCATAACTTTGTAACGGTAAGACCTCTGGGCTTAGTTTAGGTCATTTTGGAAAGGTAATAGGTGTGGCTATCTTTCAGCAGAAGAAAAAACAAACAAAGCTCTGTATCTCGGCGATTTGACTTTTTTCTACTTTTTTTTATTGATTATGAAAGGCCTCCTAAAGACCTTTCCAACAAGCCCAAAAACCGACCACTGGCTCAGAAGTTTACAACTTTACCCTACTACCCGCCGACCGCCAATTCGAACATTTTGAACCCGCTGCCATTTCGCACCCTTGCATTTTCGGACATGGACAAGGTATACGCTGGAGAAATTTGTCCGGAACTTCCTGAATCACCCTGTATATTGGTTACAAGCTCCACCTAGAAAACTTCCCATTAAACAAGAAATTTCCCTAGTCTAGACACAAACCAAAGCAAAAGTAAACAATATAGTTGATAATTCTGGGTTGTAGCATAATAGTGTTAAAACAAAAGTTGTTTAATTTTTTTTTTCATTTAGCCCCCATTCCGCAACGTGCGATAAGGAACTTCGTTCCAAAAAAATTTAATTCTAATGATTCTAGCGTCGTACAAAAGCACCATTCTTTAGATTTATTTTTATAGATTACATCTTTCAAACGTTGACCGTCACTATGGCCAATATGATGAATTTTGGGATTAATTATAAACCGCCGCTATATTTTCTTCAAACGTACTGGTCGCATATTATCCAATAATCAAAATTTGGTTTCCCATTTGTCCATGTTATAGACTATTGTGTTTTCGGTAGGTCGATTATGTGCACCTCGATGTCGAACGAATTCTTTGGTTCGCATTTTATTAATTTAATTTGACAAAATTCTGAAACGTTGTATTGAAATGTTATGAATTTTGTCAATTTAACTACCGATTTTTATCGTTAAAAAGTTACAGAATTCCAGAGAAGAACTAGTGAATTATTTCGACCCAAGTAAAATGTGGGAACTGCAGAAGGATAAGCCATGGTGCAACGAAGAATGTCCCATTGCAACTGATGCAAAAGACGCTGCACGTATGGCAAATAACTATAGTGTTTACTTTTGCAACTATTTAGAAAGAAAAAATGACAGTGATAGCAGAGAGAGAGCGCGTAAAGACCGAAATGTACAGGATGAATAATGAACTCCAAAAAATTTTCTAGAAGGTAAGAAGATCGTGTAACGGGCCGAATAATGGACTGCTCTCCTGCAAGGACGAGAATGAGAATCTGGTGTCAGATAAGCAATGTGAGCTTAAAATGTGGAGAGACCACTTTTCATCACTACTCCACTCAGATTCTTCCACTGAAGATCAGGAGATAATGATTATGAGATAAGATTAGAACGGAAATCTGGCGGCTTAAGAATAATAAAGCCGCTGGCTGAGCGCATTTTGAAGGTTAACGCCGTTAACCCATGAAAATTACTCATACAATTTTAATATGTAAATACTGAAGTTTAAAAAAAAGAATTACAGCAGACAGTTGTCCGAGGCCTTCGGCCACGGACTGTCCCTGCAGACTGTGTCAGAGACACGGCCATTAAGTTTAACGTAGAATACGCCATCCGATAAGACAGAAAACATATATAACAATAAATTCATTTGCTTATATTATTTATCATTTATTGTTATATATGTTTTCTGTCTTATCGGATGGCGTATTCTACGTTAAACTTAATGGCCGTGTCTCTGACACAGCCTGCAGGGACAGTTCGTGGCCGAAGGCCTCGGACAACTGTCTGCTGTAATTTTTATATTTACCAACGGCATTTGATTCAAGTCCGTTTAAAAAAAAAAATATTATGTTCAATTTTTTTAAACTTAATTTAATTTATGTATTTTAATTAATATTTTTATTGAAATAAGTTCTGCGAATGTTGAGAGGGCCGCCCTAATATTAAAAAAGGTTTACCTTATCGAGTCTTCGCATTAGCATTCGAGCGTTGTGCGAAAGCTTTACGCTTTACAATTCAAAATTAATGATACAACAGCTTTATTGAAGCTTTCGCAAAAAAGCTTTATTACGTTAGCTTACTGTTTGTTTCACTTTTTACTAGATACATGTTGCCAAGCAACATTAGCTTGCTGTTCGTTTCACTTTTTACTAGATACATGTTCCTAAGCAATGTTGAGCAACCAAAAACACTCAACCAAACACCACACATATGTTTGAGTGTATGTGTTTAAACAATTTTCATTTGAGAAATTAAAATACTAGAAATATATCAACCAATATGAAATGTATATCAAACGAAAGGTAACATCTTCATTTACCTACAAAAAAAATTTTAAAAAAATTCATCTAGCCGTTTCCTCAAATTCAATGAAATAAAGATTACAACAATAAACACCTGACATGACTCCTCATACCGTAAGGTAAGACGTATTCTACGTCAAAAATGCAACCGTAATAAAAACATAGACAAAAAAGCCGGAAGCCGTTGCCGTAATAAAAACTGTTTTGAAGCTCACGCCGCCGCCGATACAATTGGCTCTCACCGGTTTAAAATGTGTACCGATTTGACCGACTGATCCAATTTTAAAGGTTCAGTTGTTTCAAAAACATTTGAAATTTTTACAAAAGTGTCAAAACCAAGTAATTTTTCTGTTGTGCCGATAATTTGGTTTCGACACGGAGTTGCTCTAAAGTGGTCTAAGCAAAATGTGGCCACCTGAAATGCCAATTTCATCTCAAATTAGGTGGTGTAAACAGCAAAGATTAGAAAACACGGTTACCGCTAACCTGGCCGAGAAAAGTAAAATAAAATGTTTTTTTTTTGCACTGTGGGTCTCAAACGATACCCAAGTTGTGCAACACAAATTGGGTAAAATTCCTTTAATCCACTACAAACCCTTAAAAAAATTCCTATGTCAAATATATACTCTACAAAAACAAATATTTTATGTTATAAACTATGACAGTATTTCAAGAAATACAGCAAAAAGTATTTCAGAATTTTATTATTAAAAGCAGAATTTTATTACTAAGCAGTTTGGTTAAATATTTGTCCTGTAAGAAGTATCATCTTACGCGACTTTCGATATTGCAATAATTGCCATTCGGATTGAGTTGGTCCTCACTGATTTTCGATCGATATAATTCGCATATGTTAATTTCGCATAAAGACTGTATACATATTGTTACGAATAAGTAAAAGCTTTTGCATGCTCTTAATGACTCCACTAACATTATGTAAATAACAGGCGGTTAGTGCTGCGCCTGAATGTATGCATTAATTCTCCGCCATTCGAGATGATTCTACAAAGATAAGTAACAACAACAACGTCTAGAAGGTTCTTGAATTCGCTAGATATAACTTAATTTGAGTATGGTGAGTTGGTATAAATAGCGGAGGTCTTTGGAATGGAGAGTTCAGTTTGTGATTAACCGCCGTAAAGTAAGCAACGCGATTTGATAGTAAAATATAAGACTTGTTAAAGTGTCATAAATAAAGTAAACTCTTGTACTATATAAGTAAAATAAAAGGAAGTTAAACCGTTGTAATTATCGTAATTTAAAACGAACCTTATTTTATTATTGGGAATAAAACAACGCAAAAAGGACGAATAAGGAAATTCGTAACAATATGTACGATTTATAATCTAACACTAGTACGAATTCAGGCTCAGTAGGTGACCATATGATGATGAACTTGTCATGGAGTTCGCCACTAGTCATACCTGTGAGTGTGTTACCCTGAATAAGCAATTATTGCAATAAAAACCAACCATTTTTGAATTATACTGCCGTATTATGATTCTCTCATTTGGAGATGTCGAGTAAATTAACAGCTGATTATTGTATTATACAACATATGTTTCGTTAAACGATATCCGAAAACACGACATTTCGAGTGAAATGTGTTTGTTCAGGGCTGTAGAAAGATTTTTCAGACCTTGAAAGCTTATAGTATGAACTTCTCATACATTAATATGCAAACTAAAAAAGGTCATTACAATAATTCTAATATAACTGACATTAGACCGGCTATTCGAAAATCTATGTCACACAAACAAAAACGATGTACAAGTAGACAGTCAAAATTTCTCTTCACTCAAATGCCAACAAACAAAACGAGTGAAACCCTAGTACTTCTCTACTCTCTCTCTTACTCTCTTCATTGAATATTTCAATACACGAGCAGCTTTTTGATAGTGTTATTTTATATAACTATACAAATTCCAACCATGTTGAAGTAAAATTACATAAACTATGCAAAAAGTATGAAATAAGCAAGATATGACGCGAGAGAGAAATGCGTTTGAGTGAACTCCTAGCACTTTTTGGTTCTCTTTTACCAGGGTTGCCAAGTTGCGCACATCTTCTGGTCGTCTAATTGTAAATCGTCTTTGACACAAATATGCAACTGTGTGTTCTAGATCCAAAGAGAATGAATAGACGTAGAGAAGAAAATGTAGTCATGGAGTGGAATGCTAACAAAATGCCTCGATTTTCTGCTCTTTCTCTTACTCTCTTAGTTGAATATTTCAATTCACGAGAAGTTTCTTGATAATGTTATTGTACCTAACTATACAAATTCCAACCATGTTGAAGTAAAATTACGTAAAGTATGTAAAAAGCATGAAGTAATCAAGTTATCAAGCTAGAGAGAAATGCGTTTGAGTGATTTGTGCAGACTTTTTGGTTCTCTTTTACACACTTTTATTTCTTGTCTACCTAATTTCAATGATTTTTTCTAGATGAACTAACCTCAAAGCAACTGCAACTCTGCCAGAATACTTCAAAATGGATGTACAAGTAAAGAAGACAAAACGCCGCAATTTGGCAACCCTAGTAGAAGAGAACCCAAAAAGTCGACGCGATTCACTCAAACGTATTTCGTTCCCGCGTCATAACTTGATTATTTCATACTTTTTATATACTTTATGTAATTTTATTTAAATATGCTTGGAATTTCTATAGTTGGATACAATAACATCATCAGAGTACTGCTCGTGTGTTGAAATATTCAACGAAGAGAGTAAGGGAGAGAGAGCAGCGAAACGAAGCGCTTCAATCGTTTTCTTTGTTGGCATTCCACTCCATGAGTAAATTTTCTTCTCTATACCATAATTGCTTTATGAATACTTACTTACTTATCCGGTCTCAAGAACCGGTATGGTCCAATCAGGCCAGCGATAATTGTTTTTAGTCTTTCGCACATGATACTTGATAGAACATTATATGCTATGGATAAAAGGCTTATTCCACGGTAGTTATCACAGAGACTCAGGTTACCTTTTTTAAATACGGGGCATAGTACACTGAGACTTTAATCGCTGGACATGCATTCATCTAACCAAATATTGCTAATGAGCTGAAGCATGCACCTTATCAGCTCATCGCCGACAGCCTTAAACAGGTCCGCCGGTAAACCATCGGCTCCTGCGGCTTTGTTGTTCTTAAGCCGGGCAATAGATGTTCTGACCTCGTCTTGGTTAGGATGGGGGCAAACGACATCGTCGTCCAAATTGTGAGGAGATTGTCTCATCGTTATTGGATATCTCAAGTACCAGTAGCGCAGGGATATGATGTCTCCATATACCCAATATGCTGTGCACATCTGCGATGAGATTTCCGTCCTTGTCTTTACGGAATGGGGGCCCTGAACCATGTCCATTAGTTCCGTTTTTGACTTTTTGGTAGAATTTTCGGGCTTTGCAATACGAAACTCTTTATCGTACCATGGTTTATTGCGAAGCGGTTTATCGCAACCAAGTACGGTTGTTGGGGCAGTTTTTATAGAGTTGGAAATGGGTTTCCACAGCGCGTCAGGATTGCCATCAGGAGGGGATGGCTTCCGTGCCAAAATTTGCGAGAGCTTCCTTGAGTAGGCTGTGGCTACCTCTGGTAATTGCAGCTTTCCGATGTCTAGCTTTCTCTGCGTCTTGTTTTGTACGATTTTCGGTCTACTTAATCTTGTGCCAACTTTCGCTGCTACCAGATAGTGATCATAATCGATGTTAGCTCCGCTGGTCACTCGTACGTCCATTACACTGGATGAGTGCCTTCCATAAATTACCACGTGATCAATTTGGTTGTTCGTTCTTTAATAAGGGGTTACCCAAGTAGCCTTGTGGATGTCTTTATGCTGGAATCTTGGACCACTAACAACCATATTCGTTGTCGGAACTGTCAGCATGTAGACTGAATTTGTCTTCAGTTGGATGAAACACATTTTCCCTGCCTGCTTTAGCATTAAAATCTCCTAGTACAATCTTAATGTCACGGTCAGGGCAGCGGTCATACGTTTCCCCTAGGCGCTCATAGAATATGTGTTTGCCATCATCATATTTCTTTTCTGTCGGGGCATGTACACAAATTAGAGGAAATTTGCTTAACATAGAAATGGACACCAAAGCTACAAATATTGGTCCACCATCCTCTTCTTTGCCTCAAATAATTTTGTTTGGGTACTGAACCAGCTCAAATTTAAGCCCGGAATTCTGTTTTTTTATGAAATTGTTGTTGTCATAAGAAGTGCCTTAATAAAAAATAACAAAAATTTCATGAACCGAAAATTTCGCTCACTTTTCATTCGCTTGGTACTCAGCTCTCTCCGAAAATTTCGTAGGCAAAATCAATTACAGAGTTGTTACGCCAATGTTATTTCGCACGAAAACAATTGTTTGATAATTATAATTGACAATTATAATTGTTATAATTAATAAACTATAATTGACAATTATAATTGTTTGTGACCGGAATTTTGACATTTCGATTATTTTAACAAATAAAAGGAACCCACGTGAGTTAGAAATAAAATGAAGTGCGTAGAGGAATTATAAATGAAACCTTTGCAAAGTAAATCAAAGTTAGGTGTTAACAAAAAAATTTCCGTTTAGTGATAATTGACAAAATGTCTTACGACAATGTCGCAAGAATTGAATACGGGGCTAAAATTTTGAGTATTTTTTTTTTGTCAAAATTTGTTTCCCTTATTTCCTCTTATTAAGTATCCCAAACTACATCTCTCTCCGAGTGGGACGTTTGTTTTTGAATTTCACTCCAACCATATGAACACCACACCTAATTGTAGTTCCCCGTAGTCAGTCAAGGCGATTAGAAAGTGACCTTTAAACGCTCAAATGTGTTTAGCTCTAGTTTGTTGCAGCTGATGACTCAAATGTTAGCTTTTTTCACTTTTATTCAAATTAATAAACAGTAACGTCGCCTCATGCAAACTTGTTTCCATTTATTTCATTGTTTTAATAACTTAAATTTGAATTTATGACAGACAGTGTGTCGATCAGATCATACAGGTATGAATGAAAACTTGTTCGTTAAGAGACTTTGAATTAAACAACGTCGACTCGACAACTGGATTTGTAAAATTTTAAATTTTTATAAAGTTTAGTAATAAACTGGCAGGTTTCTCAATTTATTAAGCAAATTTTATAGGTTTTTATAAAACGTTGATCCCCATTACTGTTAACAACAGAAAAACAAAAAAAAAAGGTAATTGTATTGTTTTGTATAAAGTGTTTAAAAGGTTTATACTTCCCAAGACAGTTTTCTAATTGAAAAGTGGGAAGAATATACAATTTAGAGAGGCACAGTCAGTGGCAAAATTACACTGAAAAAATAATTTGCCATCAGCACAATAAAATAATTACATCAAATACATTAATTATTTTCCTTCAATAGTACAATATTATTTTCCCTCAGTTAACAATCATGTTTTCCACATTTTTCACCATCATTGAATTGACGATTTTTTTTACATCATGTTGGTGAAATTTTGCATACTTACGCATGTGTTAATCGTCGATGGTTATTTGTTTTTAGAATTTTCTTTACAATTAGCTCTTTAGCCCCCAAACAGGGAAAATATTAGTTGGAGATCAATTCAGGCATTGGAAGTTTCATGATAAAGTCTATATTTTGATTAGAATTCATAATTATCTTACATCAGAATTATTTGTCGATGTTATTGATAAATTAAAAATGGGTCTTATTAAGTAGAAGTTGTTACTACAGATATTAAGTTGTATTAACCAATTTGAGTATGTATTACCAAAATCTCATTCATCTGAACTGGAAGATACAACTTATAAAAAGTGCAATATTCGAATTTGTGTTCAAATAAATATTTAGTTTCTGTTACAAAAACACTTGTTAAAACGTTATGTATTCGATAATTCATTAGAGGGTTTGCTGTCAAAGAAAAACTATATTGGAATGTTACACGAGCGAGGACTTTTCAGAAAAACTATTACTTTAAACAACAAGTTAGATACAAACGTGTGAAAAAGCCATAAAGTATATAAATGTCATTCACCAAAAAATATGGCAAGTACACATATTCACATTTTATGTCGTACAGATCCAGAATTTGTTATGCTTTGGACAAAAACAACGCTTGACATATATTTTTCTATACGAAATCAGAAGGTCATTAAAGTCCATGTATATTTTACTGTTATCGACAAGACGAATATGACCAGTTGATATATATCACCACTAAGATGGCCCTTCATTATAAGGGCGGGGAAAAATGTGTTATAAAAAAATTGTGTTCAAAATATGCGAATTGCTGAAAAACCAAGAAATACAAAGTTTTGAGTTAATCTAAGGAGATTTAGAGGTGGCTCAAAGCGCCTAAAGTTTTGAAAAATCACGAAATTGTAATTTTTTTTATTATAGGGGCGGTTTTTCGCAACTCATACACGTTAACTCATACAAAATGTAAACCTGCACGTTAACATGTATAATTTTAGACGTTGAGAATAACCCCGATAAAAGTGTTACCAAGTTTGATTTTGTTGTATGAAAAATGTATGTCATTCCATTTCTTATATTTCCACGACCTTTCGAAAATTATGATGTAAATATAAGGGGTAGTTACTGTTTTTTAACAAAATATTTAAAAAGTTGTATAAAATATTATTGATTTTTTCTTCTTAAACAAGCAGATTTCCAAGACAACACTGGAAACAAATAACAACTAAAGTAAACACAAAAGTAAGTGAATTGAAGAAGAAAGCCGATGAATAGCTCGATTCACAAACAGATACTTTCACCGATATTCTCCCATGACTCTATTCGCAAGAACGGCGTCGGTTTTGTCTGTTTGTTGATCTTTGTATTCTTTTTTGATTTAAGCCGGAATCACAATGCAAGCAACAGTTTCAAAAGGCGTTCACAATGCAAGCAACAGTTTACTTCGAATCGAGATGTTTGTTCTAACAGGTGATACCAGTATTACGGCCAATATATCAAGGCAACAATACAATATATTTTGTTTTCATGTCAAAGTTAACACAAATGTTTGTCAAGACTAAAAGTAAGCCAGCAACTATAAAACCAAATACATTTGAATTTGATTCTTCATATAATGAACAGAAGGAAAAGCAAATCATTTAAGTTGTTCTTATAACACAACCTCTATTAGTTGCATCATGATTCAAATGTCACAAATGTCACATCCAGGGTTGTATTTCGATTATTAAAAAATGTTAATGTATTTAAACATATGTGCTATTAATAGATTCTACAGATAAAATAACGTTTTATAATACGTCTTTTAACACAAATTGGTTTAATTTTCTTTGATGTTTTTAAGTTTGAAAATGAAATTCGAAGTACAGCGCCATCTACCGCTTAATAGTACATTATTTATTCGAACAAATATGTTGCTGGAGTAGGAATAGATCAACTTCAGCGACAAATTGGAGTTACATTTTTGTAAAAAAAAAAACGAAAGGCCGTTATGTGAAATTCTGTGTGTGAGAGCGAGATAGCATGAAAACGAAATTGTCGCTTGCATTGTGAATGCGGCTTTACTATGCACTTTTTGGTAACTTTGTGTACTTTTTTGTACACTTTACGCACTATTTGCATACACTTTATGTACTGTGTGGTACACATTTTTGTACCGTTATGTATTTCCAAAATCACATGCGTGCGAAAATGCATATAAAAAAATGTACGGGGCTTGCTCGCGGATGCCTGGGTTTTTTTGTTTCTTCTTCGCACGGTCGTATAATTTTTATGACTCGTGGCGATACAGCGGGCTGTAGGTGTTCTTTTATGATGCCCTAATGTAGCATTAAAGTACTGAACAATTGCAATCCAAACCTCGTGTTTGGAGATTTTGTTTACCCAAACATATGTTTTTCAGTACAATAATTTAATGCTACTAACCAAGTGAGAGAATGCTGCTGCAATGTGAATGCAGTATAACCACCTCATATATTACATTGCCTTTTTAGAATTTTGTTTTTTGTTTGACTTTTAAAGTAACGAATTGACAACTACAATACGTTGATTATACTCAACGTTTATGCGTTTTTTTCGTATCAGTTGATGTTAACTTATATAGGTTACGAAAAAAACGCCCCTTATGTTGGAACCGGAATACCATTTTTAACCTATTTTACCCAATGCATATTTTAAATAAATTGTATGACTTAATACCTATCTAAAATGTCCAAAATCACAAAAATCGGCCCACCAGTAACAAAGTTATAAATAAAAATAGCTGCCAAACTCGCCTTTTTAAGCAAATTTGAAAAAAAAAATCGAATTGTATTATAAATGTTTTTGCTTAAAAAGGCGAATTTGTTATTTACAACTTTGTTTCTGGTGGGCCGATTTTGGTGTAAAACGGATTTTTTTATGAAATGAATCCATTAGTTAAAGCCTTGTATGGAGGTAATTATTTTTGCGTTTGGACGCACCGTGTTCGAGTTATAGCTATTTCTTATTTTAGCGATTTTATGTTGGAATTGGAATTGGTCCACTTTATGAAAAACTCTTAGAAACCTGAAAAATTAGTTACTTTTCGATTGAATAATCCATTTCCGAAATATAGACATAATGGCGTTTCAGGGTTTTTTTTTCGAAAAATTTAAGTTTAAGCGATTTTGTTACAAAAAGTAATGCCGTATTAAAGACATCCATTGGTTACTACAGCCTCCGATTGAGGTAAAAAATTTAACATTTTTGCGATTTGACGCACTGTTTCCGAGTTATAGGCATTTCTTTATTAAAATATAGCGATATTCTTACTTTGGCGATTTAAAAAAAAAATCATACAAATTGGGCCACTTTATGGAAAATCCTTAGGAACCCTTAACAATTTTTTATTTTTTCGATTCGACGCTCCGTTTCCGAGATATACACATTTTTTTAATTGTTTCCTATTTTCGATCAAAAATGTAGATGGGTTACCCAAGGTAACGAACGCATTACCCACAAAATTCGAACCCTGGTTACAAATAATAATAATTTTCAATATAAAATACACAATTTTAATAAAATAAATATTTTTTTTAGTATTTTTCAATGCGGTATGGCATCAATAAATGACAGTGACATCCATTTAATTCAAGTAATTAGTTGAGAATGCCAATATATTATTTGGTACAACGGAAATAGTTTTGAAATTTTTTTTTGATCCAACAAATAGGGCATTAACCACTACAGGATAATTTGATTGCTAGACCTAAAACTCTTTTGACATAACTCATTTATTTCATCTAAAGATTTCAGTTCTTGCAGCCAAAACCGAATTACAAATCAATTGAAATGCAGAACGGTTGGGTGATACGGAACACAATTATTGGCAATCACAACTGAATAATGTGATAGTCCAAGGAAGCGCCAAATATTAGTTGGCTGAAAATTTAGTAGTGACAACGAATCTCTTCTCTGTGTGTGGTTGATTCAATGCAATCGCGATTTATAGAAGTTGTCAAATATAAGCAGTGTTGCCAATTTGGTGCTAACATCACTGTTTTTGGTGCATTTCCCTGTTCGCGATATCCGTTTCCTAACCCTTTCCCGAAAATAATAGTGCTTTCCAATTTCTTCCTAGTGCGTTTAAAACCTTTGTAAACGAAAGGTTTTATCTTTACTTATTTATCGCAATTCGTTTTTATCACCTGTAATTTTTGTCTCAGAAGACAAAAAAAGATTTAACACACACTCAGTTCTTTTGGGGAAATTCCGTCCCATATTCAGAAATACTTTCAATTCAAATAGAAATAGCAGCATTCAAATATCTTATTAAAACCTAATGAGACTTATCCAACATGGCAGACACTTTTATTAAAAACTCACCAGATTATTATTGCGTTATTAGTTCCTCGGAATTCTACTAATTTATCAATATTTTGAAAATAAAAGTGGGCGATTCACTACAAAGGCCACGTTTGGTTAAAACACGGCAGATTAGGTTGAAGTTTTGAAGAACTCTAAATTAAAATTTGTATCCAAATTTCAAAATTCAAGCTATTGAATTAAACTTATTGCGGTCACGAAATGCCGATCACAAATTTTAACATATTTCTGCAACTGGTTCTATCCTTCGCCTTTTCTCGCCAGTTGGTAACACAACGGATTCGGTGGGTTTCTTTGACCTGGGCTTTCCACCGGAGTCTTGGTCGTCCTCTTTTCCTGCTTCTATCGGGTATGTTATCAAAAACCTTTAGCGCTGGTTTATGTTCATCCATTCTGATAACATGGCCTAGCCAACTCAATTGGCCTAATTTGATTCGCCTAGCTACGTCCACGTTGGAATACAAATTATGTAGCTCTTGGTTCCAACAAAGTTGGTACTCGCCGTTTTCTTTACAAGCACCATACATTTTACCGAGAATTTTTCTCTCGAATACTCCTAGAAATTGTTCATCCACTTGCGATATGACCGAAGTTTCGAAGCCATATACCAGGACAGGTAAAATGAGAGTCTGGTATAGCTGAACTTTTGTCGGTCGAGAGAAGGCTTTGTTCTTAAACTGCTTGAAAGCACAATTCTCCTATTTATCTCCAGGCTGACGATGTTGTCTTTGTTAACGGCGGAGCCAAGGTAGATATATTCATCTACCACTTTAACAGCAAATCGGTTGTCGAAGTTCTAGTGCGCATCAAGTCGAGAGGTTTGTCCAGTCGTCGATACCATAAATTTTGTCTTACCCACCATCGGTGATTCATTTTCGAAAGACTGAAGTAACCTCTCTCAAATGTTGCCCAATGCTGTCTTTGTCATCAGCATACGCCAACAACATTAGGGTGCCCCATCAATAAAAAATTTTTTTGCTCAAGCTTATAGGGTAAATTATTTTTGAGAATGTTTTCAGATTTTTCTGAAGTGGTTTAGAGGTCGCGCAAGTCGAATTTCCCCCAAAAATCGGGTATTTTGAATTTTACTTAAAACTCGGGCAATAACCACGATTTTCTTAGTTTGTAAGTCAACATTTTTGAAGCTAAATGTCCAAACTTCTATTGTATTGTATATGCACAAACCACCAGTTTTGGCAATGATTTTCCTCAATAAGGTGCCACGTATTACATTTTTTCGTAAATTTTGTAAATAACGCTTTATGACTTTTAAAATTCCTACAAAACTTTAAAAAACTAATGATGCACTTTAAAAGACGTATTAATTCCAAGCAATTTTGTAAAAAAAAACATTCGAATTTGCCGTTACTGTTCCAGAGTTATACCATTTTAAACCCTTTTACCCGTTGTATGAAACTAATAATATTATAATCTGTTTGCTATTTTTGCATAGGATTTGCTTTAAATTTCTATGAAAATTTAAAATACTACTGATGCACTTTAAAAGATGGGTAAATTCCAAGCAATTTTGTAAACAAAAATTTTGAATTTGCAGTCACTGTTCCAGAGTTATGCCACTTTAAAACTTTTTACCCATTGTATGAAACCAATAATATTATAAACTGTTTGTCTTTTTTCATCGGATTTGCTTTAAACATTTTATTATTGAAAAAATGTACATGCGCTAAGTATCGACAAAGAATTACAACAAATGGGCCCGGCAACATATTGTAGGAACCATATATATGATTGCTTGCAAACATATGTATATATGGCAAACGGCAAACCGCCGTCGAAGGAATTTAAGGTGGTCAGAGTACATATTTAGAAATATATATTTTCGAAATTTTGACAGTGCAATGTTTTTCCCGGCAGCATTTTGAAGTCTTGATCAAGCAGATTTATCCAATTTTTCCCGTATTTTTCATTGTAATTCGCGAATTAGCTTTCAATTATATTTATTATTTTCATGTAAAAATTCAAATAGAAAAGTGAACTGAAATATTTATTGAAAAATTTCACAATGTAGGGAAACAATTCGAGGCTTGTTTCAGTCAATCCTGTTTCAGTCTAGAAAAATCAGCTGATCTTTTACTTTAAATCTCATAATGAGCGATTTCGGTCATAATATGATCTTCGTATAACAAAGACGCAATTATCAAGTGATTTGAAAATGTTTCGGCAGGAGACGTATGATTTTGACTTACTTTCAACTTATCTCATAAAGTAAGCGGCTTGCCCCAACGCCCCTATATGTGTTTAGTTCGGAATACCGGTATTTCGCAGTTTCCGGGATGTTATTTCAATAAACAGCAGATTTTTGTATTGCAAAATATATAAATATGTGGTGGTTTGAAATCTCGAAAACTTCGAAATTCCGGTACATTTAGGTGACGTTTGACGTTTTTATTGTCTATACATACAATCGACGATTTCACTCATTGATCACTTTCAGGAAACAGTGTTAGCCAGCAATGTTAGTCCGCAACATTTTATCTTAAATTTATTACTCATCGATCAAATAATTTATTACTAACATCCAATTAAATTTGAAATTCTCGTGAATTCATTAACGTGATGTTAAAATGTGATCATGATAATTATCTATCACATGACACAGTGGTACAAAATCTCCTCGACTAAGCTAAATTTTAATTAATTTATTTATAAATCTACAATTGATTAAAGTTAGAACGATCAGCAGTCTGACATTTATAGTAATAAGCGGTGATAGATTTTAAATGCTAATAAAATTATTTCCTAACTGAATATTGATTTATGTCTCTAGTTTCACTATATGCTAACATAATTAGGATGAAAAGTTTTGCTTTTCCGGATTTGGTGTTATAACGTGTGACACATATAAACTTTTTTCTGATCTATAAACGAAAATACAGGGTGGAGTGCGGTAATTTGCTTTTTTGCACTGCAGTCTGTGGCTGCACTGTTGGTCGAAGAGAGTGGAGAGTTTGCGTGGCTTATAGTGGCTGACGTGAGATTTGTATTCGTCTGCCTTTCAGTTGCCATCATACATTGGACACGTGAGGAGAGGTCATTTTGTATTGAAGCGTATTTTTCAAATGCGCACTCGATCATTGCAGTGCAGCGTGCTTTTCGTTTACGATTCGCTGTTCCCCCACGCGGAAGTGTTCCTGGACGTCAATCAATTGTAAATTCACGAGTAGGCATCATTGGCCCTTAGAGTTCTTGAGAACTTCAGAAAACGTATGCAGCAGATACACTGCAGCAGATGCAGCAGATACACTATTTAAAACCATGTAATTTACAAATTCCCTTACTGTTCAATATAATTAAAATATAACTAAAATTTTTCTAAGGTTCATAATTTTTTTACTTCATTCCCAAATAAGCAAATTACCGCGCTCCACCCGTACATATAAAGGGTTTTCCAATAAGGCATTGACAAATTGTTTTTAAATAAAACGCAAACCATTTGAGATATTTCCAAAACTTTATGATCAATTTGAAATACAATTAAAACATTTATGACTTCGTTCATATGGTCACCGCGGGCACGTAGGCAGCGGTCGATGCGTTGGCCCCAATTTTCGATGACTCGGTCACACATTTCGGCCGTAACGGCCGCTATTTTGCGTTCAATGTTGGCTCTGAGTTCTCCCAACGTCGTCGGCTTGTTGGCATAGACCAATGATTTGACGTAGCTCCAAAGAAAAAAATCTAGAGGCTTTAAATTCGCACGAACGAGGCGTCCAATTGACTGGTCCATTTCTTGAGATACGCGCTCACCAAACTTACTCTTCAATAAATCGATTGTAACGTAACAGATTGTAACTGTGTGGCTTGTGGCACCGTCCTGTCGTCCAAGTCCATGTTTTCGAATTCGGGCCAAAAATAATCGGTAATCATGGCGCGATAATGATCGCCATTCACAGTAACGTGACGATCGTTATTGTCGACGAAAAGTATGGCCCAATGAAGCCGCCGGCATGCAAACCGCACCAAACAGTTATTTTTTGTGGATGAAGTGGTGATTCATGAAGCACATGTGGATTTTCACCAAACCAATAGCGCATATTTTGCATATTGACGAACCCATTGAGCCAAAAATGAGCTTCGTCACTGAAGGTGAAATTCATCAGTTTGGCGCATCTTCTCCAGAGCTCAATCGGAGAACGTACGTCGCGTCAAATGGTCCATCGGCTTCAATTTTTGAGTCAGCTTGATCTTGTATGGGTGTAAACTAAACATCTGCATGAATGCTAAAAAACCAACCCATGAAGCACTCACTAACATTTCATTCAATTAACTCAATTCACCTTCAATGGGAGCCAATGAGTGAGAGCAAAAGAGAGTCGAGTTTGTTAAAGCATGAATTTCTTCGAATTCGTCTAACTTCTAGCATTCGCACAAACTATGATACACACTCAGCACAACCCGAACTCATTGAATTCGTTTGCTTCGGTATGAATTTGTGTTGTAAATAACAACGCTGGCGCGAGTGGCGCGAGTACTTGTACGAAGTAGTGGTGAGATTTATTTTTTTTTATTAAATTTATTCGAATTATAGAAAATCATTCACCTATCCGAATTATTCGATGAAATCTTACAAAAGAAAAACTTTATTTTTTTTTTAAATTACCGACTAATTCGTCGTTCGCCCCAATTGTGTTCCTAGCATAAAGTGGAAAAATGAAACTCTCGTCCATTTGAGAAAATGTTTGTTTAATTGATATCTCAAATCGTTGAAAAATATTGTTATTACTACATTATTATTAAATAAATGAATATATATTAATTTTTTAAATAATTTTTCAAAAATTTTTCCAACATATTAAAAAACGCTTAACACAATTTGGAAAAGCACTAGCTCAGTGCTTTTTTCCAATAAGGCGGTAAAATATGTATTTAACGTTTTAAAATTTCAAAATGCACTAGAATTCACATCTGAATTCATGAATGACTTTTGAATTCGAATGAACTCATGCTCAAGGCGCTACAAGCAACACAAAAAAAAAACAGCAACAAAGCATAAATACATACATGAAAAACTTTCAATGTAGTGGTGGCCATACATGACTATATGAATTAGAGTTGGGTAGTTCATGAACTATCTAGTTCATTTAGGGTGACCAGGCATCACCCTCATGAACATAATGCTCATGTTCGATACGGCGAGTATGTTCGTTATTGTTACTACCGGGCACCTTAAATGAACGAGTTCGACACAAGCCTATAATGAATAACAATGACTCATCGGTCTCATTGCAAGTGACCCGTATCTTTGTTGTTCGCTCTGTTATTGAATGTGAGTGAGTTCGAGTTCGATCGTTTTATGGGACGAATAAATACAATCTTCGTCTTCGCGATGCACAACCAAGTACAACACAACTTTAGTGGCTGAATTCATTATAATTCTTACAAAGGTCTTTTTGATTCATGAATTCAAAAATCATTCATGAATTCGGGTGCGAATTCGTTGTGCGAATGGACTCATGCAGATGTTTAGTGTAAACCAAGATCTTTACGTAAAATTCGCCATAAATTGGTCTTGGCGATGCCCAGTTCTTGAGAACGCAGCGGAATCGACTGATTTGGATCGTTTGCTACGGACGCCTGAACGGCAGCGATATTTTCGTCACTTCGACCAACTCGTTGTCTTACTGGCACGGCAGCATCACACAATGAATATGTAGACTCAAATTTTTGCACTAAACTTGATATTGATTGTCTACTAGGGCGAGAATAACGACCGAAAATTGGAGTTAACGCTCTTAAAGTTGCGGTCACCGACTCCGAATTTCGGTAGTACATTTTTATAACTTGCATACGTTGTTCGTTCGTGTACTTTACTTTACCATGAAAAAGCAAAGTAACAGTTAGATGATCAGTGAAATAGTGCGTTCACAAAATTAAATTCAAAGTTGTCGAGTACCTATTGGAAAACCCATTAAATTTATACAAGTCATGGTAGGGACTATATATCTGGGTTCGTATTTTGTGGGTAATGTGTTACCTTGGGTAACCCATTATTATTGTCGTGGGGAATGGGTAGCGGATCGTTTACCTATTAGCCACAGGGTATGGGGAAAATAATGGGTAGTTACCCGCGACAATGGGGAATTACCCATTAACCTCAGGGTAATGGGGGAATTAATGGGTAATTTCCGACAACGATAGGTAATAGGTTACCCAGGGTAACTCATCCCCCTTTTTGATCGTACATATGAAGAAACTATTACACTTACCGCAACTGACAAACTCGCACAACTCATCATATAGAATGTGATAGCATTGAAAACATGTGACTTGTATCGTCGTCTAACATTATCCTTCCACCTGCCCATATCCATATCCCAGTTGATACCCACATCAGCGTTGTATAAAGTGGAATTTAATTTAATTTCGCTTAAAACAAATAATAATAGACCTTTTTCAAAATAATATTTTTTTAGTACACGCTGAAAAAAAAACGGCCTCTGTAACATATTCTCCCAAACATATTCTGCAGGAACCATGTATATCTTTGTAACACACTCCAAACATTTATTTATATGTCACAAACTCAGGTGTATTTAAATGCAAATACCCCTAATAATAATGTTTTTGTCGAGTTATTAGAGGTAAGGGGGGAGGAGAGGGGGTACAAACTTGAAGTTGATATTCTTCTTAAGGTCCTCTACATTTCTTACTCAGAAGTCAAACTTCAATTTTGAAGCGTTCTGCCTCTAATTCAGTCTCAAAAATATTACAGTTGTTGACATCCCAGCAAACTTTGGGGTCAAATATCTCGAAATTTTGACGTGGTAGAGAAAAACGGGCAATGCCATTAGATTCAGCGTATCAAAATTATGCAGGTTCGCTATGTTTCACTCAATTCAGATGTTTAAAGTGCAAAAATCACACACAGTGTAATTAATACAAAAAATCAAAAGGTTTAAATGATGTTTACATTTACTTGCATTGAATGCATTATTTGTTTTGTTTTGAATCTGCTGCTCTGTTATTTCCCCTTTCTTTGTTGTCTCTCTCGATTTTGTCTTCAGAAGGTTCATAGAGAAATACTTAAGAGTTTCCATTACTCTCTTCGTTGCCTCTTCATGACGACGAGGTAGTAGGCCATTTCATAGAGTTTATTTTTATTTTACTAATTTTTCACTTTCGGTCGATATAAAACGAACAGAAATCAAAGGGAATGCGTATTTTCTTTTAATACAAACAACATAAAACATAATTTAGCTGTCATTAGCATCAATGACCACTATTTAAAATTAGTTCCTGTCTTCTTTGCTCTCTCATTCTCCATCATCGGCCTAGTACCTTTTCGATCAGCTGTGCCATGGAATCCCCCTGGAAGGTTTCAACTATGCGTTGGTTATCACTAGGCGTTGGTACACAAAAATATACGTATATACAAATCTAGTTCATGTTACTTGTGTTTTTTTTTCATTATATTCATATTATTTTTCATATTATATATATTTCATTGTATTTTTCGGGCAGAAAAAGGGATTCACGTTGTTGCTCTTTCCAGTTTCTTTCCTCAGAATCCATTCTCACTGTGGTAGAATCCCTCAGAATCCATTCTCACTGTACATAAATATATACGAAAAACATACATAAAAACCAAAGCAACATCACAAGCAATTTAACCGTCCGAGCGTTTGTTTATTCTTTTTTCACTGAACAAGCGCTTTTGATATCCTCTCTCCGATGAACCATTGACGACTGAATACGTGAAATTATAACGCAATACATCAGCCAAAATAAGAATCACTGACTTCATCTGCAATTTACACGCACATTCAGGAATATTTATAAGTCATTCACTGAGAGAATATTGCAAAAATACAGATCACTTGCAGGATAGACTCTCTCGTTGTCCCTCTTTTATTCTCTTGCTCTCGAGAGAGCATAAACAGTGCAATAAACACGGCTGTATTTATATCACAAACACAAATATATTTGGGTCGCAAACACATATCTTATAACATATTGATAGTTGTGTCTCAAACATGTAATATTGAATAGCAAACACAATGCGTTTGGGCACAAGTATATTATATTTGCGACAAGCTGCAAACACATGTTATATTTACATTCAAACAACAAAAAACTACAGATTTTTCATCGTGCGTTTTTGCTTGTTTTATAGATATAGTTTCCTACAAACCGACCTGCTGTTACGCATGTGCGCTTGACATAATCAGACTGTCATTGGAGAAAAAATATTGTCCAATACCAGCCAATTAATTGGCCACCCAACAGTTGCATGCGAGGCACCAAAATTGCTATAACAAAATCGCCCATTTTCAATTACAGAGTGGTGTTTGAGAAAGCATTGCCCAGTGGGATGTAATAAAAACATTGTTTTTGGATAGGGGTCGTAAAAGACGTGCATTGAGGAGCTGATTGAAGGAACTTAGTCCAATACTGGCCGTTGAACTTTGGATTCCTAGTGTATTTTGGTAAAAATATTTTTTTGGGTCAATATGCATATGTAGGCAAATATGTTTCCAAAATTTGTACAGTGCATTTTATTCACGACGACATTTTAACGACACCCCCACGTTTGAAATTAGAAAAAAATCACCAGGGTTTCAGTAAACTCTATTGCTCAGCACGGAGTTTCCTTAAGATTGGGGTTTTTACTGAATATATCTCCTCCACCAGCAATCAATCGTTCTTAAAGGAAGTGCCTGATGGTTGCCCTAACAAAGCTTAAGACAAAATTTTATTAATTCGTCGGAACTGGGATTTGAACTCACATTGGCGGACGATCGTTTCGAAGATTGTGAGTCTTCTCATCAGCGCCTTAGCGTTCTAGGCCAGTGACCGTCTTGTTGAATTGTGTCACTAATAGCAGTTTTTCGTTTTCGATATTTCTCTCCTCTTTCTCTCTCACGAGTGAACGAATTTTTTTCGCTACAAACACATTTTCTCTTTCCTACTTACAAGCTTGTGCTGAAGGTTTGAAAGTATTCCTATTTATAAAACATAACTACATACTTAGTTTTGTTAATGTTCTACGTTTTCTTGGTCGGGCTCTACCATATAATTTAATATTTTAATAATTCGTTCTGCAATTGTTTTTATTAGAAGATTTTTGTTTTCCTACGAGCTAATAGATCAGGTTTTTCTGCAATTAATAACAAAATTAAACAGTCGGAACTGGGATTTGATTTTTCCAGAATCTTCTACGATAACATCAAAGATTCGTGGTGAGTTCGTATGAAGCAGCTTTTCATCTTGCAACAACGGCATACTTTTAGGTGCAATTTATATGCAGTATTCAAACTGCTACACGAGTGCACACCACACATACATGTTAGTTAAACAAAACATATAAAGAATTTATTGTAATAATATTTACTAATACGAAGTCGAAGTTAGTCACATGTAATGGAAAAAGGTTCTACTTGCAAAATTTGTTTTCACCTATCACAACTAGGGAACAAACTCCTGAAGTTGATTTGTTGTATCGTGATGGACCCTGTCTAGTTCATACCGTTGAACTAATTTGAATAAATAAATAAATATTTTCCCGTTTGATCATATGAAAAGCTTATCGCAATGAACTAAGTTATAATATTATTTTTGGCTTTTAAGCCTATTTAGTCATGAGCGTCTTCTTACTTTTAAATAGGCTCATTACTAAGATGAACTCCATTCCATGATGGGCAGTGTTTTAACTATTCAATTTATTGAATTGGTTACAAATTCGGAAAGTCTGACAAAAGATCCCATATATTTTCTACTAAATCTAAACAATTTAAACGATCGCATTGTTTTATATGAAATTCACATTCATGATCGTCACAATGCGATTACAATTCCACAATCTAAACACATTTTATGGGATTTTGCCAACAATATTGAAGTGTAGCGTAAAATCCTCCTTAAGAATGGTAGACAAGTAATTAAGGTTTGCTTGACGTTTGCTATCTGACAAAGTGGCTAATGATCTGATAATAGTTATTAGTTATCACAAAACCAAAACACAAAAATTATATACACTGAAAGAAAACGTCGGTCACCCGAATCAAATTGTCCATTGTAATAAAAACGAGTTCATTCTCGCAACAAAAAACGAATTCTTTAACTAAAATGGTTTCATCACGGGGAGGTAGATGTTATATATACACTGAATTATTATATAAACTGAAAGAAAACGTTGGTCACCCGAATCAAATTGTCCATTGTAATAAAAACGAGTTCATTCTCGCAACAAAAAACGAATTCTTTAACTAAAATGGTTTCGTCACGAGGCTGTAGATGTTTCATTGCTGCGATTAATGTGTTTTCTTTGTAGGGTATAGCGTCTACTTCGTTTCTCCTTAGAACATTTTTTAAACTACGTAATATATTCAACACTCAAGTTTGAGATCATTTTTTAAGATCATTTAGTATAGTGATTATAATTATACTGCATTAACTCCACACGTTATTTATTTATTCATTGTAATTAAGTCGATAAATATGTATGTTTCATTGCTTCGATGATTATATTTCATTGTTGCGATGTACCGTCCGTAGTAGTAGTAGTGGCCGTCGGTGGTGCAATGGTTATTATGCGCGCCTCTTGTACAGGAGATCGTGAGTTCGATTCCTGCTCCGACCACCTTAAAATTCCTTTCGACGACGGTCAGCTCGCTTAGTGACGGCGACACTATCGAGTACTTAGCCATGAAAAAGCTTCTCAAAATACCGTTCGGAACCGGTGTAAAACTGTAGGTCCCAGTCAGTGAGTATAAAACTATAAAGCGCACAGGTCACTGGTTGTGAGAAGTTCTCACCAATTCCTTCACGGGATGTAATGGGAGACCATTTATTTACGAAATTATCGTAAGAAATGTTGCTATTATCTTAATACGGAAATTTGTGTTACATAGATTTACCCAGATGTGTGTGAAGAGAAAGTCGAATTTAACTAGCAGAGACACAAATTATGTTAGCACAACTCGTAATTACATTAACAGAACTATGTATGTATGTATGTATGTAACATAGCTAAATTTTGGAAAGGTTACAGAAATTACCGATTTTCTCACGATCCGACAAATATTTATAACCAAAAGTTTATAAAATGTTGTTAATAGCTTTAATTTGATACTAGTCCCAATCACTAAACTGTTTCGTCGTGGCCACCTTGGCCACCACTAGTCCGCCCGAAAAAAATTCCATAAATTCTTCGTCGAATTTGATATTCTGGAGTTTTTTTGCGGGGATGAGGGTATTAAATAATGAAAATTGATGTCAATAGCTTTAATCTGAATCGAAATGTCTAAATTCTGTGTGTAAATATAAATCCGAATTTAACTAGCAGAGATATAAACCAATTATGTTACAGAGCTCTGTAATTACATTAACAGAACTATGTATGTAACATAGCTACATTTTTGAAAGGTTATAGAAATTACCGATTTTCTCGTGATCCGACAAATATTTATAACCGAAAGTTATACATTTTAGACCAAGGATTCATTAAAGGATATACCAGGACTTTAAACTCAGTTATTCTTTATTGGCTGAGTAAAAAAATATGAGGTTTTGAGGTCATTGCGCCTAATCGGGAAGAGTTTATTGATTGGAACTGGTATCAAATTAAAGCTATTGACATCTATTTTTATTATTTAATATCCTCATTCTCGAGGAAACCTCCAGAATGTCAAATTCGTCGAAGTATTTATGAAATTTTTGTCTCGGACGCACAAGCTGTGTCAATAGTGGCTACCAGGAAAAAGTTTAGTGATACGGAATAGTATCAAATTAAAGCTATTGCCATCAATTTTCATTATTGAAGACCCTCATTCCCGAAAACCCTCCAGAATATCAAATTCGACGAAGAATTTATGAAATTGTTGTTTCGGACGCACAAGATGCGTCCATAGTGGCTATCAGGAAAAAGTTTAGTGATACGGAATAGTACCAAATTAAAGCCAAATTGCCATCTATTTTCATTATTGAATACCCTCATTTCCGAAAACCCACCAGAATATCAAATTCGACGAAGAATTTATGAAATTGTTGTTTCGGACGTAAAAGATGCGTCCATGTTGGCCACCAGGAAAAGGTTTAGTGATTGGGAGTAGAATGAGATTGAAGCTATTGACATCTATTTTCATTATATTATCCCCGGAAAAACCTCCAGAATATCAAATTCGACAAAGAATTTATGAAATTTTTGTTTCGGGCGGAATAGATGCGTTCATGGTGGCCACCAGGAAAAGTATAGGGATTGGGACTAGTATCGAATTAAAGCTACTATAATCGTTTTTCATAATTTAATACCCTCATTCCTGAAAAAACCTCCTAGATATCAATCTTGACGATGAATTTATGGATTTTTTGTTTCGGGAGGACTAGATGCGTCTATGGTGGTCACCAGGAAAAAGTTTAGTGATTGGGACTAATATCAGAGTAAAGCTATTGACATCTACTTTCATTATTTAATACACTCATTCCCGAAAAACCTCCAGAATATTAAAGAAGTTATGAAATTTTTGTTTCGGGCGATCAAGATTTGTCCATGGTGGTCACCAGGAAAAAGTTTAGTGATTCGGATTAATACCAACTTTAAGCTATTGGCATCTATTTTCATTATTTAATATTCCCATTCTCGAAGAAACCTCCAACATATCAAATTCGGCGAAGAATTTACAAAATTGTTGTTTCGGACGAACAAGATGCGACCATGTTGGCCGCCAGGAAAAAGTTTACTGATTGGGACTAGTATCAAATTAAAGCTTTTAACATTAATAAATAGACCTTGCTATAAAATGTACAACTTTTTGGTTATAATTATTTGTCGGACAGCGAGAAAATCGGTAATTTCTATAACCTTTTCTAAATTTAACTATGTTACATAGTTCTGTTACTGTAATTACAGAGCTCGTTAACATAATTGGTTTGTGTCTCTGCCAGTTAAATTCGTATTTTTCTTCATATACATTTTACCACAGAGTAATATTAATATGGGTAATAATAAAAGTTGTTTTATGTTCGAAATCAGTCCGTGGAAGACTTGGAAACATAGAGAGTATGCGAGAAATCTTTAATTTTAGCAATTTGTGTGTTAATTGGGATCTACATAGATAATTTGACTCTAACACTTGATTACATTTTGATTTTTGTCACTGAATACGTATGTTTTTACTCGATTTAATTGCTAAAATGTACTTACTCCCAGTTGATGTGTTTTGTACTTTTGGCTTGACACGCTGCTATAAAAGTATGAAAATCGCACACGCAACCCAGTCATCTATTACTGTTTCTTCGTTGAAAGAATCTTGTCTATAACTTCTCCAAGTACTTACTTGATCAGCTGTCTCATTTGTACCCTTTGCATTTTAACCAGGGGATTTCGATGACACAGCTGATAAACTAAGTATGTAGTTGGAAAACTTCCCTCTTCGTACTCCATTTTAATTTTAACGTATATAAAATAATCGAAATGTCTAAATTGTGGTCCCAAGTAGAGATGTAGACTTGAGTATGGTTTTAGGTTACGCTCTCGAAAGGAAGAGGGTTATTCACGCGTGATGTCGCACGAAGATATTTTTGCTACCCACGTTCCCGCACGCTGACGTGAGCAAAATTTGATCGTGCTCACATCTATGGCAATCACGTGATTCGCGACCATCTCTACTCTGGCGATTTGCCATATAAAATTTGGAATTTCATTTAATTTCGCTTTAAAAAAAATATAGAGGGTTGCTATTTATATTTCGGGTGCAGCACTAAACAAAACAATTATTTATTCGAAACATGTTGATTGAGACACTCTCACTCTCGATAATCCACGCCGAAAATCGTAAAAAATTATCCCGCGAAAATTTTCACGGGTTAATTTAATTTTTTGACGGAGATGAATTTTTCAACGCACTGTACTTTAAATACAACAAATACTGTTCGTGACTGAAAAAGTATGTATGTGCTATGTATATTTATGCTCTTCTGATTCAGAACCATGAAAAAAGGTTTTTAATATTTCCCCATTTTTCCCAGCGTGAATCGATCTAGTTTGAAAATTTCTAACATTTAATTAAAAAGCTGTCACTTCATAAACGTCAGATTGTTAATCTGTTGCGAAATAACGGGGGGTGGTTCAAATTCCAAATTTCATACTCACGACAAACCGTTTTTGGAAAGAAGTACCGTATCGCACGTTGCGGGATGGGGGCTAAATGAAAAAAAATAAACAACTGTTTTTTAACACTATTATGCTACAGTATTATCAACTATATTGGGTACTTTTGCTTTGGTTTGTGTCTAGACTAACGGCTTGGATCATAGATAAAGAAAATAACTAGATGCATAGATAAATAAAAACAATTGATGATTCATTTGCTTAATCACCATTTTCACCAGAGGGCAAAGGATGTTTCCGTGCGACCATTTTTCACTCGGATGCGACGGAAAAGCACTCAAAAATCAGTTTTATTTCGATTCTGTTGTTTAAATTTGAAAATAGAATATAAATAATAGAAAAGCATATCGCTTTGATATTTGTTGACAATACAAAAGCCAAGAAAGCATGGTTATATAGTTTTTTTCAATAGTTTCTGTTTCTAGGGAATTTTGCCCATATCCACTACTCCGGCGCCATCTAGAAAATTTCCCTTTACATTCAAATCCACCACTTATCTTTCACCATCTATGGTTTTTTATTTATCTATGCTATTTGTCTCACATATGTTGGGAAATTTCTTGTTTCATGTGAAGTTTTCTCGGTGGAGCCTGTAACCAATATTTAGTATATATTGTAGTTTTGAACCCAATAAAAAGTAAATTTAGAAAAGCCAAAGTAAAAGAAGTTTAAAAAAGAATATTTTCTTAAATAAGTGCCTTTTCTTAAAAAAAGTAAATTTTCTCCAAAAAAATACCTGTTCATATTTTTAAACAAAGTACCTTTTCTTACAAAAACCTTATCTTAATCAAGTACCTTTGCTTAAAAAAAGTAAATTTTATACAAAAAGTACATTTTCTTTAAAAAAGGATTTTTTTTGTAAGTAAATTTTCTTAAAAAAGTAAATTTTCTTACAACAAATTGCCTTTTCTTAAAAAACTACCTTTTATTTAAACAGTACTTTTTGTGTGAAACAAAATAACTTTTCTCCAGATAAGTACCTACTCTTAAAAATTTAGAAATTCTTGAAGAAAGGAGCAATTCTAAAAAAATTTCGATTTCTTAAAAAAAACGCCTTTTCTTCAAAAAAAAACATTTTCTCTTAAAAAAAAACTTTTCTTAGAAAAATTCCTTTTTTTAAACGTACTTTTTCGTAAATATTAAATAATAAATATAAAATAATAAATTTTCGTAAATATAAAATAATGCTTTTTCTCACAAAAAGTACTTCTTCTTAAAAATTGTAACTTTTCTTAAAAAAAAACATTAGCTTTTAATGAAAGAAGTACCTCTCTTTAAAAAAGGACCTTTACGGGAAAATATAATACATATTCTTACAAAAAGACATTCTATAAAAAAAACTTTCTTAAAAAATTTTTAAAATTTTACAAAAAGCATCTTTCCTTAAAGATCCAATTAAATTATCGTATTTTTCAACGGGCGCCTTATTCGTGTTGGAACTAACTAGTACATAATATATAACGGAAGGAACTTCGTTCCAACCGGGTGTCCCCTGACACCTCATCTAATTTTATTTCAGTGTATGATGTTAGAAATTAATGAATGTTTGGCCTCGATGGCAATGATAACAATTATATCGCTTTAACCTGATAAACCATTTAATCACATGTACTTATAATAATTTTGTCTATTGTAAAAATAATTTTTTATATTGCAGAATGCTCCAAAGCAGAGAGACTCGGTGCGCTTAAATTTATCAACATGTGCCCGCATTGTACAGTGACCAGTTAGAACTTCCATGAGTCGGCTCAGTTGAAATATGTCGTGCCTTTTTAGCACTTTGGTCTTATTCCCAGTGGGGTTGCCCCATATGATCTTGCTGTTTTGCTCCCGTCTCACGTGTTCCATAATCTTATGTGTGTTAATTTTGCTGATTGTTGAAGTTCGGTTTAGTTTACGTGCTAGTTTCCCTAATCACTCTCAGTCCCAATATGTGTCACACCTTATACATTGATATTTTAACAATTTCTACAAATATAAATTAATTTTAAAATCGCTCACATTCCACCGCGGTATGTGAATTGCATATTTGAATATCAGCATTGCAGTTGAATACAAATGATATTTCAGCCTAAAAATATGTTGTTCGTTTCAAAAAGTTTATCAACTTCTTAATGTAATTTCTTCATGTTACCACAAGTGTTGAAATTGTCAACAAAAATAAGATTTTACTCATGTTGATTTGAATTAGCTGTACACATTTTCTCACTTGAACTTGTACAGTAAGCAGAGTAGCCAGATTTAAAGATTTGTTGCCGGTATGGGGAATTCGTTTCACTTAGTATATGGAAATATTTTATATTAAATAAAAATCCTTTTGAAAAGCGTGATACACAGTTTATTACTTATTTCGTATATTAAATATTTTACTATCACATTAAAGTAGAGAACCTTCGTTTTTTTTAGAGAGGCTACTTTTATTAACGTAGTGTTCTTGTTGTTCGTTAGCCTATTTTCATTCGGGATTCATAGGGCTTTATTGTTTTGTCATGCCTATTTTCACACCTTTTCTTTCTTATTTTTCTTGTTCTTTTTATTCATATAATAGTATGTACTAGTAATCATTTCATTTTATAAAAGTTAATTTATAACTTTTCTCTGCTACGAGTATTATTTATTTATTCTGCTACATAAAATATGACCGCGTGACAAATTATTTTAAATATTTTATTGTCAATGTTCGACGTCGATGGGTAGCGAAGGGTTATTATGAGTATGACTACGATATATACGATATAAGATCCTTTATATGTTAGTTTTGAATCTAAAACTACGGCTCAACATTTAATATTATTCTCCAATTTCATTTCTATATTGTGAACAATTAGGTTGTTCTGAGGAATAAAACATTCTTTTCTTTTTCTGGTGAAAAAGATCACCAGTCTTTTATCACAATTTATAATTTCCCAAGGGCCAGCTGTAGGTTTGATAGATTTTCTGATGACAATTTACCAGTACAGCTGTCAGCGAATGTAGACATAAGGCAGTAGTCTATAATTGGAATGGGAGCAGAAAGGAAACAAATTATTGCACTTGTTATTATCAAATTATTAACCATAGACTAATACATTTATTCTCTCATCTGACGTTTCATTTCACACTCTTCGTCGTAGGTTGGTGGAAATGAGAGAAAGTAAATTTAAAATTAACTTACACGAGGTGGAGTTACAAAATATGTTCACTTAACTTTTTCATGACGTTTTGGTGTAGAACTGAAAAATTTAAATGTATTTTGCACTTTTTTGTTGACTTTTATCGTTGGTATACATTTGTATTGTATTTAACACAACTATTTTGCCACAAAAACACGAAATGCGGTTATTGTTCCTTTGTTGGTCGTTGTGTACTACTGCCTCTATCTGGTATTATTGAACCCAAGTTTTCCACCATCCAATGTTTACTTTCCACCATACCTATGACGTTTAATTTCTTGAGAGAATAAATGTATCTATGTATGTATTAGTCTATGTTATTATCATTACAAAAGAGAATACAGGAATATGTTCAAGAAGTGTGCAGGAGTGTGTCAGCTTCATCAAATTATCGTCGAAAGTAATTGGTGTTATTGGAGTTATGATACGGATTGCAGTGCAGTTGGAATTAAGTTGAATACTTATTTTAATTTTTCATAATCATCTTATTTTTTTCAAATTTGAATGTTAATTTATAAAAAGTTCATACTACAAGCGTAGAAACGTAGAATTCATACAGTCGCGAAATTTAACGTAAACGCAAACGGGAACGCGAGCGCCAAAGCAAAAAAATTGTAGTTCAATGTAGATCAATAAGTCCGTGACTTTTTGAATGAAACACAGTTTTTTTTTGCAAAAAAATGTTTATTTTTCAACATAATCTCCTTTTAGCTCAATACACTTAGTCCAATGTTTCTCCAATTTTTGTATCCCTTCCAAAAAAAATAGGATTTTTCGAGGTCTATTCAATAGCCTTTTGTTGGATCAATAATTTCACCGTTGGAGCTAAATCTCTTTCCACCGAGCCATTTCTTTAGGTTTGGAAATAGGAAATAGTCACTGGGGGCTAAATCCGGAGAATATGGCGGATGAGGTACGAATTGGTAGCCCAATTCATGGAATTTTGCCATTGACAATACACACGTGTGCACCCGTGCATTATCTTGATGGAAAATAACTTTTTTTTTGGCCATATGGGGCCTTTTTTAAATCCTGGTTAAATTGGTCCAATAAGTTGGCATACCCCTTTTGAAGGTAATCGATGTGGATTACCCCGCGTGCATTCCAAAAAACTGTTGCCATCACCTTATTGGCCGACAAACTTACCTTGGCCTTTTTCGAAGGCGGTTCACCCGGAGAAACCCATTGTTTAGATCCATGTTTCATTCACAGTTACAAAACGCCGCAAAACCTCCTTCGAATTGTGGTTAAACAACTCCAAACAAACCTTTGATGTTTTCACACGATTACGTTTATGATCAATTGAGAGCAAACGCTGCACCCATCTTGGAGACAGCTTTCTGAAACCCAAATGATCATTTAAAATCGAAACCACACTGTCATAGAAAATGCCTATGGCATCAACAATCTCACGCACTTTTACTCGTCGATCGGCCAATACCATATAGTGAATTTTTTTCGAAATTTTCGTGTGTATTGACCTCAATTGGCCGTCCAGAATGTTCAGCGTCATTTGTACTTGTGCGACCATATAGAAAGTCAGTAAACCACTTTTTTACCATTGAATACCATTACCATTGATAGTGCAGAGTCCCCATACTATTTATCAAGCTTTTCGTTGGTTTGATTGAAGGGTTTTTTTTCGCAAAAAATAAAAAAATGCACGAGGTTGTATTTTTTGTACAGCTGTTAAACGCAAAGTAAATGACGGAGCTTCCTCAAAAATTTACAGTAGTCTGTTAACAGGTGGTTCCATATAACTACGAGGGAAGTTCGAAAAGTCACGGACTTATTGATCCGCCTCGTATACATCACTTCTCGCTTGCGTGTGCTTACGAAAGCTGTCACTAACATTTGTGGTTTATAGAGTTGCCCAACTAAAATAAAAAAATACAAATTAGATAAAGTTCTCTTAAGCGAACTGCAGACACTGAAAAATATTAAAATAGTTAGCTCTATTTCCATCGATCAACAGATTTTCTGAATGCTATTGTTTATAATACTGCAAATACCAATAATATGTAGGGAAATACCCAAAAAGTGTGTAAGATATTTTAGAACGAACGAATAAATGTTGCAATGTACTTATATAAGTACATTAAATTAGTTGTCTGTGCAACAACATGGGCCATTTGGACGTATTTAAAATGTATTGGTTCTTTTGTTTAATAACGACTTAATATCATCTGATGTTTATAATTTTTGTGAATATAAATATAATAGTTTTGCAACCCATTATTTATTTGAGCTTTCCATTTCTAATTTTAATATTAAGTATGTTTTTTTACCCCGCTAAAGTTAATTATAGCTTAATTTGTACGGGCAACCTGTGCGATGCGTCACTTCAGTTTTCCACTTAAATTCTAACTTGAGCAATGACAATGTTCCCACATGTTCAATTTCAAGAACTGGCAACAAAAAGTTATCTTAGATAAATTTTGTTATCATTTCTTGTGAGTTAAAATGTTATCAACAAGGCGACTCAAAAGCAGAAATTTGCAAAATGGCTAACGCATGGTAAGTTCATTCAAATTACTTTATTTAATGAAAGACAACGTATATTTGTATATATCTAAATTTGAGGGATATATTTTTATTTCCGATTGAAAACAAAATTGGAATTAAATTGTTCACAACAACGCGCGGTAAATGTTATACATATTGATCATGGTAGAATTATCTATCAGGTATAGTCGTTTAAAGAGGTGATGATATTTTTGTTTTTAGACTTTTTTGTATTCTTGTGTTGTTGGTATATATCTGTGTAGAGTTTTACACCTGAAACGAATGAACATAACTAAAATGTCTGTTGTTGCTGCCTACAAATAACGGGGTTTACAATAAGAGCGCTACAAAAGTTTTTTTAAATAAAACAAAACCGGTTTTAGATACCAATGAAATTCTTTATTCCTGTGAAAGCACGTTGGATGCCATTATGTATGGAACTCGATTTCTTTTGCACGGCCACCACGGGCACGCTTGCAGAAGTCCAGACGCTGAACCCAATTTTCGACGGTTTTCAAGCATAAATCGGCCGATACTGCTGCAATTTCACGTTCGATATTCGTACGAAGTTCATCAATCGTCGCTGGCTTGTTGGCATAGACCATAGACTTGACGTAGCCCCACAGGAAATAATGTAACGGCGTCAAATCGCACGACCGACGCGGCCAATCGACTGGGCCATTTCGTGAGATAACACGTTCACCAAACTTGGTTTCCAATAAATTGATTGTGGCATTCGCTGTGTGGCTTGTGGCGCCGTCCTGTTGGAACCACATGTCCATATTATCCAGTTGGGGCCGAAAATATTCGGTTATCATTAAACGGTAGCGATTCGCATTCACAGTAATGTGCCGGTCTTGATCATCACGGAAGAAGTACGGCCCAATGACGCCGCCGGCCCATAAACCGCACCAAAACGAAATTTTTTCGGGATGCAATGATGACTCATGGAATACGTGTGGATTGCTGTCTGACAAATAACGCATATTTTGCTTATTGACGAAGCCATTCAGCCAGAAATGAGCCTCATCGCTGAAGATGATTTTCCGATGAAACTCCGAATCATTTTCAAGTTGTTGCTCAGCCCAATTCACGAACATACGACGCTTATGGTGGTGAGGCGGCTTCAGTTCTTGCGTCAATTTGATCTTGTAAGGATGTCGGCCAAGATCATTTCGCAAAATTCGCCACAACGACGTCACAGAGATGCCCAACGCTTGAGAACGACGTGGAGAGACACATTTGGGCTTTCTTGAACTGAAGCCTCAGCGGCAGCAATATTCTCCACACTACGGGTACTTCTTTGTCTCACTGGCGCGGGAACATTTCGTACTGTGCCTGTGGATTCAAATTTTTCCACTAGACGCTTAATTGTTGATCTGGTAGGACGATTATGACGACCATAAATTGGACGTAGCGCTCTTAATGTTGAGGCCACTGACTCCAAATTTCGGTAGTCAATTTTAATAATTTCGACTGCTTGTTGGCTCGTATATCTTTCCATGATGAAATGGCAAACCTTACTGAAGAGAAATGTCAAAAGAGCGGGAAAAAATATGGCGTCGTTTGCTGTCCCTATCAATTTACTTTTGTAGCGTCTCTGTTGAAAAACCCGTTACAACAACATCTGCTACAGCTACATCAACATATGTGCAACCATGTATACATTGGCACTGGCTACAAACGTGTTGCCGTATCACATTTTTTTTCAACCATTACAGCACATGTTGCCACATTTCATAGTATTAAGTGTGGACCGTTTTATTTGGGAAGTCATAAGTGGCAATAGCTTGATGGAAAGTGAGAATTTCAGTAAAGATCCCCCTGTGCCCAGTAAACTTACGGTCAGAAACGTTAAATATTTCTTGGCCCCAGTCTGACCACAAAATTTTTTGGTGTGGCAAACAACAAAACAGCTGATTTTGGTCAAACAAAATTAGTTGCCATCAAATAAAAATGTGCTCAATGTGACCACAGTGTGACCAGTAAAGAGCAAATAGTTTTCTCTTTTTTGAGCAAACATTTATTTGATCTTACAAAAGAATTGTAAGATCAAACAATGGTAAATAACAGGTGGTACGTACAAGCAGTGTTGTCAGCTTTTACGACTCAAATTATAAAATGAAAAAATATCACCAACATTAAACTAAAAAGAAGAATTGGTAAATATTATACAAATTTTTAAAAATATTTTGGTAATTTGGTTCAACGGCTATAAAACTGTGTACATAGTTAATAGGGCATAGTTTTAGCTTTGTTAATCTGTACTAACTTTTCAAATCGGATCTAAACCGACTAAGCTGCGACTAATTAGGATAATTTGCCCATATTCAGAATTTTGAAGCTACTGAAACTGTTGTTCTAATCTCTCCTTATTCTAGGGCATTTTAGAGCAAGCTTGTCAAACTCGCAAAAAAGAATTTAAAAAATATTCGACAATATAACTAAGCGAGTTATCAAAAAATTTCATTTAATTTTTTTTGTTTATTTTAACTTCGTTTATAACAAAAATATATTTGAGGCGACATAAATCGCTTAAGGTGACTCATTCCGCATAATATCTTACCGTACATACGAAGTTTGGAGGCCCATAACTCCGGAAATAGGGGCCGTCACCAAGAGTGACATTTACAATTTGTTAATTTGTTGCTTAAAACAATAAGTTCTATCTCAAACCAGTGAGCTTTTTTGGCTATGCCAGTGAGAGCTAAACTTGCCCAAATTTGCTTTTAAGATTTCTCCTTTTCCAAAACTAACTCCGTCGCTTCTCCACAGCATAAAACAAGAAAACATTCATCCTCCTGCATCATATTTATTTAAAATATTTTCTTGCAGTTTGTTTAAAGCTTTTGAAAAAGCAAAATTGTGTTTACCACCAATTTCATTAAAACTTTTCAGAAAACAAATTTGTTGTCTGACAGCTTGTTTTTTGTATTTTCTGGTAGGTTGATCAAACAATTATTTGTTGCAAATATTTGTTCAAGTGTGACCACAGGGCAAATGTATTTTCCCTTCTGTTTATTTGATGATATTTGATACTTGTTTGATCAAAGAAAAAGAGACAAATATATGTGCATAGTGTGAACACAAAATCAACCCTGTATTGATTTGACAACATTTTGAGCAAATATGATGACACATATTTTGATCAAATCAAATTTGCCCAATCTGACCGTACCTTAAGCCTGGAAGTCAATTATTCCAACAACAAAAGCAGAAGGTCCATATTCTCTTTACCTATTACATTCTGGCAGGGTTTGCTGTTATTTTGAGGTTAGTTGATCTAAGACGCACATTTGCTTTTCGAATGGCCGAGCTAAATCACATCAAAGGTTATTTATAAGATAAAACGTTGTTTTATACCTCATTAGCATCAATAAACCACAATTTAAATTTAGTTTACTTCGTCGACTCGTTTATCGCTCATTTTCATACTCACACTGTTCTGCAACAAATTTCCAATTAGGAAGCCGATCAACGAAAGGGGTTGCAAAATAAACTGAGAGGAGATTGGAAACAAACGATATCATTGCGGAAACACAATCTTAACATGAAAAAGACTATAATATATACAATTCCTGGGGAGAGCAAGACAAATGTACGTATCGTGTTTTATTAAAGATTCCCACTGTTTGTGGTCACATTTCTTTTAATTCGGATGGGATTCAAAACAGTCTGAGAAATAGAAAATAAGCACCCTTATAAAACCCTACTTAGTAGGGATGAATTAAAGGAGAATAAAACCATTTGCCCAGGTGCTTCTCATCAGCTACCTAACCATAAATAAGACTCAAATTTCTATTGTGATTTTACCATAGAGTATATACATTCGAACATTCCTCTTTTTTGACATTTCGTTTCACACTCTTCGTCGAATGGCTGGTGCCATACAGACATGTTCGACGAAAATTTAATTACACCAGGTGGAGTTAGAAGAACTGTTGACTTAAATTTGTCAAATTTTTATCGTGTATAACTGTGAAATTAGAATGTAGTTTGAACTTTTTTGTTATCTTTTATTGTTGGTATACATTTGTGTTGTATTTAAGACGATAATTTTAAGGCACAAACACGAAATGCCGTTGTTGTTTTTTTGTTGGTTGCATTGAAGTAATGCCTATATCTGGTATTATTAAAGCAAGCCACTTTAATAGAGATGTTCTCATTACACCTATATTTTCTCTATGGATTTTACAATTGAAGCTCCTGGTGGAAGAAGGTGTTAGCTTACTTTTTTCAAAAACAATATACACACCGCTGTGGTTTAATGGGCTAGACGCTGCTATAGATGATGCTTCACAAATATCGACACGATCGTCCAGCGAATGTGAGTTCGAATCCCACCCGCGGGGCATTTACATATTTTTCACTAACCAGAGAAAACATGATCTTTTAGCCTTAAAGAAAATTACAAGTTTTATATTTTTTTTCTTTTAATGTTTCCATGGTATCGGATTTTGTTTTAAATAAGAAACCAAAGTCATCTGATATTTCAAGTATTAAAATTAAATTAAATTTTTTTTTAAAATTTTTTAAATCATTAAAAGAAGGAAAATATTGTTTTTGAAAAATGTAATTTAACACCTTCTCCCACCAGTGGCTACAATTGTAAATAGATGTCATTGCACCAAAAATATATTGATTTGTTAAAATTTAAATTAGAGAAGAATGTATAATTTGGAATTTGAAACTCCTGTCATTTCGAAGCAGATGACCAATTTATCATTTATAAAGTGACAGATCATTAGTTAAGGTTAGAGATTTACGAAATCGGTCGCTTGACATTTGAAGAAAATTGGGATATGTTAACAACTTTCTTCCAAACTTAGTGCCTTCAACTCAAACTGTAAGAAATCTAGGAAATAAATTCGATAGAAATACAGTGCCATCAACGCAGTTTGTGAAACGAGTTTATTAATTAATTCGGGTCCTTATTGTACTCATGTACTAGCTTGTCCAGTGCGTTCAGTGGACAATTTTGCCGCTGTAGATGAAAGTGTGCTCGAACAGCCATCAATATCAACTCACTACCGTTCGCAGCAATTGAACATTTCTCGTACTTCTTTGCATAAAGACCTCGGTATGAAGGCCTATATAGTCAAATAAGTTTAAGAACTGACTAACTGATCATCCGATGCGTTTTCGCTTCGCTGAAATGGGCTGATGATTACTTGGATGAAGATGAGAATTTTAACCATAAAATCATGGTTTCTGATTGAGGTAGTTTTCGTCTCGAGGGCTACGTTAACAACTAATATTGTGACAGTTGGTGTTCGGAAAATCCACACGTCACGAGCAGTCTATGCAATCACGAGAAGTCTATACAACCACAACGAGTAACTGCTTGGTGCTTTTTTTTTGGCATGGCGGCGTCATGGGCCCATTTTTCCTCGAAAATGAGAAATGAGTGTCCTCTATCTTCAATGACGAGCATTACCATTGCACGCTCGGCGGTAATGCTCGCAATGTGTACGAAAACCGCATAGTCAGCCGAAACTCGAAAGTTCATTGGCCGCCTCGCTCATTCGCACTATAAAATATTTTCCCGATTTGGTATCAAAAGTCCGAACAAAATCCGAAGTGTTCGCATTGGGATTTTTCCGGATTTGATTGAAAGTCAAGGCGCATCGACGAGGTAGTATTACCATAGATAATGTAAACAAATAGATGAAGCACGAGTGTTGGGAGCATTTTAGTGTAGTGGGTAATTTTCTAGATGTCGTTAAAAGCAATAAATGCGATTTTTTTTGTTCCCAAAAAAAAGTCAAAAAATATGACAATAAAAATCTAAAATTTCATATCAAATGCAAATATAATTTTCAACAAAAATATCAAGAATACAGCACGTTACTTAAAGTAGAATGTATGATGACCATCTAATTGCAAAGCCATGTCACCACCGTCTATGTCCTAATAACTTGGTTATTCCTCCGGTTCAGCTGCCATTCCTTGTTGAGAGTCCTCAGACACTCTAACGGTTTGGCATCTGCGATCACAGAAGTTGCTACAGTTTTTCGGCGGGGAAGTTTTTAGATTAAAAAGGCGTTCCGGGATGTTCATCTTTGGGCGGTCTTACGGGGTTTCTCCTATTGATATCCCAACACTGGCCTCATGGCTTTGAAATAGTTTTTTATATAAGAAACTAATGCTATTATGTAAAATCACATGCATTTTGTCACATTTTCCGTTGATTAAATTACTTTCACAAAAATTTCCCACAATTTTGTATAAACGTCAATGAGAATTATGGGAAACTTCAGCGAAAGTGACGGTTGTGCAGGATAGCACCTAGTGAACAAAGTTGACAATGGTCGCGTTATATCTATTATTTAATTTATCTATGGTATTACTACGACAACAAACACACCACGGTAAAATTATCTATCGGGTAAACGCGTCAGCCCAGCAGATTTGTGGTTTTTTCATCTTTTCCGTGTTCGATTCGATTTCCGTGTTCAAATTCGATTTTGTTTGTTAATAAAATCCAATTCAATTTCAATCAAAATGCAATTTAATAGCATAGACTTTGTATCAAGTAAGACAAGTTTATAAAATTTTTCACATTTTGTGTTCATAGTGTTTTTCAGTATTCAGCTAATTTTGACAGCGGAATTGCTAATGCGACTACTTAATAGATAATTCTACCATGACACACATCAAACCGACAACAATAGGCATTTGGCTTTGTTTTGTATTTTTCCACACTCAAATTCAGCACAAATGTATTCCAGGAATAAACTTAAACAAAAATGTATAAAAAATATGTTTGAGAAACAATAAGGCTGTTTTTTTACTCCCTTAAGCTATCGCCACTTACGACTTCACAACTAAAACGATCCACACGTAATACTACGAAATGTGGCAACATTTACGATACGGCAACACGTTTGTAGCCGTGCCAACAAACACATGGTAGCAGCAGCTGTTGTTGTAATTGTAAGCAGCAACAATATACATTTTATTTTCGTTCATTCGTTTCAGTTGTTAAACTCTACACAAATATATAACAACAATACAAGAATACAAAAAGGATAAAAACAAAATACATAAGATATTGACAAGAGAACCGAAAAATGACATGGGAAAACTTTCATCACCTGTTTAAACGACTATACTTGGTAGATAATTCTACCATGTTCAATATGTATAACATTTACCGAGCGTTGTTGTGAGTAATTTATTTCTATAGGAAGTAAAAGTGTATCCTTCAAACTTAGAGATGTAAAAGTATGCGTAGTCTTCGATTAAACAAAATAATTGTAATGAACTTAAAATGTGTAAGCCATTTGAAAATTTCTACTTTTGAGTCTCTCCTTAATAACACTTTCATTCGCAAGAAATGATAACAAAATTTATCTAAGATAACTTTTTGTTGCCATTTCTTGAAATTTAACATGTGGCAACATTGTCTTTGCACAAGTCGAAATTTAAGTGGGAAATTGAAATGCCACTTAATATCGCTTAGCTGTCCCGTACAAATTAATAAATACCTAAGAACTGCGATAAATAAAAAGTCGGGTATTCTAGTGGTACCACCACATCGATGCGCCATGATTGAAATGGTTGCAAACAATCGTATTATTCGTTCGTAGTGTGAGATAAAACAGCGTTGCATAAAGCAAATCAAGCATTTTGTTCCTGATTCCTAGACAAATAAGACAAAATACCCGATTTGTCGTCTGTCAAAACGTATGGGAAATCAAGTAAATTTTCCTGATTTCGGCTTGAAATCAACAAAAGTGGCAAAATCAAGAAAATGGATGCCAGTGCGAATGCTGTATTACAATATTATCTCTGAGGCGCCGTGAAAGATAAGTGTTACGCAAATAATGGCGACTCCATTGAAGACTTAAAACACGAAATCGGCTCTGTCGTTCACGAGTCAGAGATCCAAACAGTAGAAAATATACTGAGAAATGGGGTAGATCGAACGAGGTACTGTAAAAGCAAGTCGTGGAAGTCATTTGAACGGTGATGTGTTTCATTAACAAATGTCAAAAATATTGGAATTGAAAAAAAGATCTATTAGTATTTTTTTAAAGCGAAATTCATTTCCACGTCCACATGTACACTCTTTAGTAGGAATACGTGGTTTTTCTATATTTCAAAATATGAATTGGAGACACAGTATTCACATGAGATCCGTACCCATAAACTAGTTATGTCAATCAAAGAGAAACGACGTATAGAGACGCGATTTGACTCAGGAAATTTACAAAGTTTGGTGTGTTGCATATGGACGTTGCATGTTGGAAATTATTGCTTTAATAGTACCAGATAGAGGCAATGGCTCAAACCAGCCAACAAGAAAACAGCAACAGCATTTTGTTTTGTGCGTTAAAATTTTTGTAACACCACAAATATATACTAACAATAAAATATAACAAAACAATCCAAAATACGTTTAATATATACAGTTTTTCATCAAAACGTTATGAAAAATTTAAGTCAACAATTTTTTTTTTTAATTCCACCTGGTGTAAGTCAATTTACGTCAAATAACTCTCTATTGCACCGACCGCACCACGAAGAGTGTGAAACGAAATTCAGATGAGAAAGATGGCAGCTCTATATGACATTAGTCTATGATTTCAATTATCTTGACTCATGAAAATGATTCGTAGGCACCTAATTTATTAAAAATAATTAATATACCTTTTTTTAAATAAAGATTTTGTCTATCTTTTTACCTTATAACAGAATTCATTTTTGATATAATTTTTTTTTAATTTTAACCGATGACACCTTAGTTATGAAAGCTTAAAATAAAGCCGAAGACAACATTTCATAGATCTGTCAACTTTTTATAGATAACTCATTTTTGTTAGCTGTTTGAAGAAGTATTGTCATAGAGTAAACATATATAGAGTGAAAATTTCTCTCATCTGACGGGTCATTTCACATTCTTCGTGGAGAGTTCGGTATGGTAGAGAGAAATTTGACGGAAATTGACTTACACCAGGTGGAGTTAAAAGAAGTTCTGACTTGAGTTTTTCATGTCGTTTTGGTGAAAAACTGTGAAATTTAAATGTTTTTTGACGCTTTTATTGACTGTTATTGTTAGCGTCCATTTGTGTTGTATTTACAACAATTTTAGCTCAGAAACACGAAATACCGTTGTCGTTTTCTTATTGGTTGTTTTCAACTAATCTCTCTATCTGCTGTTATTTAAGCAATACTTCTCAAGCAATACAATCATACCTAGTCTAATGTCTTAAATATACTGAGAGAAGTAGTTACTGTAGATGTTGTTGTATTCCGCAATTCGTCAACCAATGAGGGATATCCCCAGTCGACTCTAATTTGATGCACTACATTTCAACCACAACATATCTGGAGATTTCTAAATGCTTTAAAGGTAATCAATCTGTTTAAATTTCTGGCAACTTCATTCTTATCTCTAAACTCACATGGAGAAGTCATGTATGTATTGCTGTGTATTGGAGAGTGGGAGAGCGTGATTGTGGAGAGTAAAAATACCTTTATTTTTTTTCTTTATCAAAATGCAAACTAAACACTTTTTTTCAATATTTGTATAATCTGACAACAGAGAATCCAAACCGCTTTCAATGACTGATTCTAGTACTACAACGGTGTGTGAACATGTTCGTTTAAAGCCAAACAAACGGTTAGACAGAGCAGCCATGAGTTAACGTACATTCGAATGCGAGTTGGGACCAGTGATGTAAATATTCGAAAAGTATGATAGTGCTTAATATTCGACTTAAAAAAAATTTATTGAATTTATTCTTAAAATCTCTTACTGGTATTGGGAATTTATACTTCATATTTGTTTTATTTTACCGTTTTCCCAATTTACGGGTCAGTTTTCACAATGTCTTTGGCTAAATAGTTAATTTTCCGTGAAACAAGTTTACACTTTCCTGAAATATTGCGGTTCTACAAGAAAGAAAATAATTCAACAGAACGGTAACGCTGGCTCATTGAAGAACCATGAAACTTTACTACCGACAAAACGACAATGAATTTAGTATGTTAGTATTTTTGGTAGAATTATCTATCGGGTAAACGCGTCAGTCCAGCTGATTTGTGGTTTTTTCATCTATTCCGTGGGTAAGATGTCAAATTTGATTTTGTTTCTTTTTGTTTGTTAATAAAACTCAAAGAATTTCAATCAAAACGCTATTTGTAGCATAGACTATGTATCAAGTAAGGCAAGCTTATTAAAATGTTCAAATTTTGTGTACATAGAGCCTGCGTCAATCGATATCAAAGTATTATGCAGAAACAAAAATTGTTATGGTGAGAAAAAATTCAATTTTTGCTGTGCCAATCGATATCTTTTTTGACAGTAGTGAAGTTTGACAGCTTCATCATAAGAGAAGACTTAAGACGCAATTGAAATATAATTTTGCGCAATGAGTCTTTTTAGAAAATTTTTACCATTGCTTTTCCCAATTATTTTGCGAAAACGATCATTACAACCCATGAATATTTTCATTCTGCAAAATTTCTTCCAAATTGCTAGAAAATTTCATCCAAATTGCTACCAAATTTCTTCGTCTGTCTTTGTTTTGTTTACAAATAAATAATGAACGGGGCTACAAGTCGGCTTAAAAACTTGGCAGCGGTGCCGGGCAAAAATTTCGAACGAAGTTTTACAAAATATAAATATGCATGTAAATGCGAAAAAACTGACAAATATGTTTGTTAAAATTGATTGAGCCATCGCAATCCAAATTAGTATCTAAAAAACTTCGGCGGCGCCTCACCGGAATAAAAATATCGCCAGCGGCGGCAGTTCGAGTTCGCTTTACACAACTTGTTTGTCCGCTGGTGTGTTTTTGTTAAAGCTCCGTATTCAGTTCTTGCGATATTTTCGTAAGAAATTTTGCCATTTATCTCTAAACGGAAAATTTGCATAGGTTGCACATATCTTTGATCTACCTGGCAAATATTTAATTCATAATTCCTCTACGCACTTCATGTTATTTTTAACGCATGCGGTGCTACTTTTGATTGTTAAAACGATCGAAATATCAAAAATTCCGGTCCCAAAAAATTATCAAACAATTGTTTTCGTACGAAATAATATTGGTATAACAACCCTGTACTTGATTTGGCATACGAACTTTTCACCAAACAAATATAAAGTCAGCGAAATGTTCGTTACGATACGAAAGCGAAATTAGGTTATGTAAACGGAAATACCGGGCTTAACTTGAAGGCAGTCAACTTATCCACAGGTCTAAGGGCCCCTTAAATGCAGCTTTGAATTTGTACGATAACTCAGGAATTTATATTGTACGATAAATCAGGATACTCGGCTATGTAGTAGTATATTGATAGAAAACAGAGTGGAATGACGAGAGAGCGATAAGCAACTTGAAGCAAACTAAGTTTAATTAGTGTTTGATTGATCCTAATGGCAGCTAAATTATGTTTTATGTTGGCAGCTAAATTATGTTTTATGTACATTCCCTTTTATTTCTGTCCGTTTTATCTCCAACCAAAGAGTTAAATACAAAATCAACTCGAACTAGATGAAATGGTCTGCTACGTTGACGTCATCGTGGGTGCGTAATGGGGGGAGGGACAGAGACTCTTGTCCATGGAGTAGTGACGTATAGAGCTGCCGTTATGTTCATCTGACATTTCCTTTCACACTATTCGTGGTGCGGTCGTTGCGATAGAGAGTTATTTGACGTAAATGGACTTACATCCGGTGGAATTACAAAAATTTTTGACTTAAATTTTTCATGTCGTTTTGATGAAAAGCTTTGAAACGTATTTTGGACTTTTTGTTATCTTTTATTGTTAATATATATTTGTGGTTTATTTACACAAAAATTTTAACGCACAAATCGAAATGCCGTTGCTGATGCACTGTTGGATGGTTTGCGTCTATCTGGTATTATTAACGCAATACTTTCCAACACCCAAACCGCCAATTAGAAACCGGCTTTCGGGTTCTTCGAATATTCAAATTTTTGGAGAAACCGGTTTCCGGTTAAGCCGAGTGGTAAAACCGGGTAATAAGCGGTTTCGGGTTTTATGTCGAATCGAAAAAAGTTTGGATTTTATAGTTAGTTAGTTTGAGAAGAGGGGTGCGCTGTTGAGTGTTCAGAACGAAAGCACTAATCCTTCCCATGTCGTAGACATACATTTAAGCCGCTGATTCGACCTATTGTAAGCTCTCAGTTTACCCTACTAATTTACCATATCTCTCATAGGAATTCGATGCTATTCACGAAATTCCTTAAGTTATTCCAGTCCATTCACACAAGTTTGGTCATGTCGGGTATTATACTGTCCCAAAGATATCTGGATCTAGCTTGTGTGAAGGCCGGGCATAGGAAATGCTCCATCGACCTCCATGCATTCCCTGCACTCACTATTCGCCACTAGTCCAAGAGCATACAGGTGGGCCCGTAATCCCGATTGAGCCGATAAAACTCCCATCATCTTGCTTATTTCAGGTTTTCCCAGTTTCAGCAAACTTTTTGCCTTCGATCCATCTGGGTTTCCCCATAGAATCTTTGTCATCTTGCCTACTGTTTTCTGATTCCACTGGACTATGTGTGCCGACTCCGCTCATTTATCCAACTCAGCCCTCGTCACCCCAAAACGTTTCGCGCCCTCTAGGCTCACCGTTCGTTCGTTGCCGAATATTACACTGTGCCCCAGCACCCAGATGATGTTGAGTCTGCCTTGCATAGAATAATCGTTTATCACCTTCTTACAGTCAAGGACCGTTCTAGATTTGACAATTTTGACATTTAACATTTGGCTATCCGTGAAGATATTTGCTTCGGCTGGGTTTAAGTTATCGCCGAGCCAGTTGATACATTCCGTAATCGCTCGAACTTCCGCTTGAAAGTTTGTATTATTATCCAGAAGGCGTAGATGGGTTTCTGTCGCCGGACTTTCAATGAAAAATCCTACACCCGTTCTTTCCCCCTAGCTTTGAGCCATCCGTGTAGCAGCGAGTCCCATTTGGCCAGGGTACCATTCTGCCAGGAGTCTGTAACTGGCGTTAAAGTCGCACAATTCGCCTTAATCCTTAGCTCAGGTATTCGGTTGGATTCACTCGTATCTTGCGTGTAACCGACTAAAGCTCCCATTATCCGTTGGTGTTTCGACTGAAGATCCCTGTTGATCCATTCACCTGTTGCCTGTAGGCTTCTCAAGGGCGATGTCGTATTTGGCTCTAATCTCGATTGGCTGGATATATAAAATAGTCTCCATAGCCCTTGTCGAGGTTGTCCTTATTGCACCGCTAATACCAATGCAGCACATTCGTTAAACCCTCTGCAGTATTGCGGTATTACATTCGCTCTCAACTGCCGCCCACCATACTACAGAAGCATACATACATATGTTAGTATGGACCTAATTCCGCTTCTGTGGAGCCAGTGTGTTATTTCCGGGTTGATTCTCCATTTGGACCATACAGCCCTTCTGCATATCGACCAACATCTTTAGGCCTTATTGGCACTGTCCTCTATGTGGTGCTTCCAATTTAGTTTCTGCGTTTGACATATGCGTGTTGCTTAAACTTCAGCATATCGTCCGGTATTCCACATTTCACCATGTCGTCCACTATTCTCTACAGGATTTTGAGTAGAAAAGACCAGTCATTCTATGAATCTGGGATCAACAATTTCCTGAACAGTGGCAGAAGGTCATTGATTAAAATACCATCTACATTATAAGAGTGTCTCAGTAAGAATATTTAATTTTAAAATAAAGACATGTATTTTTTGAGATAGTTGTGATTTTTTATTGGATTGTAAAGAAGATATGTTCCGATTAAGTATAAAAAAAATATCCGTTAAATGGCCCCCATGGCTCTGATGATAGGCCAGTATTATTCTCATGGAATTTTCCATGACTTTTTCGCAGAGATGTGGCTGAATCTCACCAATGACGTGTTGGATCTCGGATTTGAGCTCAGGAATTGCTTCTGGTTTATTCGCATAAACGCGAGATTTCGCAAAACCCCAAAGAAAGAAATCGCACGGCGTTAAATCGTATGATCTCAGCGACCAGTTAACATCAGAATTTCTTGAGATAATTTGCTCTGGAAATCGTTACTGCAATAAATCGTGGAACTTTGATACAACGTCAAGTGCCAAATCAAGAATAGTTTTTGTGAAATATTTAATGTCATTATTTAAATCGCATTCCTGATTAAATTGAATTGAATTTCGGATGAATCCAGTTTCAGACCAGTCACTGGAGTTGTTTTTTTTTATTCGGAACTGCTAAGTATTTTCCAAGCTCAAAAAGTTTTGTAAAATCTAGCAGAGTTCGTATTTACCCCCCCATGAGTAACCCATACACATCGTCGTGGGGAATGTGTAATAAACGTTTACCCATTACCCGCAGGGTATGGGGAAAATAATGGGTAGCTACCCACGAAATGAGGAATTACCCATCACGATTGCCCATTACCCTCAGGGCAATGGGGAAAATAGTGGGTAGCTACCCACGAAATGGGTATTACCCATCACGATTACCCATTACCCTCAGGGCAATGGGGAAAAATAATGGGTAGCTACCCACGACATTGGGGAATTACTCATCACGATTTCCCTTACCCTCAGGGAAATGGGGAAAATAATGGGTAGCTACCCACGACGATGGGCAATGGGTTACCCATGGTAACTCATCCCCATTATTGATCGATAATATAAAAAAATTAGAAAAAATTTCTGTATCTCGGAAACGGAGCGTCCAATTGAAAAAATAACCGATTTTTGTGGGCTTCTAAGGGGTTTTCAAAAAGTGGTCCAATTCGTATGGAAGAATTTTTATTCGAAAAATCGCCAAAATAAAAAAATTGCTCAAATAAAAAAGTGCCTATAACTCGAAAACGATGCGTCCAATCGAAAAAGTAATAAAAAATTTACCTCCAATGGTAACCCAGGGTAACTCATTACCCACGAAATACGAATCCTGAAATCTAGATCCTAAAATATTTGCACTTGTAGTCGAGCACTCCGAATCGGATAAATTTTGTAGATTCCCACTTAACAGCGTTTGCTTTCACCATACTATTCGCAGTGCGCCAAACAGAAAACATATATAACAACAAATGATAAATAACATAAGCAAATGAATTTATTTATTTGATAGTTACTTTTGATAATATACATAAGCTTATGGTAGGAAAAATAGGATAAATATGTTTTTAAATTAAAAGAGTAAGGATAAATGATAAATAACAGACGCAAATCAATTTGATTTATATTTTTTATAATTATATATCCATATTAAATTCAAATTCACATTTAACATTTTGTTTCACTTAAATACATAAGTAAATATACCAAATTTCAATATTTCATCAATCAAAACAACAGCCGAAGGTTTGTGTCCACACTGAAACAGCAGCATAGTTTGTGTTCACGCTACAAACTCAAACACTCAACCAAACACCACACATATGTTTGAGTGTATGTGTTTAAACAATTTTCATTTGAGAAATTTCAATATTAGGAAGATATCAACCAATATGAAATGTATATCAAACGAAAGATAACATCTTCATTTACCTACAAAAAAATTTTTAAAAAAAGTTATCTCGCCGTTTCCTCATAATCAATAAAATAAAGATTACAACAATAACAATGTGACATGACTCCCTATATCGTAAGGTAAGACGCATTCTACGCCAAAAGATTTTCAGCTTTCTGACTTCTTCGTAAAAATCGCTTTATCGATAGCAAAACCCGCTTGATAGACTACACGTTTTGTGAGTACTAGTGAGAGCCAAAGAAATGCAGAGCCATCGCGAGGTTGGCTACTCTTTCTATCGCCTAGTTTTGGTCTTATCAATGGAACCAGTTGTTGCGTACGTCAGTCAGGTAGCAGCACTTAAAGTGGAAATAATCGAGTGAGTAGAGTACTCAGGTATCAGCGGCATTATTTGGCACAAAGATGTATTAGCAGCAAGCAACTAACAAGTGTTTGGTATGTTAGTAAACAGCTGAGATGGCATGGAATAGGGACGTGTTATGAGTAGTTAGTGGCTTGATGGATAGGGTTGATACATGTCGAATAGTTTCCTCCAATGGGCATTCACGTAATGTGCTGGGCAAGGAAGTAAACAACGATCTTGAATGTTTCCCCTCTCCCTCCGTAATCTTGGTCATCACTCTTTGGTTTACGCTCTCTCTCTCTCTCTCTGCTCTATTCAACTTGTGCAAACTAAACAAACAGGTGTTGAATTGTTAATTATTAAATTTACATACATATTTTGCATGGCTATGCAAACTGCCCCTGGCTAGGGCCGCTTATTTGGGAAGTTACGTTCGCTGTCGGTGAAGTCAATCGTTAATGCCAGCGTGTTTCCATGTATGAGTGTTTCAGTTAACAGATAAACAGTAGTTACTCTTTATCCAAGATGTATTTTAAGAAGGTGGTGTTATTACGACAACAGTTACGGACATTTTATTTGTGTTTTGGTATAACTTCACTGGGAGTTTCAGTGAGTGAAAATTTAGAAAGCGCACAGACCACTGGTTGCGAAAAGCTCTCCCCAATCCCTTCATGGGATGTAATGGGAATCGGTTTATTTTATGACTTCACTCGACATAAATGAAGACCAAAAATAAAAGTTAACAGAAAAGGACAAACACAAATTGTGTACATATGAATTTGGGCATCAAGTGAGCCAACGATATGAAAATAATTCATTCAGCTGCTCTAGTACTACCACCTGGTATAAAAATGTCTTGGCTTTATCCACCGCACAAATCTTAACATTCAACAATTATGCCTGGTTAAGGAGGGAGTAACACTTAATTGAGTACTTAGCGTAATGTTTGAAATGAGGAGGATCGTTTTTTACGATTTTCTCATTCTCTTCATTGAGCAAGGGGATTCTTAGCAGTTGTACAATATCGGAGCGCTTGCCTATACACACTCGCGCGCACACACACACACTGTGTACTTCGTTATTACCACCACCCTGGTGTGACGCTTGAATGTAACTGACTGAGATTTGTTTTGTCATTTAGAGTTAAACCGGACCTCAAGCGTTGCAGTCAAATTTGTTACTGTCACCGCCAGATGGAGAAAACATACAAGATAAACTAATCGAAATTGCATTAAGTGAACTAAACGCGTAGCGATCGAGGCATAAGCAGCTGATTAAAACACGATTAGCAAACGTCGGGAATAAATAATAACAACAAACAATACGACAGCGATACTAACACCAATTGAAAATATTTGGTAATAAATAAAACAATAAATATTTGCCGAACGCTTAAAAAGCGTTAACTTCAAAACGTCGCAATTTAACGCGCAAGACGCAGCCGCCAATTACGCGTGGTTTAAATTCGACCAGATTCTATTTGCACTCGGATTCCAGTCATCCGTGAAAATGTGTCGCTGCTGTCAAAAGTAAGTGAAATAATCGCAAAGACAGTAACAACAACAAATCAGGTTGTTTACTCTTTTCAAAAATATAAACATATTTTTTGTTCGTTCAATTTATGCAATTTTTATTCGTATAAATAAATTATAATTGTGTTTTATTGCCGCTTTTTATTTCAGTTGTTGGGAAGATTTCTACTGGAATTGCTTTGAGGAAAAATTCTGCTATGATGAATCGATTGGTAAGTATTGGTGCTATTGTTTACCCACCCATCGCACAAACAATCCAATCCAACCAGCCATCCACTCATAGTCACTCCTCTCGGTTTAACTATAAATTTCTGTAGTTAAATAGAGTTTTTTTTTTGAAGCAGACATTTCCGTGTAGTTTTTTTTGCAATTTTAATAACCCTTGAATGATTAATTAGTATGGTATTAGGGGAAGTATCAAAGCGATACATACAGTGTTGATTTATTCTAATTTTTAAATAGTAATACCCATGTTATTATTAGGCGTATTTTATTTTAAAGCCCCGTATTCAGTTCTTGCGAAATTTCCGTAAGAAATGTTGTCATTTATCTCCATACGGAAATTAGTGCTGTAGAGAGTTACCACCTGTCTCTGATTTACCACGCAAATGTTACATTTATAATTCCTCTACGCACTCCATTTTATTTTTAACGCACGTGGTGTTACTTCTGGTTGTTAAAATTATCGAAATGTCAAAATTCCGGTTCCCAAAACAATATCAAACAATTGTTTTCGTACGAAATAACTTTGGTGTAACAACTCTGCAATTGATTTTGCTTACGAAATTTTCGCAGAGCTGAGTACTAAGCAATAATATGTAAAAAGTGCCCAAGATTTTCGGGTCATGAAATTTTCGATATTTTTTATACACGTACTCCTTCGAGCAACGAAAATTTCCTAAAAACTGAATACCGGGCTTTAGATGCCACTGATAGTCTATCAACGTTATAATAAACCGATCTTCGTTTACGTGACTATAAAATTGCGTGGTCACATATAGATGGCATTTATGTTACCTTGTGATTCACAAATAACCTGACCAGAGAGTACTGCCGACTCGATATTATCGGCGGTGGCTGCGCCTAAACCAATTTATGGTCGGGGACGACTGAAATCGGCTCAAGGGTTTTGTCTTGGGAATAGTACCATATCCCACAATACCACAGAAAAACTATGCGGAAGGTTGGCATTAGAGCCATCGCAGAAGAGAAGGTCCCTAAGCACGGGCACGCTTAAAGCTTTAACAATCAAAATACTGCCGAAGCTTGCAAACCATTATTGTTAATTAAGCCCAGATATAAGCCAGCGACGACCAGGTCGATTGCCCTCCCCTAACCAAGACGAGGTCTGAACAGCTATAGCCCAGCTGAAGAACGACAAAACCGCAGGAGCCGATGTATTACCGGCGGAGTTGTTTAAGGCTGGCGGCGGCGATGAGCTGATAAGGTGCATGTATCAGCTCAATAGCAAAATTTGGTTAGATGAATGCATGCCCGGTGATTGAAGTCTCAGTAAACCCATATTAAACAAAAGCAGATCCGAGTCTCTGTGCCAACTACCGTGGAATAAGCCTTTTATCCATAGCATATAAGGTTCTATCAAGTATAATGTGCTAACCAATTATAGCTGGCCTGATTGGACCATTATCAGTGAGGCTTTAGGCCTGGAAAATCGACAACTGACCAGATTTTCACGCTACGGCAAATTCTGGAGAAGCTCTACGAAAAACAAATCGACACCTATCACCTATTTGTTAAAAGCGGCCTTCGATTGCCCGATACGGGAGAAACTCTACGGAGCAATGTCTGAGCTTGGTATTTCTGCAAAACTCATACGCCTTTGCAGGATGACCTTGGCGAACATCAAATCCGCAGCGAATGTTGGTAAGTATCTTACGGAACCTTTTGAAATCAAGCGAGGCCTCAGGCAAGACGACACCCCATCATGCGATCTCTTTAACATCTTAATGGAGATCATTATGAGAAAATCTGCAGTCAACATGAATAAAACCATCAGCAGCAAAAGACACATGCTGCTCGCGTATGCTGATGAAATAGATATCGCCGTAGGGCGCACAATGAGAGAAGTTACTGCGGTGTTTTCGAGAATTTGGAAGGAGTCAGAAAAGTGTGCATGAAGGTAAATGAGGACAAGACAAAATTAATGGATTCAACGAGCAGGGCCTCCACGCGATTATATTTATCAAAGCGTTAACATTGATAACCGTTATAATTTCGAGGTGGCGGACGAATTTATGTACCTCGGATCTGCCGTAAACAAAAACCACAACGTCAGCCTTGAGAATTGTGCGGAGAAGCAGATAATTGTGCTTGCCAACAGATGTTATTTTGGGCGAACCAAGCACTTTAGAGATAAAGCCCTCACTCGAGTAAGAAAAGTCCCGCTATACCAAACTCTCATACAACCTGTTTTGAAGTATGGCACAGAATCCTGGGTCTTATAGCAAGCAGACGAAACATCTCTCGGAGTCTTCGAGAAAAAAGTACTCCGAAAAATCTATGGCCCTATAGTGTATAACGGCGAGTATCGGTGCCGCATGGAACCATGAGCTATATCCCGACATTGACATAGTTAAGCGGATCAAAATAACGCGATTGCGCTGGTTTCAGTTTTCGAAACTGAAGTCGAACGAAGACGAAAAATAAGAAGACCAAGACTCCGCTGGATGGATCAAGTTGACGTATCCCTAAGTACACTTGGTATTAGATACCAACTGGAGAGATAGGGCAAAAGATCGAACTGGTTGGCGAAATATGTTGTCTACGTTTTGTAAGTTCCCTGACTCCCGGGGTTATTCGAGACCGGATAAGTAAGTAAGCCATATTTTTTTACTATATTTTATTTAGTAAAGAAAAAGTTGACGATATTGTGAAAATTCGGGAAAGGAAGTTGTTGCTAACATTTATATAAAATGTTCTGCTTATTTTGAAGTGTTCTCCAAAAATACGATGTCGAATTGTGGGGCTGCGGATATTGTACAGTCGCCGCTGTATTATATATACGGCGGCCGGCTTCAGCCTCGGAACCAGAGCAACCCTCGTAATTATCCTGCATTTTAGTGTCTTATCCCGAAAACAGCATTCGAAATTCGTGACTCTTCTCAACAGCGCTTTAGCGTTCTAGGCCAGTGGCCGTCTTGTTCACGTGTCACTAATTGTAGTTTTTTTGTTATGGTTTCTCTTCTCTTTCTCTATCGTCTGAATGGGGGGTTTCCATTAAACAACACTTGTTTCTTACTTACAAGCACTTGTGCTGAAGTTTGGAAAATAATCTATTTATGGAACATAACTATTTATATAGTTATAACATGAAACATAATTTAGATGTCATTGGTATCAGTCAAACACTATTCAAACTTAGTTTGCTGCATGGTCGGTCTCGCCTATCTACTCTGTTTTCTATCAAATTCCTACTTCATAGTCGATCAGCTGTTCCATGGATACCCCCTGATAGACCTGAACACTACGATTACAATTCTAGAATATTTCGAGCTGAAATGCGGTGTACATTAAAATGTTTCAAGTGTTTGGCGTTTATCAATTCTCAAGACCAACTATAATATTGTACCAATTTATCTGGGTCCACAAATGACGCTCCAAAAAAATAAAGACACTATTAATTTTGTTGGGAAAATAACTTTTATTTGATTACCCACATTTGCCTAAATATAGTTGTCCCTAAATGGACCCGTTTCTTGGACCACGTGGGTCCATTCGAAAATAAAAAAAATATTTTTCGTGTTTTACATTTTTCTCTTTTGATTCTATCAAGTTTTGATCCTTGCCCAAACTTTGACAATTCAGTCAAGATTCGTGTGCATGCCTGTCATTAACAAGTCAAATTGCTGAGGTGTTGTTTGTTTCTTTATTCCTAATTAAATAAAAATAAGGGAAGGAATGCACTTGGCCGGGAAAGACTCAAATTCCAAAATTCGAGAATAAATATAGAAGGATAAATGGAAAAAAGCGCTGTAGAAACCAGAAAGCACGCTGGGCCTTTTACGGTACAAACCTTTCTGCGCAACTGGTATTAGGTATTTTGTCTTTCGAGAAGGGTTCAACACCGGCTTTCTGAGTGGCAGACCTTCGGCCGGGCTTAGAGATTTTCTCATCTGGGAAGGGTTCAACACCGGCTTCGAGGGTTGCTTCAATATTGCGTTATCTTGACCCACCAACGTTATACATCAAAAGTAAAGCAATCATTGAATTCGTTAGAATCTTACATTTCATATTAGTTTTTATGTGGTCGCTTCGGAACAAAACCAATGCGGACGACGTCTGGGAGTCGTGACGCTCACAAATCACAGTGTAGTTTGTAATTGTAACGGGTACAAAAATACATTGTGATTTAAGTGCGACATGTTTCCAGCTGACATGTTCCCACATGACTTCAGGGTTAGACACTTTGAGAGTAGGCCTAGCTGCCATAAGATAATTTAACCAGGGGGTATCCATGACACAGCTGATCGACAAGGTAGTAGGAAATTAATATTTACAAAACAGAGTGGTTATGCGAGAGAGCGATAAGCAACCAGAAGAAACCCATGCAGCAAACAAAGTTTAAATAGTTTTTGATTGATACTGATGACATGTAAATTATCTATTATGTTGGATGCATCGAACGTAAATACACATTCCCTTTTATTTCTGTCCGTTCATGTCCAACCAAAGTATAAAATACAACCACATCTCGAACTCGATGAAATGGTCTCCTACCTCGTCGTCATCGAAAGAACGTAAATAGAGGGATAGCAACTCTTGTCTATTTCTCGATGATTTAACTTGCTCCATGTTAGTCACCGTTTTCAGTTTCACTACAATTCTGAGGTCATTGCCAAGAAGTTAAATGTTGAACATCAAAAATAGCAGTTACTTTGAACCTAATTGATTCCATTTAAAAAAATACCATTAAGTAAAAGCCAGGGGATTTCGATGACACTGCTGGTCGACCTTTTAGCTGCAAATTTGATACAGGCTAGGATTTGATATAGGCCAATTGAAAAAACTGACTATATTTTATTTTATTTGCACTTATGACTTTTAAAATAACTTTATATGCAATGAATTAGTTTTGATTTGATTTTGTCATTGCTTTTTACTTGAATTACATCCACATTCTGGCAGGGAAAAACTGGTATAAAGAAACTGTATCAAAACTGTCGTTAGCCCAGTGACTTTCAACGGGAATTTGGTGGAACTGAAACACTCGTGGCTTCTCGTTATTATTTCGCTATGGTAAAAACAAAATATTACGTACAATTTATTGGGAATTGCTAATATTTTTCAAATCTACTATTTTAATTTAAGAAATATACCTTATTGTGTAGATTCATTTAAGTACCGGGTATTAGGCGTGTTTAGGTTATAAGCGAGCGATTATCGCTTGCTAAGTTGCAAAGAAAACGGATATTTAGCCATGAGTCATATTAATCAAAAATACGGTAACACTTTACAAAAAATTTTAAAAAAAAAAATTTATAAACTTATGACCTTTTCGATTCTAAAAAGTAATGTTGCCCTTGTATGGCCCCTTCAAAGTTGTGCCTTTTTTTGGGGTGGGAACAGAACATGGAAATGTTGCATTTTCTCACATCTGTCTTCTTCCGTTTGCTTTCTTTGTATATTTTATTTACCTCGCTTATCTAAACTATTCGACCAGTATACTACATGGAGACCTAAGACCATTTAAGACCATTTTAAGCGACCCTTCATACGGACTGGTCGACAAAGTACCAACACAATTGTTATTTTGTTGTTATTCCCGTTTAAGCCCCGTATTCAGTTCTTGCGAAAATTTCGTAGGAAATTTTGTCATTTATCTCTCAACGAAAAATTACGTTTGCGGAGAGTTACCACCTATCTTAGATTTATCTTGTAAATATTTCATTTATAATTCCTCTACGCCCCTCATTTTATTTTTAACGCATGTGGTGTTACTTCTGATTGCTAAAATTATCGAAATGTCAAAATTCCGGTCCCAAAGAATTATCAAACAATTGCTTTTCGTAAGAAATAACTTTGGCGTAACAACCCTGTCATTGATTTTGCCTACGAAATTTTCGCAATGAGCTGAGTACCAAGCAAATGAAAAGGGGAAACTTTCGTTAATTTTTATACACGTACTTCCTATGGCAACGAAAATTTCATAAAAACTGAATACCGGGCTATAACTGAAATTGGGATCGCTATGTTTGAGAAGGTAAGCGATTTTAACTGGAGCCGCTTAAAATAGCTTAGCGCAATAGGTAGAAAAAGTAGCTAAGCAAGGACAAAGAACACATACAAAAGCACAGAATATCAACAATTTTATTCGACAACATTCTCCCCCGTGACTCGCTGAGAGGGCAGAAAAGGCAAAGTTTTTGCACTTTTTGAGTGTAACACTCTCAGAAACGAACACAAAACCTTGAAGTAGGGTTGCACTTTTTTCACAAACAAACACAAAAAGGCACTTTTAGGGCAACGGGCAGAAAAAATGTTGAATTTTTTCTGAGAAACGAAGTCGCCATTAGCGAACATTGTTATACCGCTAAGTCTTCGCTAAGTGCTTCATACAAAACAAACGATAATCTAAGCAAGCCTTGTAACCAAAACACGCCTATTGTGTGTGCTCGACTGGACGCAACTGAGCATGCGTTACTTAACAAACTTATAAACGCATATCCTATTTTAAATTCAAATCTAACAAGTAGACACGCATAACTTTAAAGCTGCGCCTCCCTTAAGGTATGGGCAGGTGTACCGCAATTCGGGATTTCACTTCCATAAACAGCTGATTTTTGTACGGTAGAACATATGTTTGGTGAAATCGGGATGTAGCTGAAAGCTACATTTTTATTTGGAAGTACATCTTTGTTATGAACTTTTTCATAAAAAAGTAACCAAAGAATAAATTTATTTAAATTATAAATCATGTTTCATAAAACCTCACTTTTATGAAAATGATTCGCAAACCGAAAAAAATACAGCAGACAGTTGTCCGAGGCCTAGGAAAAATAGGATAAATATGTTTTTAAATTAAAAGAGTAAGGATAAATGATAAATAACAGACGCAAATCAATTTGATTTCTATTTTTTATAATTATATATCCATGTTAAATTCAAATTCACATTTAACATTTTCTTTCACTTAAATACATAAGTAAATATACGAAATTTCAATATTTCATCAATCAAAACAACAGCCGAAGGTTTGTGTCCACACTGAAACAGCAGCATAGTCTGTGTTCACGCTACAAACTCAAACACTCAACCAAACACCACACATATGTTTGAGTGTATGTGTTTAAACAATTTTCATTTGAGAAATTTAAATATTAGGAAGATATCAACCAATATGAAATGTATATCAAACGAAAGATAACATCTTCATTTACCTACAAAAAATTTTTTAAAAAAAGTTATCTCGCCGTTTCCTCATAATCAATGAAATAAAGATTACAACAATAACAATCTGACCGTAAGTTAAGACGTATTCTACGCCAAAAATCGTCTATGAAATTTTCATAAATCTTAATGAAAACATTCATTTATTTAATAAACAGTTTCTTTCGTTTCTTTTCATGGAAACGTACATTAGTAATAATGAAACTGTTCATACTTTAATGAAATTATTCGTAGTTTTTGTTTTATGAAAACCTTCAGCAACATTATGAAGTAACAACTAATAGAATTAACTTTTCCTGAAGTTAATATTTTATGAAAAGGTTTAGGATCTAGCAACAAACCGCCATCCGCAGCTGTTCGGAAGAATGCTATTGAAACAATCATCAAGATATATTCAAAGTAAACTCTAAATGAAATGAGAACTCTGTAGTACGTAAATGATTAAGAAAATATCAAAAACATTTATTTGTGTTAAAAAATGTATGAACAAATTAACGAGTTTTTGACCCTATTCAATGAACTGGGCATTACATACTTCTTTAAGAACAGAACAGAACACAACTAGTCATAACTTTATGGAATTTGTTCATAAAATTAATGAACCAAATTTTAACTTCTACGAATTTAATTTTTTCAGTGTATGATGAGTACCACACTGGGGACTTGGAGTGATCACTTGGCTAATTACCCCCTACAGAATCAAAACAAAAATCAGTTGAATTCACTTCGAATTCATATTATTATGGTAATAACAAACACTCAGTGTAGACATTACTTTACTGAGTTGTAGAATAACAAATACGTCTAATTGTTTGTCAAGTTATATTTATTAATAACTATTTCAAGCCGAGACTTTAAGCAAATAAACAGCTAACTTTTCTATATAAAACTATATACATATGTTTGACTGAAAGAAATCTCAAAACAAAAGATTTCGGTTGGAATGTGAACCAGATTTGCGAATAATCTTCTGACAGATATAGGATTGATGACAAATTTACGTTTCACACTTCAACGACATTGAAAAAGTGCAATGCAAATACTATACCGGTTATGAACTTAACTTGAAGAGAATGACAAATTGTGTGAGAATCTAAAGAAAAAAAAATACTATTTGAACAAAAAACATCATATGAAAAAAACTACAGTACAATTTTTAAAAATTTGTTTTTATTTAAAAAAGTCAAACTAGAACGGTTATCAATATTGCATGACTTGTAATTTAATTTATGCGAATTCTCCATAACGATCAATTTTTAAAAGAAAGTCCATAAATCCACAAATTGATAATACTTAGGTGTATTCAAAATTATAAAATCGCGAATATAAACTGAGTTGGAGTTTTAGATAAGAAAGGTTCCCTATTACAACATGAATTATATTGCGGAACTCAATGAATTCGTTTCAAAACAGTTTTGTACACATCAGATACAGATAAATATGTATTTATAATCAGGTTATTTACAAATATAACAACAGCTAAATCAGGCAATGAGTAATATTTAAATCAATTATTGAATAATTGCGTCACGATCTTCTTTCATTTCTGATTTGAGACTGAAATAAAAGCTGATTAAGGTTTCATTGCGTCGTAAGGTTAGTCGTTGGAATATACATACTGTGTGGACTGAACAGTTATATATTTAACTAATTAATTCTGTTTGACTTTTGGTTAAGATGTGATTCACGCCAATATTGACGTCATGATTTTCAGAATAGAGAAGTTTGCGCACTAAAATATACATATATTTTTGTATTTATATATATTTAAAGAAAACTTAAAAACCTCAATAGATATTTATAAGAGACGTTTTTAGCATATTTATGGCCACTTTCACAGTTGAATATTCTACATTTAAATGTGTTTACTTATTGGCAAAGAGTTTTGAAGATTACTACCGGCAACTTTTATCAACTATAGCCCCGTATTCAGATCTTGCGAAATTTTCGTAAGAAATGTTGTCATTTATCTTTAAACGGAAAATTTTGTTGCGGAGAGTTACCACCTATCTTTGATTTACCTTGCAAATATTTCATTTATAATTCCTCTACATACTCCATTTTATTTTTAACGCACGTGGTGTTACTTCTGGTTGTTAAAATACTTGAAATGTCAAAATTCCGGACCCAAACAATTGTTTTCGTACGAAATAGCTTTGGCGTAACAACCCTGTAATTGATTTTGTCTACGAAATTTTCGCAAAGAGCTGAGTACTAAGCAAATGTGATGTGAGCGACGCTAAATTGTAGAATTTCGCAATTTTGGATGAAATTGCTCAATTTAGCATTCATTTGGACAACGACGAAATTGATATATTTTAGTAAAATAAGCCCGATATTCAGTTTTTATAAAATTTTAGTTGCAGTAAGAAGTAAGTGTATAAAAAAATAACAACAATGTCATAAACCAAAAATTTCCTTCAATTTTTATTTGCTTGGTAATCAACTAGTTGCGAGGTAAAATCACTCGTAGGCAGAATCACTTACAGGGTTGTTACAACCTCGTTATTTCATCCGAAAACAATTGTTTGATATATTTCAGTTCTTGCGAAATTTTCGTAAGAAATTTTGTCATTTATCTCCAAACGGAAAATTTTGTCACAGAGTGTTACCACATATCTGTGGTTTACCTTGCAAATATTTCATTAATAATTAATTTTTCCACTCCATTTTATTTTAAACGCATAAAACTTTTGTTTACTAAAATAATCGAAATGTCAAAATTCCGGTCCAAAACAATTATCAAACAATGGTTTTCGTACGAAATATCTTTGGCGAAACAACCGTGTAATTGATATTGCCTACGAAATGTTCGAAGAGAGCTGAGTACCAAGCAAATGAAAAGTGGTCGAAATTTTCGGTTCATGTTTTCGGTTTCCCTATATAACGGGTGGTCCAAATACCGATATCTTTTTAAATTGTATGCTACTTTGACACTGATAGATTTTGTCTTTTCGAAAGATTGACCGTCAGTCAATATAATACCTACGCAAACTAAAATGAGTCGATTTTCGCTTAAACAACGTTCGGAAAATCATGTCTTCTAACGAGGCGCGTTTTGCTCTCGGAGGCTATGTCAACAAACAAAATTAAAATGATTAAGGCTTCACTCGTTTTGTTCGTTGGCATTCAAGTGAAGAGTAATTTTGACTGTCTGCTTCAGTACATCGTTTTTGTACATCGCTCACTTTTCATTTGCCTGGTACTCACCTCTTTGCGAAAATGTCGTAAGCAATTACAGGGTTGTTATGCTAAAGTTATTTCGTTCGAAACCAATTGTGTGCAAGCGAAATGTTGACATTTCAACAATTTTGGCAATCACAGGTAATACAACATGTGTTAAAATTAGATGAAAGATGATTAGATTAGATACATAGATTAGATGAAATATTCAAGAAAAAAGGTAAATTAGAGATAGGTGGTGACTCTTTGCAACAAAAATTTCCGTTAATGACAAAATTTTTACAATAGTTACGCCATAACTGAATATGGGGCTTAGCTGAGAATGCCTTAGTCGCACTACATGGGTATCATAGAAACGCGAAAAAGGTCCCCATTAGACAATCTACTTAGATGTTACCATAATTTTTCCATTAGGCGTGTTTTTGTATTTCCCGCTAAACAAATTTTTCGACGACTTTGTATGGCAAGCCGCTTAAAATATATTAGCTTCCTATACACAGTGGTAGAAAATTTTGTTTAGCAGGGAATACTAATAAGAGACCTATTATATGTATTATACACAAAACGGACGAAGTCAAAGCACGAAACATGTGCAAATTCCGTGATTCTACAAAAAAGCGCCAATGAAATTTATTACGAAAACCGAAAAGGGTTACATCTAGACCAGTGGTCTTCGTTCATATTACCCAGCTAACGAATTTGTTCGGATATTTATTTATTCTCTTCGTGAATATTACAACCAGGGTTGCTGAAAGGAAAAAAATCATACCAAACAGCTTCTGTAAATGTACCAAAACAAAATCCATTCGTTTGGTTTTCATCGTGCCAAACGGCAACCATAATTACAACAAAAAACATGTGTGTGAAACAAGAATTTCATCCAGTAGCTTGTTAGCTTTCAACAGAGTAGGAGTATACCGGACGTTTTTATGTTTTAAAGATTTTAAAGAGAGCTAAAAAATGGTTTGCTACACTGAGAAGTCATAATAACAAGCTACCTAAATTTATGCATGGTACCTATTTCTTTTCAGCATTTTAAAACAAAATAGTTAAGGAATATGTGGGGTGTTGAGTGGGAACCACTTTTTTTTATTTTCTATGTACACATTTAAGGAAGCTGAGTGCCTTGTATGTAATCAGGTACGTCAGATTGACATATTTTAATCTATATTCGATTGAAGTTTTTTGAAATTCGTTTTTAAATTTTTTTGTAATTCGCACTAGCTCAATAATACACAATATTCAATAATTTCATTATTGTTATTGTTACAACTCATAATTTCTTTTAGTGTAATACTCTCATTTTAAGTATGTTTCTCTTTGTGAAGACCACTGATCTCGATCCAAAGGGGATATTCTGGCAACATTGTGAATATTGGTTCCTTTATAAATAGTATGGATGGATCAGCATCAGTACTAAATCACAAAACATAGAATAATTTTCTAACTGAGTCTCGGAAGAAATATGTTGGACTTTTCGATAGATGTGTGCTGTTTCTTGTTTCGTCTCTACACGGTCAGTTTTCGTGTGTAGAGTATTACAGAGTTGCCACCTCTCTGCTTCGCCTTATAAATAGTCCAAAATAGTTCATTTTAGTAAACCAATTTTACTTTTACGCACGTTGTGTTACATGTAAAAAAAATGGTTTCCCATTACATCCCATGAAGGGATTGGGGAGAGCTGTTCAGAACCAGTGAGATGTGCCCTTCCTAGTATTATACTCACTGATTGGGACCTAAAAGTTTTATTCCGGTTCCGAACAGTATTTTGAGGAACTTTTTCATGGCTAAGTACTCGATAGTGTCGGCATCACTAAGCAGGGTGAACGTCGTCGAAAGAAATGTAAGGTGGTCAGAGCATGGATCGAACCTACGTTCCCATGTAGAAGTGCTGCGCACACTTACCAATGAACCACCGACGACTGACAACATGTGGTTGTCAAAATAATCTGTAAGAAACAATTGTCTACAACTTATCCAATACAATCCTGTAATAGATTTAGTTCAGAAATGTTCGCAACGCGAGTGTTAACAAAATTTACGTTTCGAGAAATTTTCGATCTAGAAAGTTGCTTAATCGAACGAACATTTCATGAATACAATCAATTAAAGGTTTGGTTTTCCAAATTAATGAACTTTATTTCGTACGAAAAATATTATTTGATTACACTGTGCAACACCAATTTTAGAGGTGGACGATTCCTGCGCCCAATGATCACACTAGGTGAGTTTAGACCGCTGTGTAGCTGTACGTTTTTTTTTTATGGGCGTGGCAAGTTTGAATTTTTTTATTTGGTACTGTCCGAGATAAATTTAAAAATCGAGTATAAATATTGCTTACTTACTTATACGGTCTTCGACAACCCCGGGGGTCAGGGACCTTACAAAACGAAGATAACATATTTCGCCAACCAGTGCGATCTTTTGCTTTATTTCTCCAGTTGCCAATACCAAGTGTACGCAGGGATTCGTCAACCTGATCCCTCCAGCGGAGTCTTGGTCTTCCTATTTTTCGTCTTCCTTCGAGTTCGGTTTCGAAAACCCTTCGCGCTGGTTCGTCTTCATCCATTCTACTGACATGCCCTAGCCAGCGCAATCGCATTATCTTGATCCGCTTGTCAATGTCAGAATAAAGTTCATACAGGTCATATTCATGCGTCGTCGATACTCGCCGTTGTGCACTATAGGGCCATACATTTTTCGGAGTATTTTCTGTCGAAGACTCCTACAGATGTTTCGTCTGCTTGCGATAGGACCCGGGATTCTGCGTCATAAAGCATGACAGGTTGGATGAGAGTCTGGTACAGCTGGACTTTTGTTACTCGAGAGAGGGCTTTATCTCTAAAGTGCTTGCTTAGCCCCAAATAACATCTATTCGCAAGCACAATTCCCCGCTTGATCTCAAGGCTGACGTTGTTGTCTTTGTTTACGGCAGATCCGAGGTATATAAATTCGTCCATTACCTCGAAGTTATAACGGTTATCAACGTTCACGTTTTGGTCTAATTGCTTGGAGGCCCTGTTCGTTGAAACCATTAATTTTGTCTTGTCCTCATTTACCGTCAGACCCACTTTTGCTGACTCCTTCTCAATTCTCGAAAAAACCACAGTAACGTCTCTAATTGTGCGCCCAATGATATCTATATCATCAGCATACGCGAGCAGCATGTGACTTTTGCTGTTGATGGTTTTATTCATGTTGACTGCAGCTTTTCGCATAATGATTTCCATTAAGATGTTAAAGAGATCGCACGATAGGGTGTCGCCTTGCCAGATGCCTCGCTAAGTTTCGAAACGTTCGGGAAGATCCTTACTAACTTTCGCTGCGGATTTGGTGTTCATCAAGGTCATCCTGCAAAGGCGTATGAGTTTTGCAGCAATACCAATTTCAGACATTTAAGATCCCAAGATTTAAAGTTTTAAAACAGGACTAAAAGGACATAGGCAAATTCGAGATGAAAGATTCTCGTCTGCGAAATCCTCTAGTAAAATCTATTCCACAATAAATTGTCAGAACATTTGGATATTTTGCCGGTCATTTTGGTTCAGTTTGCTTGACCTTGTGTCAAAAAAGAATGAAATTTAATGAGAAATAAATTCGTGGAACATTCTGAATCCGTAGCTGCTCATTATAATGTAAATTTTTGGTACTTTTTGAACAAAGAACGAAAAGGACCCTTTAAACTTTGAAATAGACCATTTGAATATTCAAATATAATAGCGGGTCCGCCAAATAACTTTTTTTTTTTGAAAATGCTATAAAAAAAAACTTCTGAATATTTTCTCAAATTTCTTTTTTTATTTGAAAGAACAATCCTTCCGGTTAATAATGGAAAATAATTTCATTCAAATGGCAACCTCGGCTGGCCATGCAGTAGCCTACACGATCGGTCCAATTTTTAAGCACATTATCGATTGTGTGCAGCTGTATTTCACCAATGGGTTCACGAATATTGTCCTTTAAAGCGTCAATTGTCTCTGGCTTGTCGGCGTAACACTTATCTTTGAGGGCACCCCACAAATAATAGGCCAACGGTGTCAAGTCGCAGCTCCGAGGTGGCCAAACGACATCAGCTCTGCGGCTGATAATGCGATCTTCAAAAACTGGGCGCAAAACATCGAGTGTAGCTTCGGCTGCGTGGCACGTAGCGCCGTCCTGTTGAAACCAAATGTTGCCAATATCCTCCTCTTCAATTTTTGTGAACAAAAATTCGTTCAACATGGCCCGATAACGATCGCCATTGACTGTAACTGCCACTCCTTGCTCATTTTCGAAGAAAAATGGCCCAATTATGCCTCTGGACCAAAATCCGCACCAAACAGTGACTCGTTTTGGGTGCATCGGCTTTTCAATGTATGCGTGCGGGTTTTCTGTGCCCCAAATGCGACAATTTTGCTTGTTTACATACCCGCCAAGATCAAAATGAGCTTCATCTGAAAATATGATTTTTTTGGCAAAATTGGCATCTTCTGTAAGTCGATCGCAGGCCCATTTTTCCCATATTTTTCAGCGTTGCTCAAGCGTATACACAACCATATTCGTTCAGCGGAAGGACAAAACTAATTATCTGTCAAATCAGACATGAGCTAAGTGTTACCATTCACGAAATAAGCACTAGTTGAAAAAAAAAACGTTAGATGGCGAATCCCTGTCAAATTTCACTGGAGACATGTTATCACAAGAATTCGATCAATTCAATATTTATACTTGATTTTTAAATTTATCTCGGACAGTATCGGATAAAGAAATTCAAACTTGTCACGCCCATAAAAGTGTAGCTACATAGCGGTCTACATTTTTGGGGGTTGTATACTCACCAAGTGTTATCATTTGGCGCAGAAATCGTCCACCCCCAAAGCAAAAACCTAAATTTTGTTGCGTAGTGTTATTGTTTGGACCCGAATTTTTAACATTTTGACGGTTGTAGTCAAAATAGGGCACGAATAGAAATTATTCATGGAATATTTGAAGGTAAGCGTGAAATGAGGGGTCTAATTATGTAAGAAACGATGTCGAATTCATTATCGTTTTGTCGGTAGTGAAGTTTTAAACACGCATGTATTTTGAATGGTCCTGTGATCAGCATTATCGACATAACAATATATTTTAAACGATTTCCATCACAATTAAGTCCCATGCAATAATTGTCCTACAAAATTTTCATGTGAACTGAATATGGGACTGACACTGTACTGCAAAATATTTGACTTGCAATTTATAAAGTGCAATTAAGTGTATTTATGTATATAAGCTGACGTCAGGGCATTTTACTAACTTTTTCTTTTTTTTTTCATAAATCATTATCTTATATCTAATTATTATAGCAAACAATAATCGCTTATTTTTATTTCAGCCAATTATAATCCCGACGATGATTCCGAATATCTGGCATCCAAAAAGAATGGCAGCATATTGGGGCGCATTCAAACGTCCGATAACAACAACTTAACCGTACCAACAATTATCGTCGATCAACCGTTGCGCAGAGGCAATTCGTCGTCATTGTTCAGGTATTAATTGCAAAAGTAAATAGCAATGATTGATCTATAACCAGATCATCAGTATTTGCATCATTGTCACTTTAATTGAAACCCATGAGCTGATAGCACTTGACAGATTTTAATCTTTACATTTTTAATTTTATTTATTTTTTTTCGAATTGTTTATACAATTAATTAACGCAGTAATGGCAAAATCCATGAAGAAGATTATCGTCGCGAAACACAAACAAATGTACCCATGCTGGGTCCTGAGATCCTTGCCGTCTTCGCCAATTCACAGATATTCCAAGACCATCAGCCCACTAAATTGAATCGTATAAGTACGAAACCCAATTTGGCTTCCATACATACGCCCAAGCGCGAATTCCCCACCACACCCAAGGAGTCGGATCAAGATCGTCTACTGAGACGCCTGGAAGGTAATGATGAGTCTACACCATTTTTACCTAGAAGTAATTGCACAAGCAACGCCGGCAGTGGCCTCAACACTCCCGGCAATGCCACACCCCATTTAAAGGTTAAATTCTATTTAAGCTGAACAAAATGGAGGGCAATACCATAAACTTAATCAAACGCATCAAAGAGTATTATTTATTGTTATAAGTATATTAGTGCCTAAGTTTATATTTGAATGAAGAAGTACTGCAACAAATGTCGCAAAATCTACTTACAGTTTTACAAGACTTTTTTCTAAAACCTATGGCAACTCTAAAAGCAACATAACCTCAACTGTATTAACTGAGCGGTAGCTAGCAGTGCATTTTGTTTTATTAATTCCCCGTGCCAAAGATTGTGTTTCCCATGTTATTATTATGTCGTTATTTATAAGAATTTAATTGTTATTTCTTTTCTACAAATTTTGTTTCATTTTTCGTGTTGTTATATAGAATAAAAAAAAAAAAAAAAAACATTCGACATTAATTAATCATAAGATCTTTTGATAACATTTCTCGTTAATACTTTTGATATAATTTGTTTGTTTGTTTTGACAGTTGTATCTGCAGACATAAGTACGTGAATATGTACAAAAATATCGATGTGAAATAAATCAGTGTCATGTTTTTACCGAATTATTTACTGTTGATACGGAAATAATACGATTGATTTTGAAACAATGCAAATGATTTTAATGTTAAGCTGCGTCTTCACTGAATGTCATTAATATCAGGAATAGAGTGCCCAAAAAAACCGGCATTTTTCAAAAATCTGTTTTCGATTTGTTGGAAAAATCAATTTTTCCGGAAACGCGGTTTTTGTAAACCGGGTATTTTTCTGCTTTTTTTTTGGTTTAAATTAAATTACACATGTATCATTTTCAATACAGTTGTTCAGCAACCGGTTAATTATTCGTGTTTGAAACTCAAAATTTCACAGCTCTATGTAAATTTGGCAATCGTGTTTTAATTTTATATTAACATTTAAATTTGGAATGCGTGTTTATTATAGAATTTAAATGTTTTATCCAACTTAACATTAAACGGATGTAAATTCAAATGTGATACTCAAATTAGTTTCTTATAAATGAACGACCTTAACCATCAAAAGTTAGGAGAGGTTTGAGAGATGGTTTACCATGCAAAAATCGTCTCTCAAACTTCCATAACTTTTTATGAATAAGGCCGTAATAATTTACATTTTGAAATTTGAAAAGAAAAATGTGAAAAGCTTAATTACACTGTGCAACAGTTGGTTTCGGGCCTCAACCAAACCAAAAAATTGTGAAAATACTTGGACGTGGTACCAACAAACCTCGCTCAGCTCTATTTCAGATTTCACTTCAATAAATCCTAAACACCTTGAAATATTGGATTACAACCTTTGACAATATTGTAGCTATTTTCCCATTTCACAATTCCCTCTAATATATTTCTAAGGAAAAGAACATTTTTAATCCATTATTTCACGAAACGTCATAAAAAATTCCACATATTTTATATGTTTTGACATTTCTTGCATAACGGTAAATAAATTGCGGTAGGTGTCTTCAAAATAACTATAGCTTATAAATATATTAGAGGGAATTGTGAAATGGGTAAATAGCTACAATATTGTCAAAGGTTGTAATCCAATATTTCAAGGTGTTTAGGATTTATTGAAGTAAAATCTGAAATAGGACCCAGACCCACCTCCAACATTTTCTTCGGCCTGTAAAAAAAATTTGTTACGTATAGATGCAAAACCGGGCGGGGTTTTGTGATACTACGTCCAAATACTTTCACAATTTTTTGGTTTGGTTGAGACCCGAAACAAATTCCTTCCATTTGTGTCACAGTGTTATTTATTATTCAAATCATAAAATCTTTGTTCGAATCACATACCATTGCTTTCCAATTGAATGTGTTAGTTGCCAAATCGATTAACTCCACTTTCCCAAAATGTTGGTATGTTAGTGTCTGTGGGTTAAACTAATGTACCCAGTTCATTTTGAATTTAACTATATAATAGATACAGCTGTAGTGAAGTAATATAAGTATAATGTCAGTTTGCATTTATAATGAACGTGGAATTTGAAAACCCAGCGAAAATTTAAGTTTCTACGGGTATTTTTTGATGGAGTTAATCGATTTGGCTTGTGAGGCATTCAGTTATAACACCTCAGTTTCCATCTACCCTCAAAATATTAATTTAGTGAGAGTCGTTTACAGATTTTGTTATACGAACGTATCAATTTAAGTGTGAGCTTAAAAGATGGAAATGAACTCGATGATGCCGTCGAAAATCTCAAAAATGCCATTCACGAAGCTTTTTGTTGAAACAGAACTGAATGCACCGGTGACCGTGTTGAAGAAATTAATAACTATTAATAGGATGACCATTTTTTGTACAATGCTACAACGACCTACAAATTGCAGTACCGCACAGTGGTCCAGAATGTATTTTCATCGGCCTAAATTCGATATCTTTTGTTATAGTAAACAGTTTTAAGTTCTGTAAATACCCGATTATAGGCAAGGTGTGAGAGATTATGGCGGTATATCAACATTGAAAATCACACATGGGGTACATTTCAGAAAACTTTCCTAAGTTGACAACTTTTTGCTATTTTCGATTTTAAAGAAAACAATCATTTTGTAATTTTCTTTTTATATTTTTTTAACAAATTTTGACAGAATTGTTCATAATAATGTGTACAAAGAATTTAATTTTTTTTCATATTATAGATATTCCGAAATTTTGAATTTTGAAAATCGAAAAATGTTGATATCTTTTTTGAAATTCTTGAACTATATCTCATTCATTTGAATTTTAATTTTTATGACCGATTTTGTTAGTTTTTGGTTAATGTATGAGAAATTCATACTTCATATTTCTAATTGAAAAATGGTTGATTTTTGTTGGAAATAATAGACAATTCAGTTAAGCAAACTTCACTGGCATGACTAGTTTCGAACTCCGTGACAAGTTCATCATCTAGCATTGATACCATCGGATGATCATCAACCGTATATATACAAACTCAATTCTGCAAATTTACATGTGCGAATTGGTATCGATCGAAGATTCCTAACTATCAACATACACCGAAGGCCCTATAATTCCAACAACAAGAACAGACAGCATTTTCCCACCATGTTCTTCTTTTCCTCGTGCATTCTCGCATTTTTGCAGTGCTTTGAGGTGAGTTTTTGTACCGAAGTTCCTTATCACACGTTGCGGGATGAGGGATAAATGAAAACATTTTAAACAACTTTTTTTTAACTACTTTATTACAACCCATTATTATCAACTATATTGGGTACTTTTGATTTGGTTGTGTTTAACGGGAAGTTTTCTAGGTGGAGCCTGTTTATTACATATTGTAGTTTTCAACCCAATAACAAGTAAATTTAGAAAAGAAAAAGTGCAAGACTGGAAAATCCATGAAATACAACCCTGAGCATGGAATTACATTTGGCAGCACACTTACTCTTATACTTTTACTTTTGGTTTGGTTTGTGTCTAGACTAACATATGGGGAGAAATTTGTTGTTTAATGGGAAATTTTCTAGGTAGAGCCTGTTTATTACATATTGTAGTTTTGAACCGAATAAAAAGTAAATTTAGAAAAGGCAAAGTGAAAGAAATTTAAAAAAAATAAAGTTTTCTTAAATATGTGCGTTTTCTTAAGAAAAGTAAACTTTCTCAAAAAACTACCTACTCATATTCTTAAACAGAGCACCTATTCTAAAAAAATACCTTATCTTAAAGTACATTTTCTTACAAAAAGTAAATTTTCTTAAAAAACTACCTTTTCTTTAAAGAGTAACTTTGATGTACATACAACAAAATAACTTTTCTTGAGATAAGTACCTACTCTTAAAATTTGACCTGTTCTTGAAAAAGGACAAATTCTAAAAAACTTCCCATTTCTTAAAAAAAAACCTTTTCTTCAAAAAAAATACCTTTTCTTAAAAAATACATTTTCTTACAAACTTTCCTTTTCTTCAAAGTACCTTTTCTTGAAAATTAAAATAATACCTTTTCTTTTCTTGAGATAAGTAGCCTTTCTGAAAATAAGTAAATTTTCTTAAAAAAGTAACCTTTTCCTATAAAGAGTACCACTTCTTTAAAAAGTACCTGTTCTTAAATAAAGTACTTCTTTGCAAAAAAAAAAAAATGCATACTCTTAGGCTTTTTCTTACAGAAAGTTCTTCTTATTAAAAATGGTACGTTTTCTTAAAAACAAAAACATTAGCTTTTAATAAAAGAAGTACCTCTCATTAAAGGACGGACCTTGTCGGTAAAATATAATATATATTCTTACAAAAAGGACCTAAAAATATATTTTTATTTTACAAAAATACATTCAATAAAAAAAGTTTCTTAAAAAAGGTTTGTCATTTCACAAAAAGTATCTTTTCTTAAAGATCCATTTAAATTATAGTATTTTTCAACAGGCGCCTTAGGCGTGTTGGAGCTAACTAGTACATAATATATAGCGTAAGGAACTTCGTTCCAACCGGGTGTCCCCTGACATCTTATGTAATTTTTTAATCTATATGTTGTATTTTTCCGTTGTATAGCTTTTTTGATGACCAGGCTAGGGTCACACGCAAAGAATAAAAACCTATATTGCTCGGTTGCCACAACAATACTTTGATTTGTATTAATTTATGAATCGCAACCGTTCTCCCAAATAAACTCATATATCGCAAATGTGCATTAAACGCGTACAAAATTACATTTGTCTCAAGTTAATAACCGTTTGCGATAACTGAAATTAGTCATTTTTCTAATGAGAGCACAGATTACGAAGAACGTAAATTTCTCTAATTCTGTCGACTGTATACCCAGTCCACTCGATTGACATACACACTCACGCATCATAAAAGGCTTTTGCCTTGTCAATATATCTTGGAGGGACAACTGACGCGTTGTAGTTTGCTGCTCTTTTGAATGCAAGGCGGGACGAGACGGACGTGTTAGTAGACACTGAAAAGATAGACAAAAATTCCAACTGTTTTTAGAACAAACTTTATGGGTAAAACCAAAATCATAAAAGTTGGAAATTTACACAAAAAAGAGCTTATGGAAACCATAAATATAAATTTTAATGTACAATTAATGTTGTACTGTGTAGAGTAACTACAACTACAACTCGGTTGCTGTAACTACAACTCGGTTGCTGTAACCGAAAGAACAGTTGGTGGAACCGTTTTTCGTTTATTACAAACGTTTTTTCAGCTTTAATTTTTCCTAACTCGTTTACTGCAAACGTTTTTCAGTTCTCGCAAACATTTGTTTAGTTAGGATCAACTACAACTCGGTTGCTGTAACCGTGGGAACAGTTGGCGGAACCGTTTTTCGTTTCTCGCAAACGTTTTTTTCAGCATATATTTTTCATAACTCGTTTGCTGCAAACATTTTTCGGTTCTCCCAAACGAAATGGCATGTATGGCTTAACAGATGTTCGTTTCTCCCAACTGCAGTCCCCAAACGAACTTCAGTTATCTGAGATTTCGTTTGGGAGGAACGAGTTTTTTCTTTGCGTGCAGTTATGTTTATTTGAATTTGAATTTTTATGATCGATTTTGTTAGTTTTTGATTAATGTATGAGAAATACTACAACCTTACAAGTCAGGAACATTTTCCCTTCAGGTCGACAGATATTACACTCAATTTTTCTTTGTTGAAAAGAGTGATTAGTTGTCTCTAATATGGTAGCTAAGTTTTGTTTATACCAATTACTGTTCGGGAGTACTAATTGTTTAAACATATCGTTTTTGAAAAAAAATTTTGAATTTGGACTTCTTTGCTTCAAAAGCGTCCAATTTTACAGGGTTACTTTTGCTGCCGCCCGATTGAACACATAGATACTGCTAATTTAATGAAAAAATTCTGGTTTGTTAGTGCCTAAACGTGAATAACTACTTTTCCTCAACAACTTTAAAAAAGTGGGTACGCACCTAAAAAGGTGATAAAATTCTCTTTCGGATTATGGTATTTTTTATACTAATCGGAATTAATTTGCCGGAGTTATGTCCCAAACATTCCTTACAATACAACATTTAGCATATAACTCGAATTACTGCAGATGAATTGCATACAGGTGGTAATACAATTCATCAAAATGCAAACATTACTTACTTACTTTACTTATCCGGTCTCGGACAACCCCGGCGGATCAGGGACCTTACAAAACGAAGGTAACATATTTCGCCAACCAGTGCGATCTGTTGCTTTATTTCTCCAGTTGGCAATACCAAGTGTACGCAGGGATTCGTCAACCTGATCCCTCCAGCGGAGTCTTGGTCTTCCTATTTTTCGTCTTCCTTCGAGTTCGGTTTCGAAAACCCTTCGTGTTGGTTCGTCTTCATCCATTCTACTGACATGCCCTAGCCAGCGCAATCGCGTTATCTTGATCCGCTTAACTATGTCAATGTCAGGATAAAGCTCATACAGCTCATGATTCATGCGTCGCCGATACTCGCCGTTGTGCACTATAGGGCCATACATTTTCCGGAGTATATTTCTCTCGAATACTCCTATAGATGTTTCGTCTGCTTGCAATATGACCCAGGATTCTGCGCCATAAAGCAAGACTGGTCGAATGAGACTCTGGTACAGCTGGACTTTTGTTACTCGAGAGAGGGCTTTATCTCTAAAGTGCTTGCTTAGCCCACAATAACGTCTATTCGCAAGCACAATTCTACGCTTGATCTCAAGGCTGACGTTGTTGTTTTTGTTCACGGCAGATCCGAGGTATATAAATTCGTCCACTACCTCAAAGTTATAACGGTTATCAACGTTCACGCTTTGGTCTAATCGCGTGGAGGCCCTGTTCGTTGAAACCATTAACTTTGTCTTGTCCTCATTTACCGTCAGACCCACTTTTGCTGACTCCTCAATTCTGGTTAAAACCGAAGTAACTTATTTAATTGTGCGCCCAATGATATATATATCATCAGCGTACGCGAGCAGCATGTGGCTTTTGCTGCTGATGGTTTTATTCATGTTGAGTGCAGCTTCTCTTATAATGATCTCCATTAAGATGTTAAAGAGATCACACGATAGGGTGTCGCCTTGCCTGACGCGTCGCTTAGTTTCGAAAGGTTCGGTAAGATCCTTACCAACTTTCACTGCGGATTTGGTGTTCGTCAAGGTCATCCTGCAAAGGCGTATGAGTTTTGCAGGAATACCAAACTCAGACATTGCTTCATAGAGTTTCTCCCGTATCGGACTATCGAAGGCCGCTTTATAATCGATAAATAGATGATAGGTGTCGATTTGTTTTTGGTGTGTCTTCTCCAGAATTTGCCGTACCGTGAAATCTGGTCAGTTGTCGATTTTCCAGGCCTAAAGCCACACTGGTAGGGTATGGTTTCCAGGCCTAAAGCCACACTGGTATGGTCCAATCAGATAATAGGTTTTTGTCTTTCGCACATTATACTTGATAGAACCTTATATGCTATGGATAAAAGGCTTATTCCACGGTAGTTGGCACAGATACTCGGGTCACCTTTTTTAAATATGGGATATAGGCAAACATTACTAGTATTATAATGTTTCTATAGCTGAATACTAATAAAATTCTCCTCAATGTCAGCCGTGTACCAATTTCAACCCTAGTTAAATTTTTGAACTTAAACCATTCTTGAATTAACTCCAAGTACGATATTCCTGGAGCACTTTCTGACAAAAATTAAATATAAAATGTTGGCGTAACGCGAGGATTCGGGTTTCTTTTTATTATGATATATCAATATATGAACTAACAAATGCAATAGTATTTTTAGCCTGCAATCACCTGCAATTTTGTGAGATCCTACTTGGTAATAAGCAATATGTACTTACCGTTTTTTTCCAGCAGACATAGTAAATAAAGGGTACACAGAATTCAATGAACGATGAAAAAAATAAATTAAATTTCAATGAATTAACGGAATCTCAATGAATTTAGTTGTCTATTTTGATTATGAAATACACGTGTGTAATATATTAGATTGATTATTAAATTTTGAATTCAAATGATATTCATCAAAATTCTTAGATGTCAGAAATTTCAATAAATTCGCTTTAAATGTGAACTTTGAACCAGTGTGTACCGTAATAAAAAATGCCGATTGTTATTGGTGTCGGTCCGATAACTTACACTTAGCTACTGCTTTTAAGCCATTTTGTTTTATCACGGATGCAGAGAATGAGGTAGTGCAAACATTTTTGGATGCTCCATGTCCGATGGATCTCCCAATAAAACATTTTTCGCCTTCAGAAGTGCAAAATGAAATGAGGAAATTGAATAAATAGAAATCACCAGGTTATGATATGATAAATGGTCAAGTAGAATATATCCTCTCCAGAAAATGTTTATTTCTTAGGACAACAATTTATAATTCTATAATAAGATTGAATGATTTTCCTATACAGTGGAAATGTTCACAAATTATAATAATCCATAAACCAGGCAAACCAGAAATAGATGTGTCATCTTACAGGCCCATAATTCTCGTAACAACCTTTTCAAAAAAATTTGAGAAAATGTTCTTCGAAAGATTATTGCCAGAAATGGAGAAAATAAATATTATTCCTGACGATCAATTTGGTTTCAGGCATAAATAAACATAATTTGTGAATCAAATAACTGGCGCTCCGGAGAATGAAATGCATTGTTCGGCTATATTCCTCGATATACAACAAGCTTTCGATCGAGTGTGGCCCCAAGTATTACTCTTTAAAATTAAAACAGACTTACCATAAGCTGAACAAAAACGGCCGCTGTAACATATTCTCTCAAACACATTCTGCAGGAACCATGGAAGACACTCCAAACATTCATATATTTGCAAGTTCTAAACCCACTTATATTTAAATGCAAACATGTGTATGTTTACTTGCAAAGATGAATACTTTTACGTGGAGCCATATGCGTGTTTCATCCCAAACATCCATACTGTTACATCGAAACATTCGTGTGTTTTCCCCCCAAACGAACGACTAACGACAGAATACATGAAATTAAAACGCTACAGGTCAGTCAACACTTCATTTACACACGCATTCAGGAATATTTATAAATCACTAACTGAAATAATAATCCAAAAAATACACTTAAAAACTTTCTATACGAGTAACATTAACTTAGGCTGAGAACAATCTGTCTGCCCCACTTTTAGTATGTTGCTCTCGACAGAGCATAGTTACAATTAAACTGAAGTAAACTGCAACAAACACAGCTGTATTTGTATCATAAACAACGATGTATTTGGATCACAAACACATATATTATACTACATTTATCGTTGTGTATCAAACATGTAATATTGAATAGCAAACGCAATGTGTTTGGACACAAGTATACTATATTTGCGATAAGCTCCAAACACATGTTATATTTGCATCCAAACAAGAACAAAATACAGATTTTTCAGCGTGCAGCTCCATTCTATTTAATTTTAAACACTACTTATCTGAAAGATTCTTCGACGTTCAAGTAAAAGACATAAGGTCAAATATTTTCGAAATTAAAGCCGGAATACCTCAGGGCAGTGTTTTGGGACCTTTTCTTTATACAATTCTCAACGAAGATATGCCAACCACTCAAGATGCCATTGTTGCTATCTATGCACATGATGCCGCGATTACTGCATCAAGTTCCTGTCCAGAGGAAGCATCAATGTTGGTCCAAAACGAAATAAATCTTCTGGAACAGAGGTTAAAATGTTGGAATATGAAGGTAAATTCTGCTAAATCGAGTCATATCACTTTTGCTTTGCGACCCGGAGAATCATTATTAAAGGAGAGACAGTACCAAAGCAGGGTACTGTCAAATATCTCGGAATGCATTTAGACAAGCGTCTAACATGGAAAGAACATATAAAATCAAAGCGGAAACAAATGACTTTAACATTTCAACGATTCTATTGGTTAATAGGGCTCAAGCCAAAGCTCAATATAAATAATAAAATACGTATTTATAAGACGACAATAAAACCGGTATGGAATTGTGAAAAACTGTAAAACCTCGAAAACGTGCATAGCAAACGTCAAAACAAAAATTTTTCTCATACAAAAAGATTCGCATACATGTAGAAAAGTTTCGAGTCAATTTTGTGTGAGAACAATTTTTTTTGATGTTTGCTGGGCAACGTTTCCGGGTTTTCGCGTTGACATGAATACCACTAAAGTGTGTATGAACTAGCGTGTACTTATAAAGCACACCTGATTTTTACACTCTCTAATAAGCATGTTTATTGTGAATGGTCATTACAAGAATAGCCACTTAAAACAATAACACTGGCTCATTATCAGATGCACTCGAGCGATCTACCAAAAAATGCACGATTACAGTTTAGAATACAGAAAATAAATACTTGGATGAAAGATAATCGCAATAATTTTAAATAATGTTGACAATAAACAAATACAATCTCAAGTACCTGCTACGTGACAATCTGACACGAGAATGTAGAAGTAAAAAAATAATTATCCTTTCGTTCAAACAGGTAATCGACCTGATATATAGTTGGAAATTTCATGCAGGATAGAATGCATGGAGTAATATGTTTAAAGAGTGTGTATGAGTATTTCAGTTCCACCAAATTTTCGTCGAATATTACTGACCTAATTGGAGTTTTGATACAGTTTGAATTTATTTCAAAATTTGACCACAATATGAATTGAAATTAACGGAAATTGTTGTATTTATTAATAGTATATCATGGTAGAATAAGTAAGGTAATCTCATTATAACAGCTACTTTTAATTGTTTCTTGCATCTCTTATGTCAAATGCATAAATATTTTGTTTTGGTACTTTTGGAACTGAATTGAATTGAAATTAAATTGAGTTAAATTGACTTGAACTGAATTTAACTCAGCTGAATCCAATTGAAATCAATTGCATTGATTTTGAAATCAATTACAGTAGATGTTCGTTGTAATGGTACCAGGGGGATTCTATGGCACAGCAAACAATTACAATTATGGCATAGAGATTACAATTACAACAACACTATTACGCCTACAATTATAACAACACTTGCGTTTACCTCGCTTATTCTGCACATGGAAGCATATTTATAAAGTTGTTTTAAAAGTCATAAGTGCCAATGTGGCCGTCGGTGGTGCAATGGTTAGTGTGCGCGGCTATTGTACATGAGATCCTGCGTTCGAACCCTGCTCTGACCACCTAAAATTTCTTTCGGCGGCGGTCACCTCGCATAGTGACGGCGACACTATCGAGTATATAGCCATGAAAAAGCTTCTCAAAATACCGTTCGGAATCGGTGTAAAACTGTAGGTCCCAATCAGTGAGTGAAAACTGGAAAGCGCACAGCTCAGTGATTGTGAGAAGTTCTCCCCGGTCCCTTCATGGGATGTAATGGGAAACCATTTATTTATTTATTTAAGTGCCAATAAAATCAAATTTAAAGCCAGTTTGTTCAATTCGCCTATTGCTCATTCTCCTTCACATATTGCCCCGTATGAAATTTCCAACTACGAGGTCGATCAGCTGTCTCAGCGTACCGCCCTGGTAGAATAAGTGTTGCAGTTCAATCAATTCCTCTTCGAAAGTCACTGGGTTAATTTCTCAGTAGAATATTTTTGTTGTCAACTCAGTAGAACAGCTGATTTAAATTGTGTCTCTTCGCTAGTTGGTTATTCCTGTCAAATTCACATGTTCTGTTTTTTTCATCCGTTCTTTATACTTATTGTTGGTATTCGTATGTATATGTTGACTTTGGCATGGGTACACCCCATAGAGAAATACATGTATAGAGAAAATGGAGAAAATATAATGGATGTTGGAAAGAATTGCATTAATAATACTAGATAGAGGCAATTCACTCAATGGTTCAAAGCAACCAACAAGAAAACAACCACGTCATTTCGTTTTGGGTGTTAAAATTATTGTGTTAAATACAACTAACAATAAAAGATAACAAGAAAGTCCAAAATACGTTTCAATTTCACGGTTTACAACCAAACCGACATGACAAATTTAAGTCAACAGTCCTTGTAACTCCACCTGGTGTAAGCCGACCAGCTCCTATCACAACGACCGTACCACGAACCGTTCTTTACCCTCTTTAAAGAATTACTCTATGGTACAACCATAGAGAAAAAGACAAGAGCCGCTATCCGTCTCTTCACGTTCTCTTGATGACGACTATGTAGTAGACCATTTCATCGAGTTCGAGCATAGAGAAATACTTAAGAGTTTCCATTACTCTCTTCGCTGCCTCTTCATGACGACGAGGTAGTAGGCTATTTCATAGATGCTGCCGTATTTTACCAATTTTACACTTTCGTTGGACATAAAACGGACAGAAATCGAAGGGAATTCGTATTTTCGTTCAATACAAACAATTAAAACATAATTTAGCTGTCATTAGCATCAATAAACACTATTTAAAATTAGTTAATGTCTTCTTTGCTCTCTCATTCTCTATCATCGGCCTAGTACCTTTTCGATCAGCTGTGCCATAGAATCCCCCTGGTTCGAGTTGCTTTTGTAATTTACTCTTTGGATTGGATATAATACGGACAGAAATAAAAAGGAATGCGTATTTTCGTTTGTTGCAAACAACATAAAACACAATTTAGCTGTCAGCAGTATCAATCAAACACTATTTAAACTTAGTTTGCTGCATGGTCTATAATCTCTATGTCTTCTTTCAACGTCATTTACCTAGTACCTTTTCGATCAGCTGTGCCATAGAATCCCCCTGGTACAACAACAGAAAAATGCGTTTATGTTTTAATGGTATCATTGAGATTTGATATGAACTAACACAACAATTTTCTTTTATTTCTATTCATATTACGTCCAAATTCTGACATAAATTCAAACTTTATCAAAACTTCAATTAGATCAGTGACTTTCGACGAGAATTTGGTCATGCATTTGGTCATGCAATCATGTAACCAGTACGCTGTGCGCGTTCTAGATTTAAACTCAATGATTGGGTTCTACAGTTTGACACCGGTTCCGAACGGTATTTTTAGAAGCTTTTATATGGCTAAGTATACTCGATAGTCTCGCCGTCACTATGCGAGGTGACCGCCGTCGAAAGAAATTTTAAGGTGGTCAGAGCAGGGATCGAACCCAGGATCTCAAGTGCAAGAGACGCGTACACTACCCATTGCACCACCGGCGGCCACTTTCTGAATTTAATTTCAATTAATTTGATCAAACACAATTCAATTCACTCAATTCAATTCAATTTCCTTCAACTCTGTTTAATTTAATTCAATGCAATTCAATTCAATTCAATTCGATTCAATTCAATTGAATTCAATTTAATTCAATTTAATTCAATTCAATTCAATTCAATTCAATTCAATTCAATTCAATTCAATTCAATTCAATTCAATTCAATTCAATTCAATTCAATTCAATTCAATTCAATTCAATTCAATTCAATTCAATTCAATTCAATTCAATTCAATTAACTTCGTGTCAATTCAAATCAATTCAATGCAATTCAATTCAATTCAATTCAATTCAATTCAATTCAATTCAATTCAATTCAATTCAATTCAATTCAATTCAATTCAATTCAATTCAATTCAATTCAATTCAATTCAATTCAATTCAATTCAATTCAATTCAATTCAATTCAATTCAATTCAATTCAATTCAATTCAATTCAATTCAATTCAATTCAATTCAATTCAATTCAATTCAATTCAATTCAATTCAATTCAATTCAATTCAATTCAATTCAATTCAATTCAATTCAATTCAATTCAATTCAATTCAATTCAATTCAATTCAATTCAATTCAATTCAATTTAATTTAATTCAATTCAATTCAATTCACTTCAATTCAATTCAATTCAATTCAATTCAATTCAATTCAATTCAATTCAATTCAATTCAATACAATTCAATTCAATTCAATTCAATTCAATTCAATTCAATTCAATTCAATTCAATTCAATTCAATTCAATTCAATTCAATTCAATTCAATTCAATTCAATTCAATTCAATTCAATTCAATTCAATTCAATTCAATTCAATTCAATTCAATTCAATTCAATTCAATTCAATTCAATTCAATTCAATTCAATTCAATTCAATTCAATTCAATTCAATTCAATTCAATTCAATTCAATTCAATTCAATTCAATTCAATTCAATTCAATTCAATTCAATTCAATTCAATTCCATTCAATTCAAATCAATTCATTTCAATTCAATTCAATTCAATTCAATTCAATTCAATTCAATTCAACTCAATTCAATTCAATTCAATTCAATTCATTTCAACTCAATTCAATTCATTTCAATTCAATTCAATTCAACTCAATTCAATTCAATTCATTTCAACTCAATTCAATTCAATTCAATTCATTTCAATTCAATTCAATTCAACTCAATTCAATTCAATTCAATTCAATTCAATTCAATTCAATTCAATTCAATTCAATTCAATTCAATTCAATTCAATTCATTTCAACTCAATTCAATTCAATTCAATTCAATTCAATTCAATTCAATTCAATTCAATTCAATTCAATTCAATTCAATTCAATTCAATTCAATTCAATTCAATTCAATTCAATTCAATTCAATTCAATTCAATTCAATTCAATTCAATTCAATTCAATCCAATTCAATTCAATTCAATTCAATTCAATTCAATGCAATTCAATTCAATTCATTTCAACTCAATTCAATTCAATTCAATTCAATTCAATTCAATTCAATTCAATTCAATTCAATTCAATTCAATTCAATTCAATTCAATTCAATTCAATTCAATTCAATTCAATTCAATTCAATTCAATTCAATTCAATTCAATTCAATTCAATTCAATTCAATTCAATTCAATTCAATTCAATTCAATTCAATTCAATTCAATTCAATTCAATTCAATTCAATTAACTTCGTGTCAATTCAAATCAATTCAATTCAATTCAATTCAATTCAATTCAACTCAATTCAATTCAATTCAATTCAATTCATTTCAACTCAATTCAATTCAATTCAATTCAATTCAATTCAACTCAATTCAATTCAATTCAATTCAATTCAATTCATTTCAACTCAATTCAATTCAATTCAATTCATTTCAATTCAATTCAGTTCAATTCAACTCAATTCAATTCAATTCAATTCAATTCAATTCAATTCAATTCATTTCAACTCAATTCAATTCAATTCAATTCAATTCAATTCAATTCAATTCAATTCAATTCAATTCAATTCAATTCAATTCAATTCAATTCAATTCAATTCAATTCAATTCAATTCAATTCAATTCAATTCAATTCAATTCAATCCAATTCAATTCAATTCAATTCAATTCAATTCAATGCAATTCAATTCAATTCATTTCAACTCAATTCAATTCAATTCAATTCAATTCAATTCAATTCAATTCAATTCAATTCAATTCAATTCAATTCAATTCAATTCAATTCAATTCAATTCAATTCAATTCAATTCAATTCAATTCAATTCAATTCAATTCAATTCAATTCAATTCAATTCAATTCAATTCAATTCAATTCAATTCAATTCAATTCAATTCAATTCAATTCAATTCAATTCAATTCAATTCAATTCAATTCAATTCAATTCAATTCAATTCAATTCAATTCAATTCAATTCAATTCAATTCAATTCAATTCAATTCAATTCAATTCAATTCAATTCAATTCAATTCAATTCAATTCAATTCAATTCAATTCAATTCAATTCAATTCAATTCAATTCAATTCAATTCAATTCAATTCAATTCAATTCAATTCAATTCAATTCAATTCAATTCAATTCAATTCAATGCAATTCAATTCAATTCATTTCAACTCAATTCAATTCAATTCAATTCAATTCAATTCAATTCAATTCAATTCAATTCAATTCAATTAAATTAAATTAAATTCAATTCAATTCAATTCAATTCAATTCAATTCATTTCAATTCAATTCAATTCAATTCAACTCAATTCAATTCAATTCAATTCAATTCAATTCAATTCAATTCAATTCAATTCAGTTCAATACAATTCATTTCATTTAATATCAATTAAATTCAGTTAAATTCGATTCAAGAAACCGAAAACCGGGTATACGAAAATGTCGGTTTATTGAATATTATTTTTAACGCCGTTTTTCTGAATTGAAAATCTTCTTTGATCAAAGAGCAAACTTAATTTAAATGTAAACAAATGTTTAAGGTTAATAGTTGATTGCTGTTCAAACTTCAAAATTTGGGTATTTAAAGTATGATCAAGCGACCATATGATTTTGACAGAAAACGAAAAGCACAAAGCTTCTGTAAAGCAACGTTCAGGTATAACGGGTTTTTAAAGTTTTCGAGATTTCAACCCGCCAAACATATGTTTTTCCGTACAAAAATTAGCTGTTTATGGGAAAACCTGCGAAATCTCGGTGTACCTTAACGTAGCCTAAATATTAATGTGAAAAACTATAATGAGCATCCGTGGTGAACTAACAATATAAACTTATCAATTAATTCGTAGTGCTCAAATACTTTCCAATTTTATTAATTTTTTGTTATGTTATCACTTTAATTTTCTTGTGAAAGTTGCGCGAGCTTAATGACGATTAGCTGATAACTACGTCAATAGCGGTTATTTTGCGTGACATTTGCCACTGTTGCCATATAGCAGTAAGATTATTTGACAATGTACTGAAAAACTCTTTTCATATTTAAAGTCTGATCAAACATAAATCAAAATCAACTGATTACGAATTTAAATAACCACTCAAAAATTAGGCCTAAATCGAACTCACTACAGTTCAAGGTAAGGGTAAATTCTGATGTGTACGTGTACGTCGTGGCCGTCGGTGGTGCAATGGTTAGTGTGCGCGGCTCTTGTACATGAGATCCGGGGTTCGAACCCGGCTCTGACCACCTTCAAAAAAAAAAAAAAATTTCTTTCGGCGGCGGTCACCTCGCATAGTGACGGCGACACTAGCGAGTATCTAGCCATGAAAAAGCTTCTCAAATTACCGTTCGGAATCGGTGTAAAACTGTAGGTCCCAATCAGTGAGTGAAAACTGGAAAGTGCACAGCTCAGTGATTGTGAGAAGTTCTCCCCAGTCCCTTCATGGGATGTAATGGGAAACCATTTATTTTTATTTACGTGAAAGTAAACAATAGTATGGTGAATAGAGATGGTAAAGCAGTTCGATACGCTTCTTCACGTTCGAATACTAACAGGGATTCTAAAGTGTGTTAACGTCGTTTTGGGAAAGTACAATTGGCGACAAACGTGCTAGTTTTTTTTTTTATTTTCACCAGTGACATTTGTATACATAGTGATTCACTGCGGTATTTCTGGGCTGATCGCGTTCACCAAAAGTTTTAAACTAGGCTTAACGTGGAAAAAAAATACAATTGTTTAAAATATTGAAACAGTCAGGTATGTGATCGACACAGAACCTATTCTGTTTTTGTTAGCATTTTTTTGTTTACAAAGAAACATTAAAATGTGGTTTGTATATATTTTTTTATTCACAACTTCGTTTAAATTATTTAATTTAAAAAAAAATACGTTGGAAAAAGTGGGTTTGTTTGATTCCAAAGGTAATCCGAACCATAGAGTAAATATACGTCCGTCTCATCTGACGATTTATTTCACACTCTTGGGGATGAGGTCGTCGCTGCGATAGAGAGATGTTCGACGTAAATTGACTTACTCCAGGTACTGTTGGCTTAAATTTGTCATGTCGTTTCGGTGGAGCACTGTGAAATTTAAACGTATTTTGGATGTTTTTGTTATCTTTGTATTTAACACAAAACAACAAACCGATGTTGTTTTCTTTTTGGTTGTTTTGAACTGATGCCTCTATCTGCTATTATTAAAGCAACAAGTTTTAACATGCAACGTCTATATACAACCGAGCCTAATTTTGTAAATGTACTGAGAGTAGTGGTTATACTATTTACTCTATTATCAATAAATTCGTTCTGGTTTGTATAATTATTCGTTTCTATTCGAATTCAAAAATGTATGTGAGAGGTGTACGGGCTTGTAAACAAACACAAAAAAGAAACTCCAGTCGGCAATTTTGTCTTGAAGTTGACACTGTCAGTAGTATTTTCTTAGGAGCATGTCAGTAGGTGATGCCAATTTCTATAAGATATCTTGACATGCCAGGAGTTTTGATTTAGGTGACATAAATTGAAGGGGTTGACAACCAACTTTATTTAGGACTATCCAATTATTAATGTGTCAGCACGATTTCATGGCTGACTCTTAGTAAGGCCAATGCTGAATGTCGATAGAAAATGTCTTCGAGTTATGTTTGTAGATTTTTTAAATTTTTAAAACACTTCTAAGTGAAATATTTATATATCTTTGAGGTTATGAAATGTATGTCATACACTTTTGCAATTGGTTTCAAAAATATTTGAGAATTACTAAAAGAATATGTAAATTTTCAGGGTATTATGAGTTTTTTATGTAAAGGGTTATCCATTTTGCGGTTTCAAAAGTAAACGTAAATAAAAGACATATAAAATATTTTTTTTCATGTTATTTCTTTTTTATTATAAAGTTTGAACGTTGACATTATGTGTGAAATACTACATCATTTAAATGACCACCACGCGAAGTGTTGCAAGCATTGATTCTTTTGAGGTAATTTTCGACCACTTTTTGACACATATTGGGCGGTATCTCAGCCATAACTTGACGAATGTTGGTTCTTAAGTGCTCAAGAGTTAAAGGTTTATCTGCATAAACACGGTCTTTCGCGTAGCCGCACAAAAAGAGTCTAATGGTGTCAAATCCCATGATCTTGGTGGCCAGCTGATATCGCCACGACGAGAAATTACGCGGCCAGGAAATGTCTCTTGCAATAAAGCCATATTCGCTCGAGTTGTGCGGCATGTGGCACCGTCTTGTTGAAACCACATATTCTCCAAGTCGTATTGAATTGACGGTGAAAGTCGTTCCATCATCGTTTTCGAAGAAGAAAGGTCCAATCACACCTTCCGACCAAAGAGCGCACCAAACAATGACTTTTTCTGGATGTAATGGCCTCTTTCAATTACTTGAGGATTCTCAGAACCCCAAATACGACAATTTTGTTTATTAACATGCCCACCGAGCGAGAAATGTGCTTCATCGCTGAAGAAAATTTTGTTCGAAAAATCGCCGTCCACTGCCTGTTGATCAAGCACCCATTCCACGTATCTACGACGTTTTGAATGGTCAGCTGGTTTCAGTTGTTGTGTGAGCTTGACTTTATATGGAGGTAGGTGTAGATCCAAATGCAAAATACGCCATAATGTGCCGTAAGACAGTCCTAATTCCTGAGAACGACGAGGAATCGACACATTCGGGTCTTCGGCAACACTTTCACTTACAGCAGCGATATTTTCAGCGGAACGAGCGAAACGATGATGCACAGGCCTTACAATATCTGTAACCGCTCCAGTCTCTTCAAATTTCTTCACAATTTTGCCAATTGCTTGCGTAGTTGGACGATTATGTAAACCCACCCTAATCTCCTCTTAAAACACGATATGTGGCTGTGCCAGAATCACCATTTTTGTAGTAGGTTTTAATAATTTGTATGCGTTGTGTGATAGTTAAGCGATCCATTTTCGTCAATGTCAGACTTTCAACTGGAAAGAAAAACAATTGGTTTAACAACTTAGTTTGACAGATGTCGAATTCCAGCCCTATACTTTTCAAACCACGAAATGGATAACCCTTTAATATATATGCCCACATTTTATTACGTTCCTTTAGATTTGAATTAATTCTATCAGCAGAGCAAATACATATGTATACGGATTTTCCAATATATAAAAATATAATATAAGTTTGGATGCAAATATAATATGTTTATAGATTGTCGCAAACATATAATACTTGTTTCCAAACACATTTTGTTTTCTATTCAATATTACATGTTTGAGACACAATGATAAATAGGTAATAATACAGGTTTTTGTGATCCAAATGTGGAATTGTTAGCTGAAAACAAAAACGTGGCATAAAACAAAAAAACAGCATATTTTCAATTCATAAAAACTATGCTTGCAAACATATACATGTTCCCTGCAATATGTTGCTGGGGCCGTTTTTTTTAGCATGTGTCTAGAAGATGACACATGATCACTACATTTGGAGACGTGACCACAACCTGTGACCCAAGTGCTGATCTCTCCCAAGATATTCACTTTACACGGAGACAAAGGGACCTGTTACCATCACCTATATATCTTCCGCATATGTGACTAACCTTACCGTTATATTATCCATCTTCACCAGTCGAGTCTTTAAAACCACTAGACATATTAGTGTTGATTTCATGCTATCCTGTGGTGTACCCAGACAGACCGACCTAGTGGCCGAAATCGCACCTCCCTGAGCGTTCATTCGGCTGGTCCACAGCATTGATTCAAAAAATATATTTATTTTTCCATTACATCCCATGAGGAGATAGGGGAGAGCTTCTCACAATCACTGCACTGTGCGCTTTCTAGTTTTCACTCACTGATTGGAACCTACAGTTTTACACCGGTTCCGAACGGGTTTTTGAGAAGCTATTTCATGGCTTATTTCTCGATAGTGCCGTCGTCAGTAATCGAAGTGGTCGTCGACGAAAGAAATGTAAGGTGGCCAGAGCAGGGGTCGAGCCAATGTTCTCTCACACAACAGCCGCGCACACTAACCGTTGCAACACCGATGGCCACGTTTCTATGGCATTGATTCTATCCAATCAAAATTCTTCTGTTGACATTCAAATCTTCTAGCGCTGAACCAGGGGGAAACTAACCTGATTACTTTCTGTAACATTATTGGTAGAATTTCGTTAGGGGCCTGGCGATTTGTAGGGCGAAAACCTTTTTGTCAATATTAAACTGAATCAATTTTGTCAATATTAAATTATTATTTGAATTACCTTCGTCATCGTCAGTGGTGCAATGGTTAGTGTGCGCGCCTCTTGTACATGACATCCTTGGTTCGATCCCTGCTCTGACCACCTTAAATTTCTTTCGGCGGCGGTCACCTCGCATAATGCCGGCGACACTATCGAGTATTTAGCCATTACAAAGTTTCTCAAATTATCGTTCGGAACCGGTAGGTCCCAATCAGTGAGTATAAAACTAGATACCAATGAAATTCTTTATTCCTGTGAAAGTACGTTCGATGCCATTATGTATGGAACTCGATTTCTTTTGCATGGCCACCACGGGCACGCTTGCAGAAGTCCAGTCGCTGAACCTAATTTTCGACGGTTTTCACGCATAAATCGGCCGATACTGCTGCAATTTCACGTTCGATATTCGTACGAAGTTCATCAATCGTCGCTGGCTAGTTGGCATAGACCATAGACTTGACGTAGCCCCACAGGAAATAATTTAACGGCGTCAAATCGCACGACCGAGGCGGCCAATCGACTGGGCCATTTCGTGAGATAACACGTTCACCAAACTTGGTTTCCAATAAATTGATTGTGGCATTCGCTGTGTGGCGCCGTCCTGTTGGAACCACATGTCCTCCAAGTCCATATTATCCAATTGGGGACAAAAGTATTCGGTTATCATTGAACGGTAGCTTTTCACATTCACAGTAATGTACCGGTCGTGATCAACACGGAAGAAGTACGGCCCATAAACCGCACCAAACCGTAATTTTTTCGGGATGCAATGATGGGTCATGGATTACGTGTGGATTGCTATCTGACCAATAACGCATATTTTGCTTATTGACGAAGCCATTCAGCCAGAAATGAGCCTCATCGCTGAAGATGATTTTCCGATCAAAATCCGAATCATTTTCAAGTTGTTGCTCAGCCCAATTCACGAACATACGAGGCTTATGGTGGTCAGGCGGCGCCAGTTTTTTGCGTCAATTTGATCTTGTAAGGATGTAGGCCAAGATCTTTTCGCAAAATTCGCCACAACGACGTCAGAGAAATGCCCAAAGCTTGAGAACGACGTGTGAGAGACACATTTGGGCTTTCTTGAACTAAAGCCTCAGCGGCAGCAATATTCTCGACACTACGGGCACTTCTTTGTCTAACTGGCACGGGAAAATTTTGTACCTCGCCTGTGGATTCAAATTTTTCCACTAGACGCTCAATTGTTGATCTGGTAGGACGATTACGACGACCATAAATTGGACGTAGCGCTCTTAAAGTTGAGGCCACTGACTCCAAATTTCGGTAGTAAATTTTAATAATTTCGACTCATTGTTGGCTCGTATATCTTTCCATAATGAAATGGCAAACCTTACTGAAGAGAAATGTCAAAAGAGCGGGAAAAAGATATGGCGTCGTTTGCTGTCCCTATCGATTTACTTTTGTAGCGTCTCTGTTGAAAAACCCTTCACTACGTCCATATGTATTCCAAATTCCAATGATGGAATTTGATGTAAAAAGATCATCAATTTAATGAAGCTGGTAAGGGTGAAGAAACGCACGCATCTTCAAACTGAACAACAAATTTCACCAATTCAATGAAGAACAATTGATGAACATTTATCATCGATTTGATGTAAAGATATTCTTTCAGTGCATGGCCGTCTCCAAATGTCCTGCAGCGTTGTCCAATTCTGAGTTTGTCATTATCGGTTCAAATTTATTAGTAAGTTCCGGACCAACAATTCTCATGAATTTATCTCAGTTGACGTTCTTCGGGTTACGAAAGACTTTCGGCTTGGTGACTGTGGTTTAAATATTGAAGAGAACTAGTCGGTGATAACAGAAAGAAAATTTTTGTCCGATACTCTCCAATTCTCGATGCCAAAGAGGCTATTAGGTGACGTCAAGATGATGTCCAGGATTTCTTTCCACACTTTTCATTTTTCCCAGCTTGGAAAAGTAAATTTGGATTTAATACCGCTGTTAAAGAGTTATTAGTAGGTTAGTAGTCATAATGAAATCAAAAGAGACTCATCTCTTTCGTTGATCATCGAACCGTTAGTTCAAACATATTCTGAACAATATATATATGTTCCCCGCAAAAAAAAATTATTTCATATCAAATTTTGCGTCATACCTCATATAGCTGGCGAAAAACAAGCACCTAAATAAAACTACTACAAGAACAACTAGCAAAAAGTTATTTAAATCTTTAATATGTTAATTAGTATTCAAATAAGAGACACGAATCCACATACAATCGTTAACAAGATATTCCGGATAAATATATATATCTAAATACTTGTACTAATTGGTTCACGTATGCACACCGTAGGTTTATCTATCCGATTTACGATAAGCACTGTGAAGCAATTTGGTAACATACGCAACAAAAAAAAAATTACAGCAGACAGTTGTCCGAGGCCTTCGGCCACGGACTGTCCCTGCAGGCTGTGTCAGAGACACGGCCATTAAGTTTAACGTAGAATACGCCATCCGATAAGACAGAAAACATATATAACAATAAATTCATTTGCTTATATTATTTATCATTTATTGTTATATATGTTTTCTGTCTTATCGGATGGCGTATTCTACGTTAAACTTAATGGCCGTGTCTCTGACACAGCCTGCAGGGACAGTCCGTGGCCGAAGGCCTCGGACAACTGTCTGCTGTAATTTTTATATTTACCAACGGCATTTGATTCAAGTCCGTTTAAAAAAAAAATATTATGTTAAATTTTTTTAAACTTAATTTAATTTATGTATTTTAATTAATATTTTTATTGAAATAAGTTCTGCGAATGTTGAGAGGGCCGCCCTAATATTAAAAAAGGTTCACCTTATCGAGTCTTCGCATTAGCATTCGAGCGTTGTGTGAAAGCTTTACGCTTTACAATTCAAAATTAATGTTACAACAGCTTTATTGAAGCTTTCGCAAAAAAGCTTTATTACGTTAGCTTACTGTTTGTTTCACTTTTTACTAGATACATGTTGCCATGTTCCTAAGCAATGTTGAGCAACCAAAAACACTCAACCAAACACCACACATATGTTTGAGTGAATGTGTTTAAACAATTTTCATTTGAGAAATTTAAATATTAGGAAGATATCAACCAATATGAAATGTATATCAAACGAAAGATAACATCTTCATTTACCTACAAAAAAAATTTTAAAAAAAATCATCTAGCCGTTTCCTCAAATTCAATGAAATAAAGATTACAACAATAAAAACCTGACATGACTCCTCATACCGTAAGGTAAGACGTATTCTACGTCAAAAAAAATTTAAAAGTTGCGGGGAAATTGTTTTTAATATTATCTAATCTTAACTATTTTTAGGTGAATATTATTAGGGTAATCTTGTGTTTTATGTAGGGGTGTGCGCGTGTTTGAATTTTCTTTCACGAACACGCACGCTCAAGCATTCAACCTTTCTATCCTTCGCATTTTCTCGCCAGTTGGTAACACCAAGGATACGGAGGGATTCTTCTGCCTGGTCTTTCCAGCTGAGTTTTGGTCATCCTCTTTTCCTGCTTCCATCGGGTACGTTATCAAACACTTTTCGCGCTGGTGCATCTTCATCCATTCTGATAACATGGCCTAGCCAACGCAATTGGCCTAATTTGATTCGTCTGGCTATGTCCACGTCAGAATATAGATTATACACTCACTTAAAAATTCGGTTGAGACAGCCGAATTAGCCGTAACCGAATTTAGAGGTTGTCACAACCTCATTAGGGGTTGTCACAACCTCATTAGAGGTTGACACAACCTGATTGGAGGTTGACACAACCTGATTGGAGGTTGACACAACCTCATTGGTGGTTGGCACAACCTCATTAGAGATTGACACGACCTCATTGGAGGTTGAGACAACCTCATTGGAGGTTGACACAACCTCATTAGAGGTTGTCACTGCCGAATTAGAGGTTGTTACAACCGAATTAGAGGTTGTTACAACCGAATTAGAGGTTGTTACAACCGAATAGTGTCACAAATGAATTACGTATTAAAGGTTTTTTATTATTAAGTGATGATTTATTTTCCTGTACTTTTATAAATGACTTAAATAGCGAGAAAATAAAGTCATATATATGGGGTAAACTAAAGAGTAATAAATTTATTTTACATGCCTCTTCCGACCTGTATTGAAGTCTCGGCCATCATGTGATACCGCACTAATTCTGACATGTTGCATCGCTTGATCTACGTCCTAATGCAGTTTGTATACAGACGATTGCAGCATATTTTGAAAACCTTCAAAACTGTTGATATCTGCTTCAAAATATCTGCAAGCTAAGACGTTTTAATACAAAACACATTTTATTTACCTTTCTTAATAACCACAAACAAAATCTTGATATTCTTTAATTCTTTTTAAAATAATATTTGATTATAGAATTTTAAACGTCAGATTTTAACTACATAGCAGTATGTTGTGGCAACCGAATTGAAAATGAATTCGGTTATACCTACAGAATTCATGAGAATTTCGGTTACAGCAACCGAATTGACGCCAAATTCTGTCGTTGCAACCGAATTAAGTCTAGATTCGATTATTGTGACCGAATTGCTACCAAATTCGACAGTTACAACCGAATTGGTGTCAAATTCTGTTACTACAACCGAATTGAAGCCAAATTCGGTTGTTCCAACCGAAATTTTAGAAAATTTACTTGACTGAACGAATGTAATTGAAGATTCAGTAGTCACAACCGAATCTATTATGAAACGAGGTTGCTACAACCGAATTTCGGTTGTGGGGACTACATTCGGTCGTAACAACCTCAATTCGGTGGTAACAGCCGAATATACGGTTGCTACAACCTCTTTTCAAACAATTAGTTCTCTGAGTGTATAGCTCTGCGTTCCAGCGACGTCGGTACTCGCCGTTTTCCCTATTAGGACCATATATTTTACGGAGAATTTTTCTCTCGAAAACTCCCAGGTGTTTTTCATCCGCTTGCGATATGACCCAAGTTTCGGAGCCATATGTCAAGACAGGCAAAACGAGAGTGTGATATAGCTGGACTTTTGTCCTTCGAGAGAGGGCTTTGTTCCTAAACTGCTTGCTGGGCCCAAAATAGCATATATTTGCAAGCACAATTCTCCTATTTATCTCCAGGCTGACGTTGTTGTCCTGGATCACGGCGGATCCAAGGTAGCTAGATTCTTCTACCACTTCAAAATTAAATCGGTTGTCAACGTTCAAGTGCGGATCAAGTCGAGAGGTTTGTCTAGTCATTGACACCATCAAGTTTACCTTACCTTCAGCAACAGCAAGACCCATTTTCGCTGATTCTTTTTCGATTCTTGGAAATACACCAGTAACTTCTCGTCAATATCGCCCAATGATGTCCATGTCGTCAGCATACGCCAGCAACATATGGCTATGGTGTTAATGGTCGTGTTCGTATTTACTGCAGCCTTTCTCTTTATTATCTCCATTAAGATGTTGAAGAGATTGTACGAAAGTGTGTCGTCTTGTCACAGCCCTCGCTTGGTACAGAATGGCTCAGGGAGGTCATTCCCCACTTTCACTGCTGATTTGGTGTTGGTCAGCATTATTCTACAGAGGCGGATCAATTTTTTTCGGAATCCCAAGTTCAGACATAGCTTCGTACAAGTTCAGACATACATAGCTTCGTACAATATGGGACTATCGAAAGCAGCTTTGTAATCGGCAAAAAGGTGTTATGTATCGATTTGCTTTTCGTGCGTCTTTTCCAGGATTTGGCGTAGCGTGAATATTTTTTCAGTCGTGCACTTACCTGGTCACACTGATAAGGTCCAATCAGGTTTTCAATAATTGACTTTAATCTTTCACATAATACGCTCGACAAGACCTTATACGCGATGAATCAAAGATTCATATCGCGATAGGTGGAACAGACACACTGATCACCTTTTTTAAATACAGCACATGATACACTGAGACTCCTATCGTCAGACATAGATTCTCCCAGCCATATACCGCATATAAGTCGATGCCTGTGGGGTAGCAGTCCTTCGCCATCTGCCGTAAAAAGTTCAGCGGGTAGCCCATTCACACCAGCGGCTTTATTATTCTTAAGCCGGGAGATCGCCGTTCTAATCTCGCCTCGGTTGAGGGGGGGCGAGAGAACAATGTACACTATCTTCCACTATCATTACCTCCTGATCTTCTGTGGAAGAATCTGAGTGGAGTAGTGCTGATAAGTAGTCTCTCCACATTTTGAGCACACACACTGCTTATCAGTCACCAGATTCTCATTCTCGTCCTTGCAGGAGGGCAGCCCATTATTAGGCCCGTTATTCGATCTTCTTACCCTCTGGAAAAACTTTAGGGATTCATCCTGCACAATTCGGTCTTTTCACTCTCGCTCTGCTCCCACTGCCATTTTTTTCGCCTAAATAGTTGGGTTTCCTCCCTTCTCAGCACCTTGTACCGCTCACTCGCAGCACGCGTTGTAACTGACTGTTTCGTTGCCAAACGTGCAGCATCTCTTTTTCATCAGTTGCAATTCGACATTCTTCGCCGTACCATGGCTTATTGATAACCAAGTTCAGTCCTTGCAGCGGTTTCCAAAGAATGGGATATGTGATTCCACTGCGCATCTGGGTCCTCGGGAGGTGGGGTATTCTGCCCTAGCAGGAGACACAGTTTCTGTCGATAGGACATTGATATTTCCGGTATTTGTAGCTGGTCAATATTTAGCATTTCCTGTTTTTCGCACTGCTCAATCTCGTGCGATCTTTCGCAGCCACCAGGTAATGATCCGAGTCGATATTGGCACCTCGAATCCCACGTACATCCATTACACTAGAAGAGTGCCTGCCATCTAATACCAAGTGATCAATCTTGTTCTTCGTCCTCTGTTCAGTAGATATCCAGGTCGCCTTATGTATGTCCTTATGCTGTAATCGTGTGCTACTAACTACCATGTTCTTTGCAGCGGCGAAGTCTATCAGTCGGATTCCATTATCGGAGGTGGTATCGTGTAGACTGTTATTACGATGGTTGGTCGAAAGACACTTTTCTTTCCTAATTTGATATTAAAAATATTGTTCTTATTTATTGTTAAATACTGCGATTATCAAACGATCTGGTGGGATCAATGACTTTAGAATATGTCAATTCTTCTAGCAAAAGACACCTGTTATGACCGCGTGCAATTTTCTTTTGATTGGTCCAGCCGTTTAGAAACGGCTGAATTATTTCCATTTTTTCCGAGAAATACCCCACTGTGCGCCGTCCGGCATTTAATTTTGTTCATAGAAACACACAAAAATAAATCCATTCACTTACTCGACGCTTAGTTGTATTATACGTGACTGAGGTAACGTACACAATTCATCGTCACAAAGTACAAAATTCAATGCAGCAACAAACAGTTTCGTATATCGAATTACTATCTATGCACCGTCGATGTAGTCAATATTTATGTTGCGCATAGTGTGAAACGCAATTCAATCCCACCAGAATATACATTTTTGATTGGATTTACTAAGTTGATTCAAAAGGTTTTCGATTTTGCCTTAAACTTTTCGTGAGCTTAACCGTCTTGAAATTGAATCCACAATTCGCGCCTTTTTAACAGTTTCACATTTGGCCAAACTAAAAACCACTTACGACTTTCCAAATAAAACGATCCTCACTTAATACTACGAAATGTGGCAAGATTTGCTGTAATGGGTAAAAAACATGCGATACGGCAACACGTTTGTAGCCAGTGCCAATAAATATCGTACATGGTAGCAGCAGATGTTGTTGTAGTTGTAAGCACCAACAGTAAACATTTTATTACCGTTCATTCGTTTCAGTTGTCAAACTCTACACAAATATATACCAACAATACAAGAATAAAAACAAAATACATTTGATTTTGGCAAGTGAAACGATACATGACATGGGAAAAAGCCATCACCTGTTTAAACGACTATACCTGATAGATAATTCTACCATGATCAATATGTATAACATTTACCGCGCGCTGTGAACAATTTAATTCCAATTTTGTTTTCAATCGGAAATTTGAGAAGATATAAAGTATACGTAGTCTTCCATTAAACAAAATAATTTTAATGAACTTAAAATGTATAAACTATTTTGGAAATTTCTGCTTTTGAGTCTCTTCTTGATAACATTTTCATTCGCAAGAAATTGAGACATGTATCAAAATTCTTGTCAAAATGAGATACCTTCAGATAATTTTAAACGCGTCCATCGATTTTCATGATCTATATTTCATTTTGATCACAGGTTATGATACTTTACGTGAAAGTATTAAGACTTGAGACTTTTTTCCATTTTGGATTTTTTATGATTTAAAATAAAAATTTTAATTTTTTGAGAAAAAATTATTTTTTTCTTCATAAATCTCTTTATAACTGCAAAACTGTTGATTATGTAGAGAAACAGTGTATGAATGGTTTAAAGGAAATGTAATTCTTAATATTTCTCAATTTGTTTCAGCAAAATCGAACGAGTCGTTCTTGAGTTACATATGTCAAACATTTATGCCAAAGATTATTTTTGCCAAAGATTTGAAACTAAACATCAAGATAAGGAAAAAATATAAAAGGTCATAAAAAAAGTTTGGCCTGAGAACGCCAAACCTTTTGGGGGTTTTACTATACTGACCTAGTACCTTCACCTTGACTTGGAATTTCTCACCCCCAGATATTGACCCCGAAATTGTTCCATAGTGTTATTTTCTGTGGGGTTATGTAAAGTCATTGGTTTATATTGATAAACCAGCAACAAATGACGCCTTGGAGGCCATATTTGTTCGTGTTATTTGTGACATATGGCCAACAATGCTCGAAAAAGTGGCCCAAAATTTAACGTCCAGAATGCACTTCGTCATGAACAGCCGCGGGGGCCATGTGCCCGAAATCATTTTCAAATGTTAATTCCATGTATTGATTTTACGAATAAAAAAAATTTTTTAATTAAAACTTAACTATTTCTTTACAATTTCAATTTCTATCGCACTTACAAAAACACCCTTTATGTATATTATAAACAAAAATAATGTTTATTTATAAATAGACAAAGTTGGCTACCAACTACATACACTTTACATTTGTATGTCTATCCGGGAAAAACAAACCATACTGGAAGAATGTTTGGACATGGAAAGCTACAATTGTGTAGATTTTGTTGATAACGTTTTCATACTTGAAAGCGTGAGTCGTAAGTGTGATTCTTAAGCTTGAATACCAACAATTTCAGTCACGCAGTATCACTTGATTGATATTTTGCATTACGCGCACTGACGATCACGTGATTGAATTTAATGTTAGTCACAATCACGCTCACACCTCTAGTTTTAAGGCGTCTTTCATCGTATGATCATAAATTGTATAGAGAAGAAAATTTACTCATGGAGTGGAATGCAAACAAAGAAAACGAGTGAAGCGTGTCGTTTCTCTGCTCGCTCTCTTAATAGTTTTCTGTTGATGTTATTCTATCTAACTATAGAAATTCCAACCATATTTAAATAAAATTACATAAAGTATGTAAAAACTGTGAAATAATCAAGTTATGACGCGGGAAATAAATGCGTTTGAGTGAATCGCGTCGACTTTTTTGGTTCTCTTCTACTAGCGTTGCCAAATTGCGGGCTTTTTTCTTACATCCTTTTTGGTATGATTTCGAACAAAATCGAAATCTTTAATTATCCCATTTCAATGGTAAATTGAGTGAAAAATATATTTCCCAAACACCCTGTGTACCGATTCCACTGTGTAAACCCCATATTCAGTTCTCGCGAAATTTTCGTTAGATATTTTGTCTTAATGTCCTGTGTAAAAAGGTGATCATATAACTGAATCTTATTTCAGCTAATTGGATGCCAAAAATGTATGTTAGCAGGCCTAATTTGATTTCATTAGACCCGGAATATGATTGTATCTAATATAAAATCAATTTGGATCATAACTTACGAGGGTGATCCCAAAACTGATGTATAGATGGTGTCAATAGTTTGAAAAAAAAATATTTTGTTGAAAAGTGGCAACCTTAAATAACATATGTTTTAAGTTTCAAGATGCCACGTTGTTTAGTATTTTTATTTGAGCCATCAAAAGTAACCAATCTCATGGAACGAAAATTTCAAAACTTCGGGTAACAAACAAAAAAGTCGATATCAAATAAGTCAGTGGAACTAGTAATTTGAAATAATTTTTAAATAAAGTGTTAAAATTCAAATCAATTTTTTGATGGCTTAGGCCTAATTTTTGAGTGGAAAATCATCTTTGATCAACAATCAAACATAATTTAAACTCTGAATTCACTTAGTTAATTGCTGTTTAAACAGCCGAGGTTTTAAACTATGATCAAGAGACCATATGATTTTGACAGCAAACAACAAGAAGAACAAACACAAAGTAGGGCTGCGACAATGACATCGATGTTTTGAAAACATCGATGTTTTTGAAAAACATCGAGTACTTTTTACATCGATGTTTTAGTGCCGATGTTTTTCCAACATCGATGGTTTATATCGATGTTTGCATCGATGTTTTTCTGTGTGACGATTGTAACAAATTGCCTTAATATAAGGAAATATAAACCATAAAATTTTAATATAAACTCGAATTGGGAATATTTGCCCATTTATTCGCCGCCAGACGCCAACCACCACCGTTATGCGTAGCTGGTTAAACATGGGATGTAATGGGAATCTATTAATTTTAATCAAGTTTTGTAGTTTTTCACCTTTATATCGGGGAAAAGGGTGATTTATATGTTGATAACACATATCTAAAAGAGAATTGCAGCAAAAACAAAACATCGGCAAAAGCATTGATAATCGAAGAAACATCGATGTTTGTGACCAGTGGTGTAAATTACCTCTTCTGTTTCAATTTTGGTACCTCGATTTCGAAATATTGGAAAATATTAATAAAATTGTAAGAAGAAATACTTGAAGTGTTTTCTTTTTATTCTTATGACCTTAAGCCGAAACAACTGAAGACTAAAAAAAGCCACCAAAAATGAAACATCCCCAAACACATCGATGTTGGAAAACATCGATGTTTTGAGGTCGTTGTTTTATCGACATCGATGACTCTTATTTGAAACATCGATGTTGAAAAATGTTGTAAAACATCGATGTTTTGAGGTCGATGTCGCAGCACTAACACAAAGCTTCTTTAATTATTATAATCACCATCCAAGTTGAAATAACAGTAAAAATTTATCGTTTAACTCGTAGAGCAGTCAGAACTTTATTTCTGCTTAAATATTCTCCAATTTTAGCACTTCACTTTTATTTTGCAAATGGCGTCAATTTGATGTATTATAACGATTAGCCGATAAATGTATGAATACCGGTTATTTTTCTTAGCATTTGCCACTGTTGCCACATGGTAGTCAGGTTATTTGACATAGCACTGAAAAACCCTTTTCGTATTTAAAATCAGATCAAACATAAATCAAAATCAACTGATTACCAATTTTAATAACCAGTCAAAAATTGGGCCTTAGTATATTTGAGCTGAAAGTGAATTCAGGGATGGCCTTAATTAATTTTGATTGCATGTAATAGAAATAAAAATGTATTCTCATAGATACTAGGACCGCCAATTCTAATACATGCCATAAACTGTGTATCACACTTTACGAGGCTTGCCTGTGGTTAATTTTTACCATCCATTACCATTTATTTATTATTTATATCGTTTGTCTTTTATCTCTTAATTGCATATAAAATATATGTTGTAAAGACATAAAAATCGACTGAGGAAGTAAAGTCAATGACTTTTCCAGTTAGTTGCAGATATGGATCAGTTGCCGGATTCGCTGCTTGTGGCTACTACTTTGTATTTTCGTAGTAATCGTATAAGTGTGACATGGGCAGTGTTGTAACTGTTGTTATTGTTGATTTTATTGTGTCATTTAGTGGGAGTGGTATTTTCTTTTATACCCTACAATACACTGGGATGTCTGTAGTATACAGAAATATAAGACGCAGATGGTTTCCCATTACATCCGATGAAGGGATTGGGGAGAGCTTCTCACAATTTGTGAGCTGTGTGTTTTATAATTTTATACTCACTGATTGAACTTACAGTTTTACTCCGGTTTCGAATAGCATTTTGAGAAGCTTTTTAACGGTTAAATAATCGATAGTTTCGCCGTGACTGAGCAAGGTGACCGCCGTCGAAAGAAATTTGAGGTGGTCAGTGCAGGAATCGAATCCACACTCTCAGATACATAAGATGCAGATCCACCTTAATATAATCCGATCGACTCAAGGGGGCCTTAGACCTGTGGATTAGTTGTTCGACTTCAAGTTGACATTAACTTCGATAATTTCACATCAACTTCGTGTTTCAAATTCTCAAACTGGTTGAGGCAAATTCATTTTCTTGTCAGATGTAGTAATGAAAGGTGGTGAGCGCACTGCGAAAATATCACCAATTTTAAGAAAAAATAAAATTTTTATTTTCTTTAAATATTTATCAATAACACTACAAATCATATCCATTTCGTTATATTTTTCCGATAATGTTTATATTATATTATATTCTTAAACAAAGTACCTTTTCTAAAAAAATACCTTTTCTTAAAGATGTACCTTTGCTTAAAAAACGTAAATTTTCTTACAAAACTTACCTTTTCTTAAAAAAAGTATTTTTTTTAAATAAGCACCTACATTTTCTTAAAAAAGTACATTTTCTTACAATAAACTACATTTTCTTAGAAATCGACCTTTTCTTTAAAGAGTACCTTTTTGGCGAAACAAACTAACTTTTCTTGAAATAAGTACCTACTCTTAAAAATGTACCTATTCTTGAAAAAGGACTAATTCCAAAAAATTTCCATTTCTTAAAAAGAAAATTTTCTGAAAAAAATAATACCTTGTCTTAAAAAAAACACATATTCTTACAAAAATTCCTTTTCTTAAAAGTACCTTTTCTTAAAAATAAAATAACACCGTTTCTTTTCGTTTCTTGAGATAAGAACCCTTTCTGAAAATATGTACATATTCCGAAAAAAAACATTTCCTAAAAAGAGTACCGCTTCTTTAAAAAGAACCTGATCTTAAAAAAGTACTTCTTTGTAAAAAAAAAAAATCATACTCTTATGGCTTTTTCTTACAAAAAGTACTTCTTCTTAGAAATAGTACATTTTCTTTAAAAAACATTAGCTTTTAATGAAAGAAGTAGCTCTCTTTAAAAAAGGACCTTTTCGGGAAAATCTCACAAAAAGGACCTAAAAATATACTCTAAAAAATAATACATTCTATAAAAAAAAATTTTTTCTTAAAAAAAGTTTATCATTTTACAAAAGGTATCTTTTCTGAAATATCCATTTAAATTATCGTATTTTTCAACGGGCGTCTTGGGCGTGTTGGAACTCTAACTAGTACATAATATATAGCGAAAGGAACTTCGTTCCAACAGGGTGGCCCCTGGGACGTCATGTGATATTATTATTTCTTGGCTCATTTATTTACATTTTTGAACGTTTCTCTTCGAAATGCGTATGAAAGTTGATGCACCTTCCCCATACAATGATAGATAACTTGATATCAACTTCACCGAATCAAAATCGCTTTGATTTTACATCAACTAGTTTATGCAAACCACCAACTTCACCTTACCCCATGGATAAGTTGATGTCAACTTGAAGTCGCTGCAACTTATTCACATGTCTAAGGGCCCCTTCAGAATCAGTGACACAATCGTTTGTCCGTCCGCCCGTCAGTGTATTCTTATGATCAAAGTACAGCACGCAGATAGGACTCGTTTTCGAAGAAATTTTCTACATTGCCTTTGATGGGACTAAGGACGAAATCTACTAAATATGAACTATAAAGGCTTATGTTTTGATTTAGCGTCCATGCAATTTAAGCTCCCAAGTTTCTTATTATCGTCTCCGAAAACTACAAATATTAACCGATTTCAACGCAATTCCTTGTTGGCTTGTTGGCATAGACCATAGACTTGACGTAGCCCCACAGGAAATAATCTAACGGCGTCAAATCGCACGACCGAGGCGGCCAATCGACTGGGCCATTTCGTGAGATAACACGTTCACCAAACTTGGTTTCCAATAAATTGATTGTGGCATTCGTTGTGTGGCTTGTGGCGCCGTCGTGTTTTAACCACATGTCCTCCAAGTCCATATTATCCAACTAGGGCCAAAAATATTCCGTTATCATTGAACGGTAGCGATTCGCATTCACAGTAATGTACCGGTCTTGATCAACACGGAAGAAGTACGGCTCAATGACGCCGCCGGCCCATAAACCGCACCACACCGTAATTTTTTCGGGATGCAATGATGACTCATGGATTACGTGTGGAATGCTGCTTATTTTGCTTATTGACGAAGCCATTCAGTCAGAAATGAGCCTCATCGCTGAAGATGATTTCCGATGATTTTCCGCTCTTAAAGTTGAGGCCACTGACTCCAAATTTCGGTAGTAAATTTTAATAATTTCGAATCGTTGTTGGCTCGTATATCTTTCCATGATGAAATGGCAAACCTTACTGAAGAGAAATGCCAAAAGAGCGGGGAAGAATACGGCGTCGTTTGCTGTTCCTATCGATTTACTTTCGTAGCGTCTCTGTTGAAAAACCCTTTACATACACGCTGAAAAATATTACATACACGCTGAAAAATAGCAGCCCCAGCAAAATATTGCAGGAACCATATACATGTTTGCCAGCATTGTTTTCGGGAATTAAATATCTGCTACTATTTGTTTCTTTATTGTCGTATTTTGTTTTCCGCAGTTTTCAACAAACAAAGCCACATTTTGGTCACTAATACATACATTATAACCTATTAATCATTGTGTCCCAAACATGTTATATTTAATAGCAAACAAAATGTGTTTGGACACAAACATACTATATTTACGACAAACTACAAACACGTTATATTTGCATCCAAACAATAAAAAAATAAAAAAAATTTCAGGGTGTATCATTAGGTCATTGACGATTGCTTTCCAAATGGTTCATATCGCTCTAGTTTTTCTTATACCGCCCATACAAATTGCTGCAAGCAAGTTTGTTACTACCGGCTATATACACGACCAATACTAGCCGATTTCAACAAAATTTGAAATTTTCCGAAATTTTTATTTCGTGAACTAAAAATTTCCTCACTTTTCATTTCCTTGGTACCCAGCTTTTTGCGAAAATTTCGTAAGCAAAATCAATAATAGGGTTGTTATGGTTGTTTTGGGTCCTTTTAGCTAAATACACTTAGTCCAACGTTTCTCCAATTTTTGTATCCCTTCCAAAAAATAGGATTTTTCGAGGTCCATAAAATAGGCATTTGTTTGATCAATAATTTCATCGTTGGAGCTAAATCTCTTTTCACCGAGCCATTTCTTTAGGTTTGGAAATCGGAAATAGTAACTGGGGGCTAAATTCGGAGAATACGGCGGATGAGGTACCAATTCGTAGCCCAATACATGGAACTCCAAACAATCCTTTGAAGTTGTCACTCCATTACGTTTATAGTCAATTGAGAGCAAACGCGGCACCCATCTTGCCGACAGCTTTCTTAAACCCAACTGATCATTTAAAATCGGAACCACACTGCCATATGAAATGCCTATGGCATCAACAATCTCACGGACTTTTATTCTTCGATCAGGCAACACCATATCGTGGATTTTTTTCGACATTTTCGGGTGGTGCACTTTTTTACCATTGAAATCGATGGTGCAGGGTCCCCATAGTATTTATCAAGCTTTTCCTGGTTTGGTTGACGGTTTTTTTCAATTTTTTCCATTTAAAAAAAATGCACGAGGTTGTATGTTATGAACAGCTGTTAAACGCAAAGTAAATGACGGAACTTGCTCAAACTTTGACAGTAGTCTATTAACAGGTGGTACTTGGTGGGAGCAGGGTTGCATCATATAACTTCGAGGGAAGTTTGAAAATTCACGGACTTATTGATCCGCCCTCGTATGGCTCCACATTTTAAGCTGACATACAAAACAACCTACCTAGCTGGATGCTATTAATAAGTTACTGACACAAGGTGGTGTAGGGTATTATATATTCAGTTTTGGCCAAATATAGTATTGGTTGCATCCATCTTAGCGCCTGCCCACCTTTGGGGCAGCACACTTGTTTTATTTTGGGCTGCAGTGACACACACAGACAACAGGTTCTGGATGAAAATATGCAATAAAATACTTTGTCTTACAAATTTGAACCACTGCGACCGGCAGATTTTTATTAATTTGAACACAACAGAAATGCAAACAAAACAGCTCATAAGCAAAGTGAGTAATAACAAAAGGTAACGATAATTGCCGTCTTCTGCTTTATTGTGATTTTATTCAGTTTTTTTTTTTCAAATCAAGTTATTTCTGTTATAATTATATACGATGATCTTGTTTGGCTTGGAGAAAAAAGTCTCGTGCAAAAGTTAACATGAGGCGATTGGAAATTAATATATTTTAATTTTAAACGAATCAAGCAAAAGCGGATCAGCAGCAGACCAGCCTTAATATTTTTGCGACGACATGTCTGCCTGACAAGTTTGTATGGTGCACAGTGGTTAAATGGTTAGTTTGAGACCTACACGCAGAATAATTTAATCTTTAACACACTTGGTTCTAAGTATAGCGTGCTACTTGTTGTAAAACTTTTTACTTTTAAAAATTTGACTAAAATGCATGGAATAACACTAAGAAACAATTTGGGACCAAAACAACTCATTCATTAAAATCAGTGGTCGGCACAAAGCAAGAAATAAGTACTGCTATTCTTGAGCCATTCCTGCACAATGTATTATTAGAGTGTTCAAAGTTGGAACCGAAAACCGGTTTTCTTGCAATTAACCGTGTGCCGCTTTTTGTATACAATTTAATTTTCGAATAAACCGAAACCCGTTTATTTAACGTCGGTTAACCGGGTTTTACTCAAATTGTGTTAAATATCCTTATATAATTAAACAAAGAACGCTAGAATTATCAAATATTAAGAAATGTTTCGAAATAAGTAGCACGGTATCATTTTAAAATATAATTTTATAGCTTATTTTATAGTTTTAGTTTTGTAATTAGAATAACAATTAAATAATTTAAATTAGTATATAAATTCAGTTTTTACACTTTACTTTATAGGTTTTTCATACACCCATTACAGATTGGAATATGGTTTACATTTTAATTTAAAAATTAAACGTTATTGACAACATTTAATATAGCTGTGAAATTTTGAGATCGAAACACTAAAAATAATATTCACTTCAATTCGATTCAACTCAATTCAATTCGATTCAGCTCAATTAAGTTCAATTCAATTCAGCTCAATTCGATTCCATTCAATTCAATTCGATTCAATTATATTAAGTTCAACTCTATTCAATTCCATATAATTCAATTCAATTCAATCAGTTCAGTTAAATTCAATTTAATGCGGTACAATTTAATTACATTAAATTCAATTCAATTCTATTCTATTCAATTCCATTTAATTCAATTCAATTCAGTTCAATTCAGTCCAATTCGATTCAATTCAATTGAATTAAGTTTAATTCAATACATTTCATTTCATTTCATTACATTCCATTTCATTTTTTTTTATTTTTTTTTTTTTTTTTATTTTTATTTAATTATTTATTAATTCCTGTATACAAGACACAAGTCTTATATTGCAGCACAGGTGTTATAGTAGCAGATAGAACATCACAAGGTGGATCGTTATGTTTTAAAATAAGAATAAAAATAATTATATATGTATGTATATAAATACCAACATTTTAAAAGAGAGAAAAAAAAAGTGATTGAAACTTTTAAACATATAGCGTAAACAAAAGTAAGGAAAATAATCACAATTAAAATAATGCTTTATAAATACGTAAATAAATAAGCAAATGGACATAAAAAATAGAAGTAGTGACAATTAAAAATGCTGTATAAAATTTAGTAATTGAGTAAGTTTAGTAAAAAAGAAAAAAAAAAAATATAAATCACAATCAATAGAATTTGTATTAGAAGAAGAAAATAAGGAGAAATGGTGAAATAAGAATTTACGAAAACAGATCAGTAATATTTTTTCTAAAGTGCCGTGCATTACTTAACAGTTGTGTGTTGTTAGGGAGCATGTTCCAGAGACGGATTCCATTTATAAAGAAATGCCATTCGGATATGTGGCTGTTATATATGACAGAATTTATTTTCCTACCTCTACCTGAACGAGACAAAATAATACGTCTGTAAAGGTGAAGAGGATGTTTTGTGTAGATAATCTTATGCATAAATACTAAAACCTTTGCCGTAAATGCCGTAAAGCTGATGAGAAAAGGACGAAATGTGATCATATCTTTTCAGGCCATAGACGTATCGTATAACGTTATTGAAGGTTACATTCAGTTTTCTATTCCTTTTCGAATCACAGCTTGCAAATAGTTCACTACCATATAATAGCACTGGCATGATATACGTTTTGGCTAATAAATTTCTAATTCCAATGGGGGTACAGTGTTGAGTTTGCCAAAGATTTCTGAGCATTGAAAAAATGCTTCCACATATAGTGTTAGCATGATCAGACCATGTTAAGTTTGCATTATAATTTTAAAATTTTTATAAAGCTTTCCAATTAAATTGCGGTTAAAAAGAATCGGAAAAGAAATTTCTCAAAATTGTAAAAATCTTTTTCTTGGTTATATCTGATGAAAAAAAAAGTCAAAAACTGTGCTATTTTTTTTGGTTCACTTGAATAAAGGCACTTTGTTATTTTTTTTTAAAGTAAACGATGATTTTTTGTAGGGGAGCGTTTGTTTATTACAATTTATTACAGCTTAATCATTTTACGAGCCAAAATGGCAAAACAAAAAAATTTAAATCTATCGGAAAAAACTAAAATCGATGTTTACGGTTCTGAAGGAAAATAAATTGAAAGACCAAAATAGTTTATCAAAAACATATTGAAATTGTATTCGACATTCATATTATTTGACTTCATCTGAATATTTCACGTTAACGTTATCAAGGTATTACAACACTTCATTCAAATAATATAACGGGGTTTTCAATAAGAGCGCTACAAAAGTTTTTTTTAAATAAAACAAAACCGGTTTTAGATAACAATGAAATTCTTTATTCCTGTGAAAGTACGATCGATGCCATTATGTATGGAACTCGATTTCTTTTGCATGACCACCACGGGCACGCTCGCAGAAGTCCAGACGCTGAACCCAATTTTCGACGGTTTTCAAGCATAAATCGGCCGATACTGCTGCAATTTCACGTTCGATATTCGTACGAAGTTCATCAATCGTCGCTGGCTTTGTTGGCATAGACCATAGACTTGACGTAGCCCCACAGGAAATAATCTAACGGCGTCATATCGGTGTCATATCGACGACCGAGGCGGCCAATCGACTGGGCCATTTCGTGAGATAACACGTTCACCAAACTTGGTTTCCAATAAATTTTTTTTTTTTTATTTTTGTTAGATATTGTACATTTTTTTTTTCATTAATATTTTTACAATGTGTGCCACTTGGGCATTATAGGGGCGAGTTGGCAAAATTAATTACTGAAGAACTCAATATTTACAAAAAAAAAAAAAAATTATTTTTACATAAGATAAAAAATAAAAAAAAATATTTCAGTAAGTGAGAAAAAACAAAGGGTTAAGGAAATTATAATAACGAATGTTCATGAATTTTAAACTATATTATTTTATAACAGAAGCATTTCTATATTTTGAATTGATTGTGGCATTCGCTGTGTGGCTTGCGGCGCCGTCCTGTTGGAACCACATGTCCTCCAAGTCCATATTATGCAATAGGGGCCAAAAATATTCGGTTATCATTGAACGGTAGCGATTCACATTCACAGTAATGTGCCGGTCTTGATCATCACGGAAGGAGTACGGCCCAATGACGCCGCCGGCCCATAAACCGCACCAAACCGTAATTTTTTCGGGATGCAATGATGACTCATGGATTACGTGTGGATTGCTGTCTAACCAATAACGCATATTTTGCTTATTGACGAAGTCATTCATCCAGAAATGAGCCTCATCGCTGAAGATGATTTTCCGATGAAAATCCGAATCATTTTCAAGTTGTTGCTCAGCCCAATTCACGAACATTCGACGCTTATGGTGGTCAAGCGGCTTCAGTTCTTGCGTCAATTTGATCTTGTAAGGATGTAGGCTAAGATCATTTCGCAAAATTCGCCACAACGACGTCACAGAGATGCCCAACGCTTGAGAACGACGTGTGAGAGACACATTTGGGCTTTCTTGAACTGAAGCCTCAGCGGCAGCAATATTCTCGACACTACGGGCACTTCTTTGTCTCACTGGCACAGGAACATTTTGTATTATGCCTGTGGATTCAAATTTTTCCACTAGACGCTCAATTGTTGATCTGGTAGCACGATTATGACGACCATAAATTGGACGTAGCGCTCTTAAAGTTGAGGCCACTGACTCCAAATTTCGGTAGTAAATTTTAATAATTTCTACTCGTTGTTGGCTCGTATATCTTTCCATGATGAAATGGCAAACCTTACTGAAGAGAAATGTCAAAAGTGCGGGAAAAATATGGCGTCGTTTGCTGTCCCTATCGATTTACTTTTGTAGCGTCTCTGTTGAAAAACCCTTTATATTATTCATAGGTCTTGTTCGCACCGTGATCTAGCAACCTCTTATTTCGAGATTTATTTCGATCAAACATGTGTGTTCCCACAGAAAAATCAACTGTTCTTTTATTTGAAATCTTGAAATGTGCAAGTACCCCCCGATATTATAGTTTTAGGAGTTCATTTTCATAAACAGCTGATTTTTATACTTCAAAATGTATGTGTGGTGAAAATTTTGAAATCGCCGCTTAAGGTAACTGTGAATAAAACCATAATTTAGCCGAAACCCCAGCAATATTTATCCACTGAATCCACAGTGGCAAAGGCTGTCTCTTTTCCCAACAATAAACACGCATTTTATTATCAAATTATCTTATCTCTAAATATCGGCGGAATAAACTTGACTAAAAAAGAAGAGTCAGAAATACAACGCTGGAAATGCTACTTAACTTGTTAATAAAAATAGATTTTTGCTTCAAAAAAAAAACATTCAGTTCATATCGCACGAGTGAGTGGATATGCACATGTGTTGGTAAACACGGGAAGAATAATAAAACTCATTGTTTTGAGTTAATCTGTGCTAAACTTAACAGATTTATGACATGATTTTATAAATGTGTGAATTCGAGGACAGCGAAAATTGTGTGCATTCATTATCTTCTTTTTCAGAGAAACGGCAACGATTTCTCGAAAAATTGTGAGTGATTACACTGGGCGACAATTTTACGTTAAAGGTGTGGGAGACGGATAATAATTAGATAAAACTCTACAAACATATTAAGTTTGTAGAGTAAAACCACCAAAAGATTTGACGACAAAAATATGCAAAAATAATAAACTACTTTCCGAGTCAGCAACTTCTCTTAATTTTGTGCCTGGGAATATTTACGAACATTTTGTAGGCAATTGAGAACCTCTTTTTGCCGATTCGATGGGTCATCTTTGTCTATTTTTAAAAAATATGGAAAAAAATCCATAAACACGTGAGTTTTGTGACCGATTAAACTCTCGTGCAAACAGGTCAGCTATTAGAATTCATTAAAGGTTTTCATAGACAAAAATTAGAACTTCCAATAACCTAGGTTTCAAGGGGTATGGGGTAGTCCAAGGTAAAAAACATATTTTCCAAGCGACATGTCACCGATTAGTAAGTGCAAAGAAAAGCTGAACCCCAAAATTGGAGTTTTTTTTTTAGCTTTTTTGTGGGTTTTATAAGCTTTCAAAGGAATGAGTAGTTTTTTTATTTTCAAATAACTCGAAAATGGTAACAGATAGACTTTTGAAATTTTCCGCGAATGTTCACAGGTAAAATTGGCTTCTAAAAAAATTTTTTTAAACAAAATTTAAATTGTTTTTTGATCAAGGGTTTTTTTTTAAAAAAACTTATGGCCAGTTTCACAGTTGAAAATTCTCCATTTAAATGTACTTTAAATGCCCGATGCTTGTCATTTTATATGAAAATTGTCTGTGAGCTTTTAAATTGAGCTGTTAAATAACTTGTGTGAAACTTGCCCTTAGTGTAGCAAAACAGGGCCATCCTCCGATTTTATTGAAAAAATATATGCTTCTTGAACAATGAATAAAATGTAAGTACCAGCTGCCATTTGTATTTTTCAATCAAAGCTTTGTACTAAGAGTTCCGGAAAAAGTGGTCATTTAATTTTTAGAAACAGTGTACATAAAACAACTTATTACAGAGAGGATTTTGGTGTAGTGGAAAGCAGAAGGCAGAATTGGCAATTTTTAAGCAAAAATATGGATTTTCACAATTTAGAGCATTCTTGTATTGAAATTTGGGAGGTTGTCTCACAAAAATGGCTATAACTCCCCCATTTTGCACCCTACCGACATGCCGAACCCCGCAAAATGTTTGCGAAAAATGCCACCTTACTCGAAGGATGGGTCTGTTTTTATTGCAACATGTTTTTTTTGCAACAAAAATTTGAAATTTTTTTCAGAAATTTTGTTTTTGAAGCCGTGTGGAAAATTTCAAAAGTCTAGCTTTTACCGTTTTCGAGTTATTTGAAAATAAAAAAAAACCAACCCGTAGAAAACATAGTTTTTGACTATAAATTCTTCATATATGACCACGCCCGTTTGTCCAATCCCGCCCATGTTTGCAGCAGAACTTAGAATATGTATGTACACCTAACCAACATACCCAATTTTGTTCAAATACCGTTAACAGGAGCAGAAATAATGGATTTTTAATTTGTGATTTGTATGGGAGGCACCACGCTTCTTTATCCAATCCCGCCCATATTTTGACAGTTTATTTTTGTCATCGCCATTAGTTTGGCTGCGAAGTTTCAGCTCGATTGGATCACACGGGAAAAGGGTTAAAATCAATCCAAAGTTTTTTCGGTGCGGTGCATACTTACATGCATACAGGCAGGTGAAGTTAATATAACGAATTTAAAAACCAATACTGATTCCTTTGAAAACTTATAAATCCCACCAAAATGCTCGCATTTTGGGGTTGAGCTTTTCTTGGCATAGGCTTACTTTCCACCAAATTTCATCAAAATCGGTGACATGTTACTTGGAAAATATTTATTTTACCTTGGACTACCCCATACATAGAATACAATTATAAGTTCCATAATTTCTAAATATTCAAATATTATTATCATCATGTACAGGAAGCGATTGTTTGCACGCTGAAAATTAAAGGAGAATCTGCTTGAATTTTTTTGATATTTGTCCAGTTACTTACTGTTTCATTTGCTATTTATTTTACTTTTTATGTCGTAGCTAAGAAAATGGTACAAATAAAAATATCGAAAAAGTCACATTGATGCAATACCAGCCCCAGAAACAAAAAAAAATCAAACCCAATGATTTCTTTTTATTCCCTCACATCAGGCAAAAACTGCGTGGTCAACGTTTTTCGACGTCCGAAGCAGCTGTTGAAACATTCAAAAACCATGTTTTGAAAGTGTCTCAATCGGAGTGGAAAAAGTGCTTCGAAAATTGGTTTGAGCGCTTGCAAAAATGTATTGATCTTCTAGGAGAATATTTTGAAAAACAATAAAACCATTTTCGGGCACCATTTCTTTAGTGCACGACATAAGTTAATTCTGATAATCCATTTATACCGGCAAAACTCTAGTGCACATTCATAGCATTTCACAATGCAAGCGACAGTTTCGTTTCTCATGCCAACTCGCATGCCCGTGAAGAACCGGGTATTTGAATTGGTTCCGGTTCTCAGCAAATTGTCCCAAAGAGGCTTAAGTGAAGCATCTTATTAAAAGAATATGAAATTTGATAAAAATTCACATTTATCGGTGATTTTGAGCATGTTTTTCGGTTCCTTAAGAACCGATTTCTGATCATTTAGAACCGTTTTCTGTTAATTTATAATCGTTTTCGGTTCATTTCGCGCAGTCTTTCGGTTCGTTTGAAACCGTTTTCGAATCTTTTGGAATTACTTTCGGTTCTTTGGAACCGTTTTCGGTCTTTGGAACCGTTTTCGGTTCTTTGGAAAGGTTGTTCGGTTGTAGTAAGCACCAGTCCGGTCGGTTCTTGTAAAGGACTGGTTCTGCGGCACCGGTTCCTCGGTTCTGTGCATCACTACCTCTCACACACAGAATTTCACATAATGTCTTTTCGCTTTTTTTTTTTTACAAAAATGTAACTCGAATTTGTCGCCGAAGTTGGTCTATTTCTACTCCAGCAATATATTTGTTCGAATAAATAATATACTATTAAGAATTTCATTTTCAAACTTAAAAACATCAATGAAAATTCAACCCATTTGTGTTAAAAGATGCATTATAAAACGTAATTGTATCTGTAGTTTAAATATATTAACCTGTTTTAATATTCAATATGTCATTTGAATCATGATACAACTAATAGAGGTTGTGCTATAACAACAACTTAAATGATTTGTTTTTCCTTCTGTTCATTACATGAAGAATCAAATTATATTTGGTTTTTGTAATTTCTGGCTTAATTTTATTCTTGACATACATTTGTGTTAACTTAAAGCCGGAATCACAATGCAAGCAACATTTTTAATAGGCGTTCGCAATGTAAGCAACAGTTTGCTTCGAATCGAGAAGTTTTTCTTATAACAGGTGATATCAGTATTGTGGCCAATTCTCTTCACTCGAATGCCAACAAATACAACGATTGAAACCCTAGTCATTCTCTGTTCTCTCTCTTACTCTCTTCATTGAATATTTCAATACACAAGCAGCTTTTTAATAGTGTTATTTTATATAACTAAACAAATTCCAACCATGTTTAAGTAAAATTACATAAACTATGCAAAAAACATGAAATAATCAAGATATGACGCGTGAGAGAAATGCATTTGAGTGAATTTCTAGCACTTTTTGGTTCTCTTTTACCAGGGTTGCCCAATTGCTCACATCTTCTGGTCGTCTAATTCTAGATCGTCTTTGGTTCTGAGAGGAAACTAAAACGATGTCAAAAGGGATGTACAAGTAAAGAAGAAAAAACCGGCGCAATTTGGCAACCCTAGTAGAAGAGAACCAAAAAAGTCGACGCGATTCACTCACACGCATTTCTTTCCCGCGTCATAACCTGATTATTTCATACTTTTTACATACTTTATGTAATTTGATTTAAATATGCTTGGAATTTCTATAGTTAGATACAATAACATCATCAGAAAACTTCTCGTGTATTGAAATATTCAAGGAAGAGAGTAAGAGAGAGAGGGCAGAGAAATGACGCGCTTCACTCGTTTTCTTTGTTGGCATTCCACTCCATGAGTAAATTTTCTTCTCTATACCATAGTTACTTTATGACGATGTACAAGTAGACAGTCAAAATTTCTCTTCACACGAATGCCAACAAACAAAACGTGTGAAACCCTAGCTATTCTCTGGTCTCTCTCTTACTCTCTTCATTGAATATTTCAATACACGAGCAGATTATTGTATATAACTATACAAATTCCAACCATGTTGAAGTAAAATTACATAAACTATGCAAAAAAAAATTAAATAATCAAGATATAACGCGAGAGAGAACTGCGTTTGAGTGAATTGCTAGCACTTTTTGGTTCCCTTTTACCAGGGTTGCCAAATTGCGCACATCTTCTGGTCGTCTAATTCTTCATCGCCTTTGGTGGGAACAAGATGGCATGATTTACAAAATTGTTGCTGGCATTGTGAATGCGGCTTTACGTTGGCAATTTGGCTTATAATTCACAACACTTTTGTGTTTAAACGCGAATATCAATGGCAATTATCGTCAACCTTGTTGTCAAACTAACTAAATTATTAGTCTGGTTTCATATGAAGATAGATTTCCTGAACAACTTTCTCATTGAAAAGGATTTATAGCAATGACTTTTGTCGGTTTTTTTTTGTTATTTTGACATAATAATTATTCTTGGAGTGAGAAGATAAACGACTTAAATGTTCATACTATTTTATAAAACGCTAGATTCGAAACGACTGAGGGAGTCAAGATGTATCTATTACAGGTGGAAGCGTTACAACAACTGATTTAAATTTTCCCTACTCGTTGTGGTCCGACCTTGTCAAAAGTTGTTTATAGCCATTTCCAACATGTATCTATTGCAGGTGGAAGCAGGGGGATTCGATTACATAGCTGGTTGACCCTCTAGTTGAAAATTTGATACAGGACAAAATGTGAAAGAGAATAAGCGATAGGCGACTTGGAAAAACTGAATTCCAATTTGTATTTATTGGCACTTAATGACTTTTAAAATAACGTTATATTCAATAAATTAGTTTTGACTTCTTTCGGTACTTGTTCGATTTCTATGAACACATTAGTAAATGTTACATTGGAAAATAAAAAAAGTTTTTGTGCTGAAGGCTCTTTTGCTATTGCACTTTCTTTTTTCTTACAACTGCTTTAACATAAGATGTAATATTGTTAAAATAAATAAAGCCAATATTTAGCTCACTGAAATAATTGTTTTTGTTTTGTCATAAACAGACCGACGACAAAAAGTATTGAATACTATAGAGAACTTATTGCACTCTTTTTCCGCTCTCATGTAGAGAGTCTGAGTAAAAGAGCATAAACGAGACTTATTCTCTTTATAGAATATTTCAATATAAATGCAATGTTATTACATAAAACAATGCAACAATATTATATGTTTCAAAAGGCATCAATGTTTTACATCAAAATTATGAATGGGCAAAGTTATGACAAAAAGAGAGTAATACGGTTTGAATTATTCGCCAGGTGTCGTCAGTGCTTTTGAGTCATACAATCAGGGGGTTTCTCAAAGACGAGGAAGAGTTAGACAATCAGAAGATGATTGCAATTAGGCAACCCTGGTAAAAGAGAACCAAAAAGTACTAGAAATTCACTCAAACACATTTTTCTCTCTCGCCATATCTTGATTATTTCATACTTTTTGCTTAGTTTATGTAATTTTACTTCAACATAGTTGGAATTTGTATAGTCATATACAATAATCTGCTCGTGTATGGAAATATTCAATGAAGAGAGTAAGAGAGAGCAGAGAATTGCTAGGGTTTCACTCGTGTTGTTTGTTGGCATTTGAGTGAAGAGAAATTTTGACTGTATACTTGTACATCATTTTTGGGTTTCTATGGCACAGCTGATCGAATAGGTACTAGGGAAATGATGTAGAATGAGAGACCAAAGCTGACATAGCCATTACAGACCATACAGCAAATTAAGTTTAAATTGTGTTTGTTTGTACTAATAACAGCTTAATTACGTTTTCGCATTCCCTTTTATTTCTGTCCGTATTGTGCCAACAAAAGAGTAAATTACAACAGCAACTCGAACTCCATGAAATGACCTACTACCTCGTCGTCATCAAGAGAACACGAAGAGAGGCATAGCGGTTCTTTTCTATTTCTCGATGACACAATTCGTTCCATGAGTTCTCTATACTATTAAATACTCTTTGGCGACGACGACCTGCTTGTTTGTTCTCTGCCGCTACATCTGTACCATCATACTTATTTTCAGGCAGACTCTATTGTTGTACAACAACCACATATGTGATGCTAACGCTGTATGTTGTTTGCCTGTGTTCACTTTAATAGATTGCCCTCCCTACCCGTGCCTATAGATGTTAGCACATCAAAAAACGTAACAAAACTGTCGTTAGCCCAGTGGAACTGGGAGAGAATTTGGTGGGACTGTTGTTGCCGACAATTACAACAATGCCTCCTGCCATCTCCTAAAATAAATAAATCTTGGCATTTTGCGATCAGCAGTGTTTGAGAAGGTCGGACCTTGATAAAGAAACAAAATGCCTGCAGTTCTTACTGCTTGTACCTTCCTTATTTTGCCATGGAAGGAGTTTACTTTTTAAAATATACTAAACTGCAGTGATATGATGCGTTTTATAAAATTACACGGTAAGTTTGTATACTATAAGGTGTCGTCACCGGATGATTTCGAGAAAATAAAGTATCACACACCCTGTGCACCAATTCCACAGTTTACTGTCATTTTTCAACAGAATGTTAAATGAAAAAATAAATAAACAAGAAACAATTATGAAAAGTTGGGCAAATAAAGGCCGCGATGTTGTTCTTAAAATATTTAGTGGATTCATTGCATAAATTATAGAAACAAACGCGCCTCAACACAACGATGTGTCCCTTACCAAAATGATCAACTCCATCAAACATGAACTTGATAAAAACAATTAAGAAGTTTCTGGTGTATTTTAAAATTCAATGCGCATTAAAAATTCAATGAATATGATTTGCTGTTTTACTACAGACGTCACTACTATGTTCTTGTATATAGTGAAATGCAGAAACTACAGGATGCAACAAAATTGGAGCAATTAATATTTATTACACAATTTGTTGCAGTATAGTTGGAGTTACCCGTTTTGGCAATTGAATATGAATAACTAAGTAATTACACATTTTATTTAAAAACAAAATCAATTTATTCAGAATTTTCTGCAAATACAGCCACATTTATGCCACAAGTACTTATGTATATTATATCCTATTAATCCTTGTGTTTGAAACATGTTATATTGAAAAGCAAACATAATGTGTTTGTACACAAGTATAATATATTTGCGACAAGCTACAAACACGTTATATTTGCATCCAAACAACAAAAATTACATGAGGTGTCAGGGGACACCCGGTTGGAACGAAGTTAGTTTCGCTATATATTATGTACTCGATCGTTACAACACGTCTACGGGCCCGTTGAAAAATACTATAGTTTAAATGGATCTTTAAATCGATCGATACTGTTAGTAAAATGATAAACTTTTTTTAAGAAATTTTTTGTTTATTGAATGTAGTTTTTTTAAAAAAAAGTATATTTTTAGGTCCTTTTTTAAGAATATGTATTATATTTTCCCGAAAAGGTCCTTTCTTTAATGAGAGGTACTTCTTTTATTACAAGCTAATGTTTTTTTAATAGAAGTACTTTCTGTAAGAAAAAGTAAGAAGTACTTTCTGTAAGAAAAAGCCTAAGAGTATGCATTTTTTTTTTACAAAGAATTACTTTTTTAAGAACGGGTACTATTTAAAGAAGTGGTACTCTTTTTAGGAAAAGGTTATTTTTGAAGAAAATTTACTTATTTTCAGAAAGGCTACTTACATATCTCAAGAAAAGAAAAGGTATTATTTTATTTTTAAGAAAAGGAATTTTTGTAAGAAAATGTGTTTTTGTAAGAGAAGGTATTGTTTTGAAGAAAAGATTTTTTATGAAATGGGGGTTTTTTTTAAATTGGTCCTTCTTTCAAGAATATGTACAGTTTTAGGAGTAGGTACTTATCTCAAGAAAAGTTATTTTGTTTCACAAGAAAAGGTACTATTTAAAGAAAAGGTAGTTATTTAAGAAAAGGCAATTTGTTGTAAGAAAATGTACTTTTTTAAGAAACGGTATGTGTGTACATATTTTAAAAAAATACGTTTTTTAAGAAAAGGTACATTTTGTATGAAAATTTTCTTATTTTTAATTAATGGTAGGTACTTCTTTAAGATATGGCTTTTTTTGAATGAAGATCTGTGGAGAGATCTGAAATAGCTATACGGTTTGACACGAATCATGAGTATGCATTTGCAAAACATTTTCTTTTTCAAAAAACTATATCTCTATTTATAGAGATATAGAATGGTCTTGAGCTTAAACAATAAAATAAAAAAATAAAGCATTTTTTTTAGAAAAGGTACTTTGTATTTTTTTTTTGAGGAAATTTACGTTTATAAAGAAAAGGCACTTATTTAAAAAAAGTTCCTTTTTAAACTTCTTTCATTTTGGTTGTTCTAAATTTAATTTTTATTGAGTTCAAAACTACAAAATATACTAAATATTGGTTACAGGCTCCACCTAGAAAACTTCCCATTAAGCAAGAAATATCACAACAGATCTTAGTCTAGACACAAACCAAAGCAAACGTACCCAATATAGGTGATAATACTGGTTTGGAGTATAATAGAGTTAAAAAAGTTGTTTAATTTTTGTTTCATTTAGCCCCCATCCCGCAATGTGGAATTTCGTTCCAAAAACAAGTTTAATTCTATATTGATATATACAAAGTGAACAGTAAATATTGTAAAGTTATACAAATGTTACAATTTTGCACTGTAGCTTTTATGTTAATTTATTTGTTTTCTGATTCAATATTTTGCCCAGTAGCCTTTAGGTTTTTTAAGAGCTTGTAAACGGCGACGCATGCTGTTGCAAAATTTTGCCGCCAATTCTGCTGGAATCGCATCTCAAGTTTCTTTTACTCTATCCCATAGCTCGTTTACGTCTTTTGGAGTGAAGCATCTGAGCTCACTGGTTGTGAGAAGCTCTTCCTAATCCCTTCATGGGATGTAACGGTAAACAGGAAACCTGTTACAATTTTGCTCGTCACTCTATGTATATGTTGTTTGCAAACAAAATTAAATTTAAATATACCGCTGGTGACAACTTCAATAAAATTTGAAATTAAGTAAAATTTAGAAGTCGATGGAGACATAACTTTCTATGACATTCGCACTGACAACGATTTTCATGAATTTGCCGCAGGAAAGTAAGACGCATTTAACTGGTGTTGCTACTAGAACATGCGATTAATTTTTTGTTAATTTCTTAGATATTTCTTGGCTGTTAAATTCAAATGTATTGTTTTATGTATTCAAATATATTTAGTTGTTGTACATTTTTGTATACCAGACAAAAGCAAGACTTCTGCTGTTGTACATTTGTAGTGTTTGTTGTCATAGAACGCCACCTATTCAAAGTACCTTGACTTTCAATCAAATCATACAGTGTCCATCAGCTGTTTTGCGATCACCGCGATAGTTGTAAATGTTCGAGTTGCTATCGTAAAACGAACAGAAATTAAGGAGAAATCTACCAGCATCAAACATAATTTAGCTGTCATTAGTATCAATAAAACACTATTTAAACTCAGTTTACTTATCGCTCATTCTTCCAGCCACTCTGTTCTCTATCAAATTGCAACTACCATTCCGATCAGATATGGCATGGATAACCAAAGACCATCAAATGTAAGAGGATAAATATTAGGGCGCAATCTGGCAACCCTAGTAAGAGAGAAAAAAAGTGGACACGATTCACTCAAAGCGTATGAAGAAAGGTAGGTTTCTCTACTCTCTCTCTTCGTGGAATATTTCAATACACGAACAGTTTTTTGATGATGTTATCGTATCTAACTAGAAATTCCAATCATGTTTAAATAAAAATAAAAGCAAACTATCGACCTTATCGTGTAATTCCCAGGGAGCGAATAGCAATTGAACGCCAACGTATTCACGGAGAATGAAAAAGATATTTTATACATATATCATTTTGCGTAAACGTTAAACGTTTTAAACCATTGATTCCCAATGGGCAGGAGTTTGGTATATTTTCAAAGGCGATCAAGAAGTAGACGACCAGAAGTTGTGCGCAATTTGGCAACCCTCGTAAAAGAGAACCAAAAAGTCGACATAATTCACTCAAACATATTCCTCTCTCGCGTTATATCTTTATAATTTCCTACTTTTTACATACTTTATTTAATTTTACTTCAACATGGTTGGAGTTTGTATAGTTATATACAATAATATTATCAAAAAACTGCTCGAGCATTGAAATACTCAATGAAGAGAGTAAGTGAGAGAAATGTAACGCTTCACCATAGAGAAATAGAAAAGAGCCGCTATGCCTCTGTTCGTGTTCTCTTGATGGCGACGAGGTAGTAGGTTATTTCATTGAGTTCGAGTTGCTAACGTAATTTACTCTTTGGTTGGACATAATACGGACAGAAATAAAAGGGAATGCGTATTTTCGTTCGATGCAAACAACATAAAACATTATTTAGCTGTCATTAGTATCAATCAAACACAATTTAAACTTAGTTTGCTGCATGGTCTATAATCTCAATGTCTTCTTTGGTTTCTAATTGTACATCATTTCCCTAGTACCTTTTCAATCAGCTGTGTCATAGAAACCCCCTGGTGGCACTCCAAAAGCGTACTCAACGTTGAGAAAGCAGAACTATTAAAAACGCCTGTGTGGCCCGAGCCAGGGGGTTTCTATGGCATAGCTCATCGAAAAGGTACTAGAGAAATGATGTAGAATGAAAGATCACCAAGAGAACACGAAGAGAGGCATAGCGGCTCTTTTCTATTTCTCTACACACGAGCCTAACTTTACTCATGAAGACGTAGCCGTGACATATGCGGTATATAAAACGGGCATTCTGATGAAAGTGATGTGTTGCGCGATATAACTCGCATAAGTAAATAAATATATAGTTTGTTATTACATTCCATGAAGGGACCGGGGAGAGCTTCTCACATCAGTGAACTGTGCGCATTCTACTTTTTCACTCACTTATGGGGACCTATAGTTTTAGCTTTAGGTCATCCTCAGACCAGTCACTAAGTGAGTAGGCCGTAGTCGAAAGAAATGCAATGTGACTAGAGCAGGATCGAATCCACGTTCTCATGTACAAGAGCCGGCAAACTAGCCATTGCACCACTTAAACAGGAAAAAGTTGTGAGATTTTAATGTAGTCGCTACCTTAACATTGAATAATAGGCTCTAGACTCGTTTTTTGAATTTCTAGCAGGTAAAAACGCAATATGCCAAGTTTGATCACCCGATTTTCTCTTGTAGACAAACCAATGTTACAGTACTTCTCCGTTAATTTATTTGATTATTACACTTTTGTTTAAATTAATATTTAATACGATTCACTTTCTAATTCCAGCCAATCTTAATGGTGATACATTGGACTCCCCGAAAGCATCGTATGAGAGCATTACTGCAGATCAAAAGGAAATATCCCCCGACAAGCGTATAACTTTCACCTTATGTACGGATTCTTCACCAGAGGGCAGTCAAATTTTGACACCCAAAAAATTCTATGTAATCACCGAGGAAGATGTTGTTACCTCTACCACAGAACCGAACAAAGATGACGAGGTCATACTCAGACCAAGACTCATCGATAGACATCCTCATTTGATGCCACACAGTGGAATAAGTGGCACACCACGTAAACTTCTGCGCAGTACTAAGAGTGTGCCGCACATAAATGTTCGCTCCGCGGCAAGTGAAACTGATATTTTCGCCATAACGGGATCTGGCAATCCCATAAGCATGACACCGGAAGTACCTTCTATATCGTTCAGTAATTTGCCGAAGAATTACGAAGACACTCCGACCATTGAGAAATATCGTGTCTCTCAAAGTTTGTACTCAATACAAACGGCCAATGCCAACCGAGCCAATCAGTATGATTATTCAATGCCCCGATATTTCCGTAAATCGGCCATGATTTCACAAAGCACCGAAATTATATCGGGTGGTTCAGCAACACCTTCAACATCGTCGTCGTCACGCGAAGAGATGCGACGTCCCGAAAAGGAGAAGAGCAAACGCCTGCAGATGTTGCGAGGTGCCCTGCCGCCTCTATTGATACACTCGGTGTCGTTCCGCAAGACCCGCGATGAGAGCAAACAAGTTGATTGATGGCGGCAGTGACAATCACGTTTAAAATGTATTGTTTTTTTTAACCGATTTGCCCAATTTTGTATTGTGTAATTGTTACCTGTTAATTTGTATTGTCATTGGGTAGGAAATGTACTTAAATCGAAAAAATTCTTAAATTGTTTAATATTTTATTTGTATTTATTAAAAAACATTGGATTTATATTATGTAAAACATCGTTACAGTATTTGAAATATTTAAATAAATGTTACAAATTTTTATTTCAAAATATATTACTTATTGTTTAGACACAATCATGGCAGAGGTATTAAAATCAAGCAGGATGAAGGCCAGACCGATCACAGGAAGTGTAATTTATAGCCTATTCCCCGATCTTGAACGAAAAGCTAAGCGAACGAAAGCCAGTCACTCACATTCGACTCAAATTGGGCTCCTCGACATTTTCGTTCGACTGACTCAATACTTGTTCACAAATGACAGCAGATTTGAAACGAAGGAACCGAAATTTCTACTGAATCGTTTTGATAAATTTTACGTTTTCATTCGACTTGAAATGACAAGAGTGAGGAACCCAAATCAACTTTCTTTCCACCTGTACCCATGTTCTGTAACTTCTGTGAAAACTTCTCACATCGAGAAAATGTGAAACAAATTATTCCACCGTTTCGCGACATGTGAGTAAAAGCAATTTCTGTAATTCCAAGCGAGAAACAGCACCATTAATTTAGTCTGACTTTGGAATATTCCAGTCAGCTTTTAAATATCAAAATAAACAAACAACTCATCAAGCCATGATGTAAAGGGTTTTTCAACAGAGACGCTACAAAAGTAAATCGATAGGGACAGCAAACGACGCCATATTTTTTCCCGCTCTTTTGACATTTATCTTCAGTAAGGTTTGCCATTTCATCATGGAAAGATATACGAGCCAACAACGAGTCGAAATTATTAAAATTTACTACCGAAATTTGGGGTCAGTGGCCTCAATTTTAAGAGGCCTCAACAATCAGCGATGAGGCTCATGGCTTCGTCTATAAGCAAAATATGGTTTTTTGGTCAGACAGGAATCCACACGTAATCCAGGAGTCATCATTGCATCCCGAAAAAATTACGGTTTGGTGCGGTTTATGGGCCGGCGGCGTCATTGGGCCGTACTTCATCTGTGATGATCAAGACCGGCACATTACTGTGAATTCGAATTTTTGGCCCCAATTGGATAATATGGACTTGGACGACATGTGGTTCCAACAGGACGGCGCCACAAGCCACACAGCGAATGCCACAATCAATTTATTGGACATCAAGTTTGGTGAACGTGTTATCTCACGAAATGGCCCAGTCGATTGGCCGCCTCGTTTGTGCGATTTGACGTCGTTAGATTATTTCCTGTGGGGCTACGTCAAGTCTATGGTCTATACCAACAAGCCAGCGACGATTGATGAACTTCGTACGAATATCGAACGTGAAATTGCAGCAGTATCGGCCGATTTATGCTTGAAAACCGTCGAAAATTGGGTTCAGCGTCTGGACTTCTGCGAGCGTGCCCGTGGTGGCCATGCAAAAGAAATCGAGTTCCATACATAATGGCATCGAACGTACTTTCACAGGAATAAAGAATTTCATTGGTATCTAAAACCGGTTTTGTTTTATTTAAAAAAAACTTTTGTAGCGCTCTTATTGAAAAACCCGTTATCTAGTATAGGTGGAAGCGTTTAGAACAACTGATTTAATTTTTTCGTTGTCTTTGTGGTCCGACGGAAAACCTATTTTACAGCCATTTCACACTAGGCCACATCTTATATCTTCAATCAACTTGCGAAAGATGTTCACATTTTCCCATACATATTTGACACTTTGAGGCCATCGGTGGTGCAATGGGTAGTGTGCGCGCCTCTTGTACTTGAGATCCTGGGTTCGATCCCTGCTCTGACCACCTTAACATTTCTTTCGACGGCGGTCACCTCGCATAGCGACGGCGACACTATCATGAATTTAGCCATGAAAATGCTTCTCAAAAAAATACCGTTCGGAACCGGTGTAAAACTGTAGGTCCCAATCAGTGAGTATAAAACTAGGAAGCGCACAGCTCACTGGTTGTGAGAAGTTCTCCCCGGTTCCTTCATGGGATGTCATGGGAAACCTTGTACACACAGAGAAGAGATTCGTTGTCACAACTATATTTACAGCCAACTAAAATTTGGCGGTTCATTGGACTATCACAATATTCTGTTGTGATTACCAATAATTGTGTTCAGTATCACTAAATTTTGTGCATGTCAATTGATTTGTAATTCAGTTTTGGTTGCAAGAACTGAAATATTTATTTAGTTGAAGCCACAGCAACAAGCATTAAATGTGGTCTGCCAATCGAGTTTTAGCTGTAGCCATCAAATTATCCTGTAGTGGTGAAGATTATTTTAGTTGGATGAACGAAAAATGTAAAAACTAATTCGGTTGTACCAAATAATATATTGGTATGCTAAACTAAAGTAATTACTTGAATTTGATGGCTGTCACAACCATTTGGTGATGCTTTAATCCCTTATAAATTTTATAGAAAAAAAGTAGAAAAAAAAACTTTTTATTAAAATTGTGTATTTTATATTTAAATATAATCAAAAATCTTCTTAAAGAGTTACGCTCATCGCTGATTCACTGACTCTGTCACACTTTTGTGTCACACTTTTTGAACACATACATATATATATATATACACACCAAAAAAAACGAAAACAAAAAATAAAAAAAAAAAAACAAAGAAAAAAAATCGAAAAAAAACCAAATAAAACGAAATAAAACGAAAAAAACCGAAAAAACAAAGAAAAAACAAAAAAAAAACGAAAAAAAAGAAAAAACACGAAACAAAAACAAAAAAAAAAATAAAAACAAAAAACGAAACAAAAACGAAAAAAAAGTAAAAAATGAAAAAAAACCGAAAAAATAACACGAAACAAAAAAGAAAAAAAACCAAAAAAAAAAAAAACGGAAAAAAACCAAAAACGAAAAAAACCAAAAATTTCATACATAGATTGTTGTGCCACTCTTAGTTGGGAGATCCAATTGAGCTGCTTATGCTCTGTGCATGAATACATACATATAAGGTACAAGCTGACAGACGTGTAAATCATTTACACGTTTGTTGTAATAACAAACAACAACAATGTCTCTCTCATCTTACAGAATTACCTTTTATTAAAAATCGATTAAAATTAAAGCATGTTTCGACGGGCACCATAGGCGCGTTCCAATCCACTAGTTATTAATATTTGTAATCAAGGTTCGTATTTCGTGCCCATTTTTTTTTTTATCGAAAATATGAAACAATTTCTATATCTCGAAAACGGAGCGTCCAATCGAAAAACAAATACAGAAAATCTTTATAAATTTTTCATATTTTCGATCAAAAATGGGGATGGGTTACCCTGGTTAATTAGTTAAGTTAATTTTTGTCATCCACAATAATAGTTCCTCCAGCAAAGTGTCCACAATTGTCTGCATGGGTTTGTGAAGCGTCAATAGTGGCGTCATATTCAACAATTATGTTTAAAAGTCTCACGTCACGTCAATTTATGATAATATGTATTCATCGCTGGTTGATATCTGTACACTTTATTGTTTTTTCACAACTTTGTTTATCACTTTCTGTTAAAAATATTAGTTTTTCTGTAAAGTCCTCGTGTAACATTCCAATATACGTAGTTTCTCTTTAACAACAAAGCCTCGAGTGAAAAATCGAATACATACACGTAACTTTGCAACAAGTGTTTTTGTAAGAGAAACTAAATTCTGATTACAGTAACTAATATTTGAACACGAATTCTAATATTGTACTTTTTATTAGTTGTATCTTCCATTTTATATGAATGAGGTTTTAGAAATATGTACTCAAATTGGTTAATACAACTAAAGTTCGGTAGTAGCAACTTGTATTTAGTAAGACCTATTTTTAATCTTCTCAGTTTGAATTTGCCTGCGTCAATCAGGCAGAAGTTTTTACTTGTTTATCACTTGTTAATTCAAACGCCACAGGATCTGACAACATGGATCCCAGGTTTTTAAGATTACTGTTTCCGTTCATTCTTCCGCACATAACACATTTCTTTAATCATATAATTACTACTAGTCATTTCCCGACACCGTGGAAACACGCCAAAGTGCTCCCTTTGCTTAAATCGGGCAATGAATACCGACCAATCGCCATTCTTTGCTTCCTCTCTAAAATTTTTGAGAAGATACTCCATAGGCAAATATACACATATGTTTCATCACACGCATTATTATATGGAAAACAGTCAGGCTTCCGTCCTAACCACAGTTGCATCAGTGTATTAGTTGAGGTGTCTGAAAATATAAGGTTCGATTTGTAAAATCGTAATGTTTCACTTTTGGTTCTGTTGGATGACTCCAAAGCCTTTGACACCGTCGAACATTCTACTTTATGCATGAAACTCAAAAGTCAATTTGGGTTTTCCTCCACATCAGTTAATCTAATCCAATCGTATCTCACCGGACGCTCTCAATCTGTTCATACCACAAATTCTACATCTACTGTTCTACCTGTTACAAGAGGAGTGCCTCAGGGATCCATTCTGGGACCCCTGTTATTTTCCATGTACATAAATGACCTGCCCCAACACTTAGTACACTGCAGAGTACACATGTATGCTGATGATGTACAGCTAAACTTAAGCTCACCATTACATTCTGTAGATGAATGAATTGTAAGATTGAACAGTGACCTGGCTAGAGTTTATAACTGGGCAACTGCAAACGGTCTATGCCTTAATCCCTTGAAGACAAAATGTCTTGTTATTCGTAATAGAACATCATCAATTGACGCTAATTGGAATATTATGATTAATGGCGAAAAAATTGAAATTGTGTCTCAGGCTAAAAATTTAGGAGTAACTTTCAATAGAACACTTACATGGTCGAACCACATTAACGTAGCAATCGGACAAACGTATTCAAAGCTCAGAGCCTTATGGTCTACCCAATCCTTCACCCCATTCCATATAAGAGTACTGCTGGCAAAAACTTATTTATTACCTGGACTAATTTATGGCTCGGAACTTTTTTCTTATTCAGACTCAAAAAGTATGAGGAAATTAAATGTTGTATTTAATAATGTTATCAGGTATATATACGGGTTGAAGAGATTTGACTCCGTATCACGTTTCAAAAAAGTTATTTATGGAGTATTGTTTGAGACATATTTTAATATAAAATCACTTTTGTTTTGTTCCTTCATAAAATTATATACACTAGAAACCCAACTTATTTATTTGTCAATCTTCGTTTTACTAGGTCTAATAGAGGAAATATCCTGATACCTACGGCTCAGGGGTCTTAAGTTTCCAAATGGCAATTCTTCGTCCACTCCGTTCGTCTTTGGAATTCACTACCACATAACCTTCAATTAATCTGCAAAGCTAACCTATTTAAAAAATTACAGCAGACAGTTGTCCGAGGCCTTCGGCCACGGACTGTCCCTGCAGGCTGTGTCAGAGACACGGCCATTAAGTTTAACGTAGAATACGCCATCCGATAAGACAGAAAACATATATAACAATAAATTCATTTGCTTATATTATTTATCATTTATTGTTATATATGTTTTCTGTCTTATCGGATGGCATGTTCTACGTTAAACTTAATGGCCGTGTCTCTGACACAGCCTGCAGGGACAGTCCGTGGCCGAAGGCCTCGGACAACTGTCTGCTGTAATTTTTATATTTACCAACGGCATTTGATTCAAGTCCATTTAAAAAAAAATATTATGTTCAATTTTTTAAACTTAATTTAATTTATGTATTTTAATTAATATTTTTATTGAAATAAGTTCTACGAATGTTGAGAGGGCCGCCCTAATATTAAAAAAGGTTTACCTTATCGAGTCTTCGCATTAGCATTCGAGCGTTGTGTGAAAGCTTTACGCTTTACAATTCAAAATTAATGTTACAACAGCTTTATTGAAGCTTTCGCAAAAAAGCTTTATTACGTTAGCTTACTGTTTGTTTCACTTTTTACTAGATACATGTTGCCAAGCAACATTAGCTTGCTGTTCGTTTCACTTTTTACTAGATACATGTTCCTAAGCAATGTTGAGCAACCAAAAACACTCAACCAAACACCACACATATGTTTGAGTGTATGTGTTTAAACAATTTTCATTTGAGAAATTAAAATACTAGATATATATCAACCAATATGAAATGTATATCAAACGAAAGATAACATCTTCATTTACCTACAAAAAAAATTTAAAAAAAAATTCATCTAGCCGTTTCGTCAAATTCAATGAAATAAAGATTACAACAATAAAAACCTGACATGACTCCTCATACCGTAAGGTAAGACGTATTCTACGTCAAAAACAAATTTTCAATAATTTCAAAAATATTTGAAAAATAATATAAGATAAAATTTCTTTAAACTTTCTATTTCTTTTAGTATTTTTTTTTTCTTTAACTTTAATTATAGTCCCAATATTGTTTTGTTATATTTCTTTTGTTTCTTTACCATCATTGTCATAATACATATCTAAATTTTATTTTATTTTAGTGAGTGTCATAAATTATTAATTTTCTCTAAAAATTTTTGGATTATATAATTCCAATTTCTTATACAACTAGCTTTGGGACTGATCAAACTGTTTAACTATATAAAATCCTGTACTTTAATTATAAGATTCAATCTTGTTGTGCAGGAAGTCCAAAATAAAATAATAATAAAATAAATCTATCAATAACATCGACAAATAATTCTGATGTTTGACAATTATGAATTCTAATCAAAAAATAGACTTTATCATGGATTTCCAACTAATATTTTCCCTGTGTGTATGTAACTGTGTATGGATTTCACAATTTGTGAGCTAAACATCTTTTCACCCCACATCATTCGATAATGTTATGTCCACCACTAGAAAAAAATTGAATTTCTAGCAAAAATGACAGAAATTCAAAAAACAAAACAAACTATGTATTTATATCAGGTGGTAGAGCTAGAACAGCTGATTTAAATCTTTTAAAATCTTTGCCTCAACTGACTGTTAAATTCATATGTATTTTTTTTTTTTACTTTTTGTGTACTTGTATTGCATTTGTTACCAAATTTGCTTTGAATTTGGCAGTGGTCTGACACCAAACAAATACAAAACAGATATTGTCATTGTCGCAATAACACCACCTAATATAGATACATCCTGACGAAATAAACGTAGGAAAACAACAATTGTAATAAATATGAAATGTCAAAAAAATATACGCTTGACGAATGTTATTCCCCATTCTTTCGACTCCTGGACACCAACAGACAATACAATATACAGACAAAATTTCCTAAACCATTTTAGTTCCATTTAATTTTGATCGCAAATATTTTGCTACAGCGATGTAGCTAGGGATGCCAGATTTGAAATCAACAAAAAAAGTACATCGAGGAAAACAGGCAGTACAATTAAGAAAATAAAAGTACACTTTTTGTTGTTAAAAAATCATGTTCAGTGCAGAAAAGTAACATTTTCTGTTAAGTAATAAAACAAAATCAGTACATACGAGTAACAATTTATAAATTAAAGGAAAAGCGATCAAACTAAGAGGCCATACATATTTTTTTTTAATAAAAACTAGTCAGGTGTTTCACATTTTATATTTTAAAAGTAAAAAGAGTGTAATCTATTCAAGTATATTAAAATTTTTTAATACTGAATATGACCTTTTTGTTTTAATTATAGGCTTATGTCCAGCACAGCCCAAACCCTCGTATTAGCACCAAATTACTACGATGGATACAACTTTTTATCCAAAGAAAAGTTGAAATTTTTTTTTGTCGGCAGCCCATATTTCCCGGATTACGGGCCCCCAAAGTTTGAACATAAAACCTTCAATATCTTCTACATTGGGTATCGTTGGAAAGCTTAAAAATATGTTTTTAAAACTGCGTATTTATATCCTCGATTCATTAACCCATTCCGCGCCAATTCATGATATTCGACTTTTATACCCTTTTACAAATTTTCTGAAAAAAGGCTATTATCTCAGAATATTGCTAATGTGAAGGTGCTAATTTGACAATGCCGTACCCACCATTGCCCTGCAGCTAAAATATGACACTTTATTTGTCTTTGTAGCCCTTTAAAATCCCGAGAAATTAAGAGTAATTCATGGAATGTATATTACATATCAGTTATAATAAAAGTTTTAAAGCGTGGAGGACAGATAAATACACAAAATAACAGAAAGAAGCTGTTAAAACAGAAATAAAAAAAAAATTCAAATTAGTTCTGGGTTTAAAAGTCGATGTGGTGAAACAAGGCATGGGAACAACCAATGATGGTAATGTCTCTAGAAGATTTTTTGAAAATCCAGAAATAACTGCTGACATAACTGGTGTAAATGTAGACTTAATTCACCGCTTTAAAATTATATTACATACTATAAATAGTAGTAAAAATATAGATGTTGGTAAATTCCATACGTATTGCATGGACACTGCAAAATTGTATGTACAGCTTTATGGCTGGTATTACATGCCTATCACTGTGCATAAAGTTCTCATTCACGGCAGCAAAATGCGGCTTGTTTTTGGGTTTTTCGATTTGCATGGACAAATTTAATAAAATAAAATTGCCTTCTCTTGTTTCATTTGCATAAAAATAATTATTATTATTCAGAAAATATAACTCCATTATTCAGATTTTCAACATAATTTAAGGTTTTTTAAAGTTTCATATCTTAGCATCGGTTAATATTTTTGCTAAGATATGAAACTTTAAAAAACCTAAATGAATTGACTGAATTAGACTGTTAGAATTGAAATGAATGGAATTTACGTTAATGGAATTGAATTTAATGGAATTGGATTCAATTGAAATGACAAGAGCTACAAATATTCCCTCAGAGAGTAAATCAAAATTCCGAACGGTTTGCAAGATATGAGCCTGACACTTTTTTGCAAAAATTACACCTACGCAGAAAAAAATATTGGCCTGGAAATTTCAATTAAAAATATAACTGAATTTTATCAAAAAATTCTATTAAAAATTAATTGAATCAATTGAATTTTTAATCGTATTCACAATTTATTTTTTGAGTTTACAACAGGACTTGGAGTTGGTAAGGCGCAAATCTACGGCGCCAAAAATTTTGTAATTTTTGAGTGCATTATCGAATTTTTGCTGTGAATCTTTCTAAATTAATATAAATATGCATAATATGTTCTTAACAGACCTTAATATAAACAATTTTTGTAAACAAAAATTGTTGTGGTAAAGTATTTTACAGAAAGTAGAATTTTACAATTTTACACCAAAATCAATTAAAAAATTAATCAAATAAACAAATTTTTTAATTGAAATTGATTTTTATTTTTTTCTGTGTAGGCCCCAAATCTTTGGAGGCCCATAAAAAAGTGCATGATTTTGGGCAAAACTGGGAGATATTTTTTCGTGTTGCACTGTGTAATTTCTCATCTTCCAGAAATGTTGTGACGAAATGATGGTAGTTTGTTGTAAACACTCTAGGATTATCATATTTGGGTTTATTATATGAATAGAGGATAGACAATTTCCCAATAAATCTCTTATCTCACTAGATATATATTTTATATTAGGTGATGACCTTGTGATGTCTTCAGAATGACCTATATTTTTTCGAAGAAAAACAATTTTTTACGTAGAGACATTTAGTTTTCGACTTCACTATGTTGTAACCTGTGTTAGAGGGGGTAATGAGGTTATTTTTGAGGTTGGACTTATCGTTTGCGAGTTATGGACATATTTGTATTTGTTTTTTTAATTTGATCATTATTTATAAAAAAATTTTGTTAAGTGAATTGTTCTAATATCCTGCTAATGGCAACATCGGTTAAGCTTTTATACCCAGCAATATGCGTGTTTTGGAACAAAGTTCCTATGGCGGCTAAATGACAAAATTGTAAACAACATTTTTTTAACTACTTTATTACAATCCATTAATATAAACTATATTGGGTACTTTTGGTTTCGTTTAACGGGAAGTTTTCTAGGTGGAGCCTGTTTATTACATATTGTAGTTTTCAAACCAATAAAAAATAAATTCAGAAAAGCCAAAGTGAAAGACTTGCAAATCCATGAAATACAACCCTGAGCATGGAATTACATTTGGCAGCATACTTACTCTTACTTTTGGTTTGGTCTGTGTCTAGACTAACATATGGGGGAGAAATTTGTTGTTTAATGGGAAGTTTTCTAGGTGGAGCCTGTTTATTACACATTGTAGTTTTGAAACCAATAAAAAATAAATTCAAAAAAGCCAAAGTGCAAGACTTGCAAATCCATGAAATACAACCCTGAGCATGGAATTAAATTTGGCAGCACACTTACTCTTACACTCTTACTTTTGGTTTGGTCTGTGTCTAGACTAATATACGGGGGAAAATTTGTTGTTTAATGGGAAGTTGTCTAGGTGGAGCCTGTTTATTACATATTGTAGTTTTGAACCGAATAAAAAGTAAATTTAGAAAACCCAAAGCGAAAGATGTTTAAAAAATAATATTTTCTTAAATAAGTGTGTTTTCTTAAAAAAAGTAAATTTTCTCAAAAAAATACCCATTCATATTCTTAAACAGAGTACTTTTTCTTTAAAAAAATACCTTATCTTAAAGAAGTAAGTACCTTTGCTTAAAAAAGTAAATTTTCTTACAAAAACTACATTTTCTTATAAAAAGTAACTTTTTTAAATAAGTACCTTCTCTTAAAAATGTACATTATCTTACAACAAATTGCCTTTTCTTAAAAAACTACCTTCTCTGTAAGGCGTACCTTTTATGTAAAACAAAATAACTTTTCTTGAGATAAGTAACTACTCTTAAAATTGTAGCTGTTCTGAAAAAAAGAACCAATTCTAAAACAAATTCCCATTTCTTCGAAAAAAAACATATTCTTCAAAAAGTACATTCTCTTACAAAAAACCTTTAGGCCTTTTCTTGCAGAAAGTAGTCCTTATTAAAAATGGTACATTTTCTTAAAAAAAAACATTAGCTTTTAATAAAAGAAGTTCCTCTCATTATAGAAATTACCTTTTCGGGAAAATATAATGCTAATTCCGTGAACAAAAACAACAACGTCAGCCTTGAAATCAAGCGGAGAATTGTGCTTGCGAATAGATGTTATTTTGGGCTAAGCAAGCACATTAGAGATAAAGCCCTCTCTCGAGTAACAAAAGTCCAGCTGTACCAGACTCTCATTCAACCTGTCTTGCTTTATGGCGCAGAATCCTGGGTCCTATCGCAAGCAGACGAAAAATCTGTAGGAGTCTTCGAGAGAAATATACTCCGAAAAATGTATGGCCCTATAGTGCACAACGGCGAGTATCGGCGACGCATGAATCATGAGCTATATGAGCTTTATCCTGACATTGACATAGTTAAGAGGATCAAGATAACGCGATTGCGCTTTCTAGGCCATGTCAGTAGAATGGATGAAGACAAACCAGCACGAAGGGTTTTCGAAACCGAACTCGAAGGAAGACGAAAAATAGGAAGACCAAGACTCCGCTGGAGGGATCAGGATGACGAATCCCTGCGTACACTTGGTATTGCCAACTGGAGAAATAAAACAAAAGATCGAACTGGTTGGCGTAATATGTTATCTTCGTTTTGTAAGGTCCCTGACCCCCCGGGGTTGTCCGAGACCGGATAAGTAAGTAAGTAATTCTTACAAAAAGAACCTAAAAATATACTTTTTTTTTTAAAAAATACATTGAATAAAAACAATTTATTAAAAAAAGTTCATCATTTTACAAAAAGTATTTTTTTCTTAAAGATCCATTTAAATTATAGTATTTTTCAACAGGCGCCTTAGGCGTGTTGGAACTAATTAGTACATAATATATAGCGAAAGGAACTTCGGTCCAACCGGGTGTCCCCTGACACCTCATGTAATTTTTTTATCACCTGCTAAACTAACTTTTCGGCACTTAGTTCTCTGTACAACATAAACGAAATATTAGTTTAGCAGGGGATAAAAAAACAGTCCTTATATCTCTATCTGAATATTTCTACAAACATCTCCACAGAACACCAACCATCCGTAGAGAAGCTGTTAGATCTTGAAAGACGCGTCGATATTTGAGTATTGATTTTGTTTATTCGTATTCGTAAACCCCACAAAGTATGCATCATTCAATACACATTCGTACTACTTATTGTCGATAGTACAGTGTAATATTCACCACTGAACGTCCGTTGACATTCAAATATAAATTTAACCAAGGAGAAAAACAATTTTCGTAATACTGCCGCCCAACAGGCGAAACCAGGGTGTTTCGATGATACAACTGTTTGTCTTGGTAGTAGAGAATAGAGTGTAATGAAAGAATAAGCAATAAGTGACTGGAAGTAAACAATGATTTAAATATATTTAAATGATATTTATAGACGGTTTATTGACGATTATGCATTTATGCATAGATGAAAGTACTAGAACTCGCTCTTGCGTATTTTACCGAAGGGAATCTAACGGCTGGTTTGATAAACGCAGCCGAACTTGTTTCTGTGAATGAGCAGAATATGTAATTATAATTATAAAATATGTAAAGGGTTATCCATTTTGCGGTTTCAAAAGTAAACGTAAATAAAAGACATATAAAATATTTTTTTCATGATATTTCTTTTTTATTATAAAGTTTGAACGTTGACATTATGTGTGAAACACTAAAATATTTTTTTTCATGATATTTCTTTTTTATTATAAAGTTTGAACGTTGACATTATGTGTGAAACACTAAATCATTTAAATGACCACCACGCGAAGTGTTGCAAGCATTGATTCTTTTGAGGTAATTTTCGACCACTTTTTGACACATATTGGGCGGTATCTCAGCCATAACTTGACGAATGTTGGTTCTTAAGTACTCAAGAGTTAAAGGTTTATCTACATAAACACGGTCTTTCTCGTAGCCCCACAAAAAAAGCCTAATGGTATGTGGCTGTGCCAGAATCACCATTTTTGTAGTAGGTTTTAATAATTTTTATGCGTTGTGTGATAGTTAAGCGATCCATTTTCGTCAATGTCAGACTTTCAACTAAAAAGAAACAAAATTGGTTTAACAACTTAGTTTGACAGATGTCGAATTCCAGCCCTATACTTTTGAAACCACGAAATGGATAACCCTTTATTATAGATATATTTTGGTATTGTTCACAAAACAATAACTTTGTCAAAGAATTTTATATTTCGACTAATTTTGTAAAAAGGTGACCATAATACATTAAAAATATATAGTGGTTATTATAACTTGTTTTTGTTGTTGCATAGTGTTACCAATGCTATTTAAATTTTGTTGTACTTATATGTACAACAACATTTGTATATGAATTCAAATTAAGCGACAAATTATAATTGTCATATAATTAATTGACTATATTCCCGATGCGCGACCTCCATTTATTTTACTGATTACCTTATAGGGTCCTTCCAGTGAGGCTTCATCTTTGGGGTAATAACCCTTTCTTCAGTTGTGAACATAGCCGCACTGGTGTTGTAAACCTAATAGTGTGTTTCGTATCTGACTTTCATTTCATAGCTTAATGGCCAGTTTTTCAGTCAGTGGTGATCTTCGTTTGTTAGTTAAATTGTGGTTAAACATCGAATTGTGTTTTTTCGTCATTGTTTAACTATTATTTAACCACCCAATGTTGGTTGGTTAACTTATAGTCAGAACCATATTATTTTGGCAATCAAATTACTGACTGTCAAAGTGAGAAATGAAGATTGTATAAAATACATGTTTCAGATGTGCGCATTTGTACACATACGTTGAGTCTAGATCGTTAAATTGTCGCGCCTATATAGTTTTTTACACATTTTTGTTAAAATGACTTCGATTTTATGCATCCATTTCTTATTTTACATAATTCCATTTTGTTTGTTCCCCTTTGTTGTTTTGGTATTTATCCCAAAACACTCGTTTTTTCCAATAAGAATACAAGGGTTGCCATATTAGTCGACAATATGGCGCCTTACATTAGCTCACCACTGAAAAACAAAATGCAAAGTTAACCTCTAATTAACTTAGAATTAAGATTAAGTAATCCGATAGTTAACTACCCACTTAAAAACTGGCCATAAGTGTGTTAGTTTTTGCCTTATAGATGGTAGATTCAAACTGTCTATCACGATCCAAACAAAGTCCTGGAGGGCCATTAAACCGACATATCCAGTAGTTTACGAAAACAGGTATTACAGTCCTTGCTTCCTGATTCGGAATAGCTTAAACTTCCGGCCATTAGCTGAAGTGGTTCATAACTAATTGGACATACTGGTTCCCAGAGTGGTTTACTGGAAATGGACCAGCCACATTCATTGGCATTAGCTCCAAAAGGGTGCACGAACTTCCCTTCTGAATTTTTTTCGCAACTTCATCGTGTTGGTCATTTAATTGTTACGCACTGTTTGCAACCTGCAATCCAATCGACTACAGATTGTTTCTGACAGCATGTTATCTTTTATCAAGGTGTATTACACTGGGACAGTTATGGGATTCAACAATTACCTTCTTTCACTTTCGAAACAGGCACCACAACTCAATTCTTTCCCACTCTCTGCATGACTGAGAAAATATCCGAACGAGTTTTATATTTCCCTTCACACTACGAACAAGTCGGACCAATGTTATTACCCTGAAAGAAATGTCGATAGTAAAACTATACTGATTCACTATTGACTTTGTCATCAGTACTACTGACCAATTATACCCCAGGCAATGCTCTCTGCTGTAGACATTTAACCTGTGCTTGTCATTGATAATGTGCTACTGACCTTAGAAGTACTGACTAGGTGGTTCTTATGGAACCAGGCGGAGACATTAGAACCAGAAATTCAGTAGTACATTTTAATAATTCTAGTCTACACCATCAAATGCAAAGTAAGAAGTGTAGACGCTTCGTTTACAATGCCACCAAAAATTCACCAAAATAGTTGACAAAAGTGATGACTTGGAGAGTTGAAGCCCCAGGCTTCCTACAGGGTAGTTTACGAGTATCTCTAGTTGTCAATGTGTAACATTTGTCACGAACGTGGGATCTGGCATTCGAAGTATATGCAAAAGGTTGTTCGCCCCCCATCGACACGGTTATGTTCGGATATTCAGAAACCAAACACGGTTTTATGTTCTGAAGTTTCACAAACAAAAATAATGTAGGTAAACAATAAATATATTAAATACTAGAAAAGCAAATCTGACCTCAAGCTCGGAGTATATAGATTATGTATTAGAAAATTTAAATTATACAAGAAATACAAACATCTATAGACTGGTATTCAATGAAAACCTAAAAGAAATTTGCGAATATGGATGTTATTGGTAAAAAATTGTTTTCGATGTTTTCGCCAACTAGGTGTTGCAACAATTCTCATTGAGTCTTTTCTATTCCATGGGGGCGGTTTGAAAGCTTCGTGACATTTTGAACTCCCTCGCAATTAATTAAAAACCAATGGCCGTATTCATAAAAAGTTGTAATAGATTTGATAGACGTGTAGGACATCGGAAAGCTGCAATTACCAGAGATAGCAACAGGAAATGCAGAGACGCTAACTCAGATACTCGGATTTGTTGAGCTCGATAGCTTCATTCTTAGAAAACGCAGCAATAAATCATGATGCCGTATTTTCATGTAACTGTGACAATTCAACGGATGCTCCTTCTGTGGTTATTTCAGTGGGTGATGGTATAATAGTTTCTTTCTTTTTCCAAAGAGCTTGGTGAGGTGGAAGTAGTTAGTGTCCTTCATGTATCACCTATTTATTTCGACTAAGGCCCAGTTCCTAGATGAGCACAATAGCTTCCTCTTGACAGAAATAGGATTGTGAAGGTAGTGTTGGCATGCTCTCTTACTTTACTTTTATTGACTTATTTATAACCTCATGAGGTCAGACGTCTTACACATATTAATTAAACAAACAAATTAAACAAATTTCAACATATTCCTCCAACTGGCTCTATCCTTCGCCTTTTCGCGCCAGTTGGTAACACCAAGGATACGGAAAGATTCTTCTGTCTGGTCTTTCAACTGGCAACTGGCATAATTTGATTTGCCTAGCTCTATCCACGTCAGAATGTAAATTATATAGCTCTTGGTTCCAGCGACGTCGGTACTCGCCGTTTTCCCTAACAGGACCATATATTTTACGGAGAATTTAGCTCTTGAATACTCCCAGGTGTTTTTCATCCGCTTGAGATATGACCCAAGGTTCGGAGCGATATGTCAAGAGTCTGATATAGCTGGACTTTTGTCCGTCGAGATAGGGCTTTGTTCCTAAACTACTTGCTGAGCCCAAAATAGCATCTATTTGCAAACACAATTCTCCTATTTATCTTCAGGATGACGTTGTTGTCCTTGTTCATGGCGGATCCAAGGTAGACAAATTCATCTACCACTACAAAATTAAATCTGTTGTTAGAGATAAAGCCCTCCCTCGAGTAACAAAATCCAGCTGTACCAGACTCTCATTCAACCTGTCTTGCCTTATGGCGCAGAATCCTGGGTCCTATCGCAAGCAGACGAAACCTATGTAGGAGTATTCGAGAGAGAAACACTACGAAAAATGTATGGCCCTATAGTGCACAACGGCGAGTATCGGCGACGCATGAATCATGAGCTATATGAGCTTTATCCTGACATTGACATAGTTAAGCGGCTCAAAATAACGCTATTGCGCTGACTAGGCCATGTCAGTAGAATGAATGAAGACGAACCAGCACGAAGGGTTTTCGAAACCGAACTCGAAGGAAGACCAAGACTCCGCTGGAGGGATCAGGTTGACGAATCCCTGCGTACACTTGGTATTGCCAACTGGAGAACTAAAGCAGAAGATCGAACTGGTTGGCGAAATATGTTATCTTCGTTTTGTAAGGTCCCTGACCCCGCGGGGTTGTCCGAGACCGGATAAGTAAGTACGTCAACGTTCAAGTGCGGACCAAGTCGAGAGGTTTCTCTAGTCGTTGATACCATCAATTTTGTCTTGCCCTCATTAACAGCAAGCCCAACCTTCGCTGATAGTTTTTCGATTCTATGTATCGATTTCCTTTTCGTGGGTCTTTTCCAGGATTTGGCGTAGTGGGAATATTTGGTCATCCGTGGACTTGGCTGGTCTAAAACCAAGTCCAACCAGGATACAATCTACACTATATTCTACTATCAGCACCTCCTGATCTTTAGTGGAATAATCGAAGTGGAGTAGTGCTGAAAAGTGGTCTCTCTACATCTTGGAGCCTAATGTGCGAAATACTAAAGCTGTTAGTTGGAGACCTGACCGGACCTTATCAGTGTGGCTTTAGGCCTGGGAAGTCAACTATCGACCAGATACTCATATAACAGCAAATCCTGTAGAAAATCTACTAAAATCAAATCCATACTCAACACCCCTTTGTAGATTATAAGGCTGCCGTCGATACCCCGATACGGGGAAAACTGTACCAAGCTATGACGGAGCTGAGCATTCCTGCTAAGCTGACAAGCCTTTGTAGAATAACATTGAACGAAATCCTCATTAAAGAGTGTTAAAGATCTCACCGAACCATTTAATGCGAGGCAAGGCATCACGCAGAGTGATACCCTCTCTTCAAAATACATATTAATTGGGATTAACGTGAGAAAAATGCAGTCAACACGAATACAACTATTAGCAGAAAAAGTCACATGTTACTCGCGAATGCTGATGATTTAGGCATCTTTTGGCGAAATCTGCGAGAAGTTACTACAGTATTTCGAGAATTGAGAAAGAATCAGCAAAAGAGGGTTTGGTAGCAAACATGAACAAGACAAAGATAATGGTTTTGCCAAACATAACAATCACCCGATTGAATGAAAGGGTGCCCGTTGATAACCGTTGTAATTTGAAAATGTTCCTCTTCTTTGCGCTGTCGATCACTAATAATGTTAAATTTGCATTCAATCAAAGGAAATATCAAAATCATTTTGATATTTCGCTCTGATTGAACTTGGTGATGTGTTGTGTATTCCCTACTTCAGAATCTACCAAATTAGTGCCGATGAGATGTGGAAACGAAGTGATGTTGACGTTGAAACGAAATTGTAAAATCTGTTTAGTCGTCACTTCGTTCGGTTTAGTCATAGAATAATACATACCGTAGAAGCTTTTATTCGCTCAATAAATTAAACGTCATAGGTACGATGGAAAGTAAAATAATACCAGATAGTGGCAATAGTATACAGCGATCAACAAAGGAACAACAACCGAATTTCGAGTTTTTGTTGCCAACTAGTTGTCTTAAATACAATACAAATGTATACCAACGATAAAAGTCAACAAAAAAGTGCAAAATATGTTTAAATTTTTCAGTTCTACACCAAAACGACGGGAAAAAGTTAAGTGAACAGATTTCGTAACTCCACCTGGTGTAAGGTAATTTTAAATTTAATTGCTCTCATTTCCACAAACCTATGATGAAGAGTGTGAAATGAAACGTCAGATGAGAGAATAAGTGTATCTATGTATGTATTATTCTATGGGTTTAGTTAGCATTTAAAACAACCGACATCTGAAACGCGTTATATGGTCTACACTCAAAAGTAGATGGCACCCAATTAGAAAACTTTCACATACAGATGGCAGTATTATCATCCTTTCACGGGTTATCATAGAACTCTGTGTGGACATCATTCATTTCCTTTATAAACACAGAGTTGTTTTGCCTTGCGATAACACAACACCTATGCAAATATCGATAACAAGCATATATTGAAAATGCATTGCATAGTTACAGTAATCGAAACATCTCCAAACACGTTCCACACACATCTCTTTCAGCAAAGGCATTGACGTGATTTGATGTTGTTTTTATGTTCCGTTAAAAAAGTCAAGCAAACTAACCGGAATACTTGTGCAAAACATACACGCGCCTCAATTTCGACGTGTGGTTCGCGGTTTGCGAGTGCAGTGATGTGTACGCATTTCCACTTTCATTGAATATTTTTTAAGTGAAAAAGCAAACGAAAAACCGAGTGAGTGCCCATAGAGAGTGGGACCAATAAAAAAAAGGAAGCACCTTTTTGTGAAAAATCGAATTGGCACAGAAACGTGAGAAAGAGTGTAACGGATAAAACATGTGCACAAGAAAGATAAACAAAAACAAAGAGACAGCGCCTATTGTTTTTTTCTCTATTGCTTAAAGGACCTGCAGTCAGAGAGAGAAGTTCGAGGGTGTTGTCAAAAGGATAACAAATCGGTAATATTTTTTGGGATTTATGTTTTCTATAAGTCGGATAGGGTAGCAGTTATAAGTATTTATGTTTTGATCATTATTGGTTTCCTCTAGCTCACTTTTTGCCAGTGTTCCTTTTGGATTTGCTTTGTATGTACTTGTTGTTGTTCTTATTGGGCTATATCGCTATACAAATCGGTTGTGTTCGAAGAGAGACAGTATATTTATCTTCTCTTTAACATTGCCTTGCGTTGGTAATACATTCCACAAATCTAGAGTTGCCATTTGAGAGAATATTAGCATTAAACAGGTTAACCTACAATATTATGCGGTGATGTGTAGTAATTATTAGAGATTTTCAAAGACGTATAAGACATGCTTAAGCATAGAGTAATCTCAGACTAGAGAGAATATTTGGCTCATCTGACGTTTCCTTTCACACTCTTCGTGATGCGGTCGGTGTGATAGAGAGATGTTTGACGAAAAGTGATATACACCAGGTGGAATTACAATAACTTCTTGCTTTAATGTTTCATGTCATTTTAGTGAAAAACTCTGAAATTTAAATGTGTTTTACACTTTTTTATTGACTGTTATTGTTAGCATACATTTGTGTTGTATTTAACACACAAAACGAAATGCCGTTGTTGTTATTTTGTTCGTTGTTTTGATACCTCTATCTGGTATTAGTAAAGCAATTCTTTTCAACATCAAACGGAAATATCACACCAGGCCAAATGTCATAAATTTAGTGGGAGAACTAGTAGATCTACTATAAGTATTAATCTATGTGCCTAAGTTTAGATGGTGCATTTGGCAGTAAACTCGTCGACAAAAAACCCACGCACTTTAAAATTTGCAAATATACGACCGCATTTTCTTTAAATTTTGTTATCTGGCAATTCTGACTTTGTTTGAAATTCCGCATACTTGTTTATCGTTATTTTTGATACATTTAAGGTCTGCACGTGGTGATTCAACCAGTGTTTTGAGTGAATTCTAAAAGAAGGTAATTCGACTATGGCATTATCACTTGAAATGAAGCTTGAAATTGTAGCTCTATACAAAAGTATGTGTCTGAGAGGCACATTTTTTTTTTTTTCAATGATATTTTGGAGCAAATTTACTTTAGCATCAAATGCCCTATTTTTGTTGTTTCTTTGGCCTGATACGGCATTAAACGGCGATAACAAAAAAAAAGTGCGATGGCCCATATTTTCCGAAATATAGGCCCCCAAAGCTTGAATGTATAATAGGCCATAAGTCAGCTATTTACTGTCCGATCTGGTTGAAGTGGGTATCATTACAAAGGTCTTTAACAATTCTATCTAACATATTGAATATTATTAACCCATTGGGGGGCTAAGTAAAAAAATATTTTTTAACCTCACTTTTTTGATAAAAATTTATGTTTTTCAAAAAAATTCCTATAATACTTACTTTTTGGTAGGCTCCGATAATAGACAGGTATAATAATAATATTAAAGGTATAATATTCACCAATAACCCGCCGTCTGTGGTGCAATGGCTAGTGTGCACGGCTCTTGTACATGAAAGCGTGGGTTCGATCCCTGCTCAGACCACCTTACATTTCTTTCTACGACGGTCACCTCGCTAAGTGATGGCGACACTATCGAGTACTTAGCCATGAAAATGCTTCTCAAAATACCGTTCCGAACCGGTGTAAAACTGTAGGTCCCAATCAGTGAGTAGAAAATTAGAAACAGCACAGCCCACTGGTTGTGAGAAGCTCTCTACAATCTTTTCATGGAATGTAATGGGAAACGGAAGTTTTTTCTGCTCCGACAACAGAAATGCTCCGAGTTTTTTAAAGGTATAATATTCACCAATAACCCTTCAAAGAACGGACTCACCCGAGAGGTTAAAATCTCTAAGCCCCGCCACGCCAAAAACTTTATAACAGAAAAATAATATGAACATTAATATCGTCACCTAAAATGCAAAAGGCCGTAACTACACTTTTTAATTATTTTTCAGGAGAAGGAATAAACGATATAAATATTTCTTAAAAACCACCATTAATATGTTTTTCAGACACAAATCCGTCTTTGTTTTCTAAGCTTGAATCTGAAATTTGGAAATTAAGTTTAAAGTAGTCATTAATTTATAACGTTTATTCCTTCTTCTGTAAAAAACTTAAAAAGTGTAGTTACGGCCTTTTGAATTTTAGGTGACGATATTAATGTTCATAGTATTTTTGTGTCATAACTTGTTTGCACGGCGGGGCTTAGAGATTTTAACCTCTGGGGTGAGTCCAACACCGGCTTCGCCGCTTCGGCATAGTAGTTTCAGCCGGGCTTAGAAGTTTTCTCCTCTGGGGTGGGTCCAACACCGGCTTCCGGCCGATTCGCCATTGAATTTTTGTGTTACAAAGCTTTTTGCGTGACCGGTCTTCGGCCCGGTTTAGAGATTTTTGAAGAAATTTTTAGCTTGCACGTATGATTCTTTAAATAGTTGTTCACCACTTTTGGACTCACTATTATTTATAGCTCAATATTATTTATAGCTCAGTACTTCACATTAAACCATCGTGCTCAATTAATAATTTCTTGTCCTATTTTTACTTCATGTGTGAAGCAGACATTATATTCTTTATATAATTGATAATAATAATAATTGAATTGAATTGAATATTTATTAGTAGTATTTTTAATATTTTACATTACATGTTTTGTTTTTCCTTTTACAAATTATATTAATAACTCTGATTAAAAAATTTAAATATTTTTTATAAAAATTACAATTTCTCTTCTGAATAAATTTGGATTCATTTCATTCTTAATAAAATTTGGCATCATGTTGTATAGATTTAATCCTTTGTAGAAAAGTGATCTTTGCATTGTGTTGTTACCTGGTCGTTGTAGTCTAAAATCCGTAGCGTTTCTTAAGTTGTATGGTTGAACATCCCCGACGTATCTTAGTTGTTCTACTAAATAATCAGGCGCCTCCCCCATTTTCATTTTTTGAATAAAATGAATTGTGTTTAGGTCTAATCTTTGTTGTATATTAAGCCATTTGAGTGTATCTAACATATATTTTATTGAGGTAAATCGATTGCATATAAGTATTGCGCGCATAGCTTTATTTTGTAATTTTTGCATTCTTGATATTTGTTGTTCTGAGCAGCATGTGTATAACACAGTAGATCCAAATTCAAAATGTGGTTTAATCGTAGTATTGTAAATGTTTATTGCTGTTATAATTGATATTTTGTTTCTAATACGTTTAAAAAACCCGATTTTTTTTTCCAATTTTTTTACATATATATTCAATATGTTCTTTTAATTTTAAGTCTTTGTCTATTAGAAAACCCAGATATTTTATATTATTAACTTTTTCTATTATTACATCGTTAATTTTAAATGTTTTGTTAGTGTTCATATTTATTTCCATTATTTTAGTTTTATTTTCGTTTAACTTTAATTTATTCATTTTTAACCATTTATTTATATTATCCATATCATTTGATAAGTTAGCGTGACATAACTCCTCCGTGTCCGCTTCAGTGAAAATCAGCGTATCGTTAGCATATAGAACAATTTCACATTTCTCCAAAACTTTTTCCATGTCATTGATATACATATATAATAAATAGGAGCGCTCCTAAAATTGAGCCTTGTGGTACTCCAAACTCATTTATCGTAGCATTTGATAACGTGCCATTAACATTTGTATATTGCCTGCGATTAGTTAAATATGACTCAAACCATTTCAATTCAGCATCTTGAATTCCGTATTTATAAAGTTTTTGTAGTAGAATATCTCTATCGATTGTTTCAAACGCTCTTTTAAAATCTAAAAAAATCGCCATTATTTTTTTATTCTTCTTCGTGAATTTCCATCTATTTATAACATAGTTGACTGCTGTTTCACATGAAAACTTTTTTCGGAAACCCGACTGATATTTTGAAAGTAGCTTGTGTTGTTCCATATAACTTTCTAATTGATTTTTAACTGTCTTTTCAATGATTTTTTCAAAAGCTTTTAACATATTTATTGGGCGGTATTCTTCACACTTTTCTGTATTTTTAACTTTTTCTATGGGTGTAACCATAGATTCTTTCCAACTATTTGGGAAAATTCCAGTTTCTAGTGATTTATTTATAATTTGCAGCATAATGTTGCCTGCTATGTCCCAGTTATCCAAAATCATATTGATTGTTACTCTATTGTAGTCAGGTTTTTTTTTAATAGTCTTGCATATAGTTTTAAGTTCTTCTATAGATATTGCACGGAATTTAAACTTTAAATTTATCACAGGTATTTTGTTTTCATATTGCACATACTCGATGGAGTTTCTAATTTCTTTAATACTATTGACGAAGTAATTATTAAAGTTTTCGGCTATTTGAAAATTGTCCGTATATTCTATTTGATTAAATATCACACTTGTTATTACCTTTCTGGGTTTTCTTAAAACTAGTTCTTTTATTATTCTCCACATTTCTTTCTGGTCCTGTGCACTGTTTATTTTATCATTTATATATTTATTTTTCTCATTTTCGATTTTAACTTTATATGTATTTCTAGTTATTTTGTAGTTAGTTAACCAAGAAAAGAAATCAACAAACCAAATTAGGGTGCAACCATAAAAAAATCACATCAGGTACCAGGGGACACCCGGTTGGAACGAAGCTCCTTTCGCTATATATTATGTTCTGGTTAGTTCCAACACGCCTAAGGCGAACGTTGAAAAATACGACAATTTAAATGGTTCTGTATGAAAGCTACTTTTTGTGAAATGATAAACTTTTTTTTAACAAATTTTTTTTTTATAGAATGTATTTAAAAAAAAAAAAAGGATATTTTTAGGTCCATTTTGTAAGAATATGTATTATATTTTACCGAAAGTGTTCTTTTTTAAAGAGAGTTATTTCTTTTATTACAAGCTAATGTTTTCTTTAAGAAAATGTACTATTTTTAAGAAGTATTTTTTGTAAGAAAATGCCATAAGAGTATGCATTTTTTTTACAAAGAAGTACTTTTTTTAAGAACAGGTACTTTTTGAGGAAGTGGTACTCTTTTTAGGAGAAGCTACTTTTTTTAAGTTAAGGAAGTGAAAAGAAAAGGTATTATTTTATATTTAAGAAAAGGTACTTTTAAGAAAAGGAATTTTTGTAAGGAAATGAATTTTTGTAAGAAAATGTATTTTCTAAGAGAAGATATTTTTTTAAGAAAAGGGTTTTTTTTGAATTGGTAATTTTTTCAAGAATACGTACATTTTTAAGAGTAGGCACTTATCTCAAGAAAAGTTATTTTGTTTTACAAAAAGGTACTCTTTAAAGAAAATGTATTTTTTTAAGAAAAGGTACTTATTTAAAACAAAATTACTTTTTTTAAGAAAAGGTACTTTTTTTAAGAAAAGGTACTTTTAAAAAAAAGGTACTTTTATGTAACAAAATTTCCTTTTTTTAAACAAAGTTACTTCTTTAAGATAACGTATTATTTTTAAGAAAAGGTACTTTGTTTAAGAATACGAATAGGTATCTTTTTTGAGAAAATTTACTTTTTTAAGAAAATACACTTATTTAAGAAAATGTTATTTTTTTAAATAAAATACATTTTTAAAGAAAAGGAATTTTTTTCAAATAAAAGCAAAGTTTTAATAAAATGCAATATCTTTTATGAAAATAAACTTTTTATGACTTTATATTGTACAAAAAATAGAATTTTTTTTGAAAGTATTGCACTTTGGCTTTTCTAAATTTTTTTTGGGTTCAAAACTACAATTAATAATAAATATTGGTACAGGCTCCACCTAGAAAACTTCCCATTAAAAAATAAATTTCCCACATATGTTAGACAAATGTTAGACAATATGTTAGACAATAAATCCCATGAAGGGACTGGGGAGAACTTATCACAATCACTGAGCTGTGCGCTTTCCAGTTTTCACTTACTGATTGGGACCTACAGTTTTACACCGATTCCGAACGGTAATTTGAGAAGCTTTTTCATGGCTAGATGCACGATAGTGTCGCCCTCACTATGCGAGGTGACCGCCGCCGAAAGAAAATTTGAAGGTGGTCAGAGCCGGGTTCGAACCCAGGATCTCATGTACAAGAGCCGCGCACACTATCCATTGCACCACCGACGGCCATGTTAGACATCTAGTTAATTTTTTTGGCTATGGTCCAACACTTTAGTCTAGACACAAACCAAATCAAAGTAAATAATATAGTTGATAATATTGTGTTGTAGCCATAGATAAATAACAAACCATAGATGGTAAAAGATAAGAGGTAGATTTCAAAGTAAAGGAAAATATTCTAGATGGCGCCGGAGAGGTGGATATGCGCAAATTTCCCTGGAAACAAAAAAAAACTATATAATCATGATTTATTGATTTTTGTGTTGGGAACAACTATCAAAAGCGATATGCTTTTCTATTGCTTATATTCTATTTTCAAATTTAAACAACAGAATCGAAATAAAAATTATGTTTCAGCGCTTTTTCGTCGCATCCGAGTGAAAAATGCTCATACGGAAACAGCATGTGCCCTCGGGTGAAAATGCTGATTAAGCAAATGAATCACCTATGATTTTTATTTAATTTTTTATGCTTAAAACAAAAATTGTTTAATCTTTTTTCATTTAGCCCCCATCCAAAACTTCGTTCCAAAATTGTATTTTATTAAAAACATTATTCCTTGAACGTGGAAAAACTAGTGTCCACATACATACAAATTTTCAATTCTTTATTGGCATATGCAGTATTTTGTAAGTTTTTATTAGACAGCGATTTTATATTCACAGCCTTTAATAACGGTCATGGGTAGTAAGAAATAACTAGACCACAGTGAGTAATAAGTAAATAATCCACAGTGAAACTGTCTTTAATAGTGACTCCATATATTAAAATTGCGTTAGTTTGTTATTTTAAATGCCTTCATTTATTTAGATCAGGACTCATTTATTTATCGCATTTCTTAGGTATTTATTGTCTCCCAAACATATTTTTTATACGTTTTTGTTGACTTTTATTCCTGGAATACATTTGTGCTGAATTTGATAGTGAAAAAGTATCAGATAAAGCAAAATGCCTATTGTTGTCGGCTTGGTATGTTTGTTGTCGTAGTAATACTACCTCGTCAATAAGTCGTGAATCAGTCACTTCGCGTTACTTTTGTCGTTTTGGTAGTATATAAAACGTTACAGCTGTTCGGTGACTACCTGCGTTGAGTTACATTATTTAATTGGTAGTTTATAAAACGCAGCGCTCCGTTTTCGATCACTTCAGCTGTCAAATTCAACACGCTACAATTCCCAGCATTAGTTGAAGAAATTAAAAATTAAAAAAAAAATTTCGATCGAGAATAGGCAGATGGTAGTATTTTGCATTTCATTGCTTATAAGTAGTTGCCAATTTTGGCTGAAATGCATGCGACGGATAGAGCTCAAACTTTTTTTTTTTGCTTTGTAATGCTTTGTAAAACTATTATAATTATATTTAAAAATTATAAACATCAGTTGATGTTGACAATAATAAACAAAAGAACCAACACATTACAATCAATACGTAGCGCCAAATGGCATGTGTTTTTGAAAAGAAAACTAATATAATATATGTAGATGGGGAAATTTTTTGGACATTGAACCCCAAAATAACATAGGTTTTTTACACATTTTATGTGAATATTGTTGGTATTTCCAGTATTATAAATAATAGCAATCTTAAAATCTGTCGAACTACTAAAATAGAGCTAAATTTTTTAATCTTTTTCATTCTGAGCATTTCACTCATAATAACCTTTTCTGATCTATAATTGTTTATTTTAGTTTGGCAACTCTATAAACCGCATATGTCAGTGACAGCTTTCGTAAACAAACGCAAGCTCGAAGTGATATATAAACTACTTTTTTTTTTGACTTTGGCGTTCGCGTTGGCTTCTGCGTTTACGTTCACTTTCGGGACTTTTAGAATACTACCCTAAATCAAATCAGGAACACTTCGGATTTTGCGAACACTTCGGATTTTGTTAGAAGATTTGTTACGAAATCGGGAAAATATTTCTATAAGAAATATGAGCTATAAGAATCAATGAGGTTCGGAAATATTTTGAAGTTACTGAAGCATGCCTATTTTTCAGAGGAATAATTTGTGTTTCGCGCTATAGCTGCCAAGTGGCAAACAACAGAAAGAGCAAGCACTTTCGTTCTGTAGTAATTTATCTTCGATTGCACTGTGATGATTAGTTCGGCTTAAAGTCATGTTAAAAACAGCAATTTGTTCGTTTTAGTGAATAATCATATATTCCGATATATTTCAACTAGCATCGCTAGTCATTATCAAGGATATGTAAGAAGTCTCACAATGCAAACTACGCAATATTTGTATATTCAACATCACCACGCACAAAGCTCGCTGACTACTTTGTGCTTTGCCCCTTGAGAAAAGTGATTAACGAGAGTGGATTAATTTTACACAAACTATACCTTATCACCCAAAAACCAAATTTCAATAATGAGGCAGTACAATTTAAAAAAATCGAAATGTTATAAAATTTTGGTCTTTTTTTGTCGGTCGTCAGCTGCAGTAATATATGTACTTGTGTCCGAATGACCATGTCTTCAGCTAATGTGGCCCAGGGCAACAAAAAGTTTGGAAACCTTTGGTTTAGATATTCTCCCGCAACATTCCCCACACCCGCATTTTATACAAATAATATCATAAATTTTCTGATTATCTTCATCCAAGACAAGCGCTTATAAAACACAACTTTTAGTACAAAAAAATCCAAAGCCTGATGCGATAATACCTTAACATCATCACCATGTCGAGTTGGCGCTAACAGATAGTTAAATTGTTCAAATTCTGTAAAAACTAACAGCTGTAACTCTTATGTAGCTCTAACTGTATGCGAACCAGATATGGTGATAAAGTGGAACATGTGGAATTCGTGGTGATTTTATCACAAACAACAAAATACACAGCAAAAGCAAAACAAAACCACAGTGAAGCGAGAACGTAATATAGACAGAGCATAACGTAACACAAAACAAAACTGACAGCTGAAGAGAGCCAGTGAAATTGTAAAAGAAAACAGAGAAAGAGTGCATTATTATAAAACCCAAACAAACGCGCAAGTTCAACATTATTATTGCTAATTTAAATTAAATTTCTCTTGCGGTGGGGGAACAATGTGGAAAACGAAACAAAACACTCCTTGTTGTGTGTGGTCGGTTTGGCATACGATACCCAAATGAATGGGACTGCAGTGGCTCCGCTTTAATCGTCAGTTGGATTCAGGCCGAAATAAACGTTAAGCGAGTCTATTGTGTACGCCAACGGATACGCGCGCGTTTATTATTTTCTTTTCAAGTCAGAATAAAGAAGAAGGGTGTCTGTCAGAAAGAAAAATAATAAAATAAAAGGAGAAGGAGAAAAAACAACAGAAAAAGAAATCAAGTGGAAACAAGAATGAATCTCTTTAAAGTGTATAAAGAATAAATTACTTGAAATTTGTAAATCAAAAAAAAAAAAGAAAAGAAAAGAGAATTTAAACACAAGTAGCAACAAATTCATATAAAAAACCGATAAAATATCACAGTTGAATGAAAAAAAGGTAAAAAAAATAAAAAAAAATGTATATAATGTGTAGTTTTTGGTAACTGATTAAAAGAAATCCTTGATGGAAAAAGAGTTGCTGACAAACCGTGAGTGAAAAAGTTGAAAAAAATTAATAAGAATTAAAAATCAAGAGGAAATGATAAACAAAGCTTTATCACTTGGTTTGTTGAAAGGAAAAATACAAGAAATTGCAACCTTCGAAAGTGTATCTGAAGTCACAATATAAAAATATATCTGATTGGACCAAGATGTGCCAATTGGGAAAACCTACGATAACTTGGTATTACGGGAAGATTTTGTTATTAAAATAAAGTGAGGAAAATACTGAAGTGTAAAAAATATAACAAAAGCATTATTCAACATAAATAACAGAAATTTTGAAATTTAAAAAGTGAATAATCTTAATTGTTTCCAGTGAAATACATTAATTTAATTGAAGTTGCAAGGAAAAAATTTAGGAAAAAAAAGAAAATTCAAAAAAGTGACTGGCGTTACCAGAGATCTAATAATCTATTTGGATAAAAAGGATATACTCAAGTGCTGGAGATATATATCGCTTAAAGGAAAAAAGTGTTATTCTTCAAAAACGGATTAAACTCAAATATTTTGAGAACTGGTACTGAAGCTCTGTGATTAATTGTGATTGCACTCTACTGCACTAGAGTTGCAAGAGCTATACGATTTTGCAAATATTAGTACCTATTTACCTAAATACCCAGGAAAAAGTGAATCTCAACATGAGTAAAAATTAACTAAACTCAAGGAAAATTAACCCTGTATTTAGATAAAGCAAATTTTCCTTACACAAATTCAAATTTTTCCTCGTATTTAGGACCTGCACCGGAATTCTGTAACTTTTTAACGATAAAAATCGGTAGTTAAATTAACGAAATTCGAAAATTTTGTATTGAAATTTTATGCATTTTGAAAATATAACTACTGAATTTTGTCATTGAAAAGGTACCGAATTACGGTAGCGCACCGGCACCGAAATTCCCTAACTTTTAAACCACGAAAATCGGTAGTTAAGTTGTCAAAATATATTAAATTTGAATACAAAATTTTCGAATTTTCACAATTTAACGATTGATTTTTGTCGTTAAAAAGTTAGAGAATTTCGGTGCTGAATTCAGTAACTTTTTAACAATAAAAATCAATAGTTAAATTTACAAAATTCCAAAATTTTATATTGAAATTTTGTGAATTTGGAGATTGGTCGGGCCCTATTTCAGATTTTCTTCCATAAATCGTAAACAGCTTAAAATATTGCATTACAACCTTTGACAGTATTGTAGCATTTGGGGTTCCAATATGATTGTAAATCAGAGATTAATTTTTTTTTAAATTTTTGCTTATAATTTCTATACTATTGACACAGGACTGTAATAGTGTTCTCCAAAGTTGTACAAATTAAGGATTTCGATACAATTGCCAAATACATCAACGTCCTAAAATGTCATCCTAAATTAGTGTGCAAAAATAATATAAACAAATTTTGTTATGGCAAAGGACGTTATTTTATTCCCAAACGCAAATAGGATATTTTAGCGCACAGCTCAAATCCGCATATGAAGTTTATTTCAACCAGCATATTTTAAAGATATGACAATTATAAACAAAAATGCTAAAAACAACAATATTTTTGTATATGCGGCTATTTTATATCATATATGACAATTTAGGACGTTGATGTATTTGGCAATTTTGTCGAAAGTCTTAAGTTGTACAACTTTGGAGAACATTATTTCATTCCTGTATTAATAGTATAGAAATTATAAGCGAAAATTTAAAAAAAAAATTAATTCCTGAATTGTTACAATCATTTTAGAACCCCAAATGCCATTTTTGTTCATTAGTGTGTTTGACAATACTGTTAAGTATATTAAGCACTACAAATTTGTAGAAGATATCAATTTATAATTTGTTTAATAGGTGAATATTTAAAGAATATGGTTAAACTCAGCATTTCTACACCAATTATGGAGCTCTAAATATAATTTTTGTTGATTAGTGTATTTAGAAAAGTTATAAATAAATTACACTTCTTTTGAATAATAAGCTACTCTTCTTTTGAACACAGCTACCGCAATTTATTTACCATTAGGCAAGAAATGTCAAAACATATAAAATATGTGAAATTTTTCATGACGTTTCGTGAAATAATCGAATAACAGTGTACTTTTTTTTAAAAAATATATAAGAGGGAATTGTGGAATGGGAAAATAGCTACAATATTGCCAAAGGTTGTAATACAATATTTTAAGCTGTTTACGATTTATTGAAGAAATTCTGAAATTGGTCCACCTCCAAAATTTTCTTCGGTCTGTAAAAAAAAAAATTGTTACGTATAGGGGCAAAACCGAGCGGGGTTTTGTGATACCACGTCCAAGTACCTTCACATTTTTTCGGTTTGGTTGAGGCCCGAAACCCACTGTTGCACAGTGTAATATTTCTAGCTTCAAGAATTTTTTTTCATAACTTATGACGGATCCGGAATGAACTTTCATTTAGGTAATTTGCACTCAAATCACAAGTAGAATTTAAATATGAGCTTTGCTGTAGTTCCTTTTCGCTCCGTGTAATTAAAAATTAACGTAGGAGTTGTTACATGGTGGTCATGAATTATAGGTAGGCACACTCCGTTAACACAGGATAATCTCACTTAAAAACAAAAAGAAACTGTCACATTATGTCATTTCCTCAAACGTAAACAAAACTGTATTAATGACATTGAAAAGAGAATATTCTAGTTTTGTAATGGCAATAAAACCAGAAGCGTTAGTTGATGTTAACGGTATTTTAGCTATCGTTTTCGAAAACAATTGTCAAAACATGTGATTTTCAGTGTTTACTTAGATTAGCCTCATCTCATTAAAATGAATTAAATGATGATTAAAATGAAATAAATAAATGAATTCTTGGCAGGAAATTTAATTTGTTTTTAGGTTTCTAAATTTGTTTTACAATATTTAATACTTAGTGGGACCTCATTTCTTTAAATTAAGATTATAAATTCTGGGTTGCATAGAATTGTAGAGAGATGCAAGATAATTCAGCAAAATTTCGGTACAGGATGTCTTTATCGCGTCAGTGAGTTCATTTGTATTTGAAAACTGCTTTCCTCCTTTATAAATTTTGCGTATTGACCATCCCCAAACATTTTAAATAATATTTAGGTCCGGTGAATAAGGCGGCGACGGTAATATCCTGGGTCTGAACCCAATCCTTAACAACGCGAGCTTTACTATGGATGAAAGCATTACTTATTTGTTTACTTATCCGGTCTCGGACAACCCCAGGGGGTCAGGGACCTTACAATACGAAGATAACATATTTCGCCAACCAGTTCGATTATTTGCTGAAAAATAAATGAAATGGGACCAAAAATGACCCTGCACTGGACAAAAGCAGATTGGAGTAAGTCTCTGTAACTGCTTCCAGTCATTCGCTCATTCACAAAAATCAAACTGGAAGCGTTATAGTAGGATATGGCACCCCAAACCATTACTCCTCCCTCTCTGCTATGATGACGACTTAGAAATTGTTCCTTCTTCGTGATGTTATGAAAATAGTAATTATAAAGGGGTTTCCAATAAGGCCTCGACAACTTTTTTTTAAAATAAAATGCAAACCATTTGAGATATTTCCAAAACTTTATGATCGACTTGAAATACAATCAAAACATTTATGAATGGAACTCATATGGCCACGCCGGGCACGTAGGCAGCGGTCGATTCGTTGGCCCCAATTTTCGATGACTCGGTCACACATTTCATCCATAACTGCCGCTATTTCGCGTTCAATGTTGGCTGTGAGTTCTCCCAGCGTCGTCGGCTTGTTGGCATAGACCAATGATTTTGATTTGACGTATCCCCAAAGAAAAAAGTCTAGAGGCGTTAAATCGCACGACATAGGCGGTCAATTGACTTGTCCATTTCTTGAGATACCACGCTCACCAAAGTTTCTCTTCAATAAATCGATTGTAACGTGTGCTGTGTGGCTTGTGGCACCGTCCTGTTGAAATCACATGGCGTCGAAGTCCATGTTTTCCAATTCGGCCCAAAAATAATCGGTAATCATGGCGCGCTAACGAGCGCCATTCACAGTAACGTGACGATCGTTATTATTGACGAAAAATATGGCCCAATGACGCCCCCGGCATGCAAACCGCACCAAACAGTTATTTTTTGTGAATGAAGTGGTGATTCATGAAGCACATGTGGATTTTCACCAGACCAATAACGCACATTTTGCATATTGACGAACCCATTGAGCCAAAAATGAGCTTCGTCACTGAAGATAATTTTGCGCTGAAATTCATCATATTGGCGCATCTTCTCCAGAGCCCAATCAAATCCATCATCGGCTTCAATTCTTGAGTCAGCTTGATCTTGTATGGGTGTAAACTAAGATCTTTACGCAAAACTCGACATAAAGTGGTCCTGGCGATTTTTGAGAACGCCGCGGAATCGACTGATTTGGATCGTTTGTTACGGACGCCTGAACGGTTGCGATATTTTCGTCACTTCGACCAACCCGTTGTCTCCCTGGCACGGCAGCATCACACATTGAATATGTAGACTCAAATTTTTGCACTAAAATTGTTATTGCTTGTCTACTAGGGTGAGAATAACGACTCAAAATTGGAGTTAACGCTCTTAAAGTTGCGGTCACCGACTCCTAATTTCGGTAGTACATTTTTATAACTTGCATACGTTGTTCGTTCGTGTACTTTACCTTGATGAAAACGTTGAGTTTACTGAAAAAAGGAAGGAAAAAGGAAAGTAACAGTAATAGAGCGGTGAGAAAGTTCTAGGTCAGGGTAAGCATCGATTTTTGCTTTTTGGGTGGCACTTAATGATGACTTCTTGGCCATATTTTTTATTTTTTAATTAAATACAATCGGAAAATGTTTCAAAACCGTGTTTACGACAACAGTAGCGAAAATACGGGTTACTTCAAATGAGCCCACTGGCTTCGTTGTTATTACAAAAACAGAACAACCTCTCTCCAGTGCCAGTAATACATTTTTGGAGGCATTTGAGGGAAAATCATAATGCGGAATTTAATTTTTAATTTCAAGTGGGGCTACCCTATGTTAACAGAGTGTATATGGGCTATTTCAATAATTTTCAACATATGTTCAAACTGAGTTCAGATGCTTATTATTTCTCCAGTTTTTCGAATTGACCAAAACGGTAAAAAGGGAATGGTAGGGAACACTAGAAAACTCTGAAATTCAAAATTTCAGACCATCAGTTCTTTATCTCTAAAAGTTATAGGCACTCAAATATGGAAAAACTCGAAAAAAGGCTTGAAATTTACAAGAGTTTTTTCATATTTCATCACTTTTCTACTTTTAGTTTTAAACTTCCGATGCCCACTGATATAAAATAAAGTCACTAGACTTAGTAGATATTTACACTATAAAAAAAATTTGTACAGCGGTTCATTTTTGAAACCAAAATTTTCCGATTTTTCAATTTTCGCAGTTTTTTCTATTGCGTTTTTGCGCCGTTCAAGAAAATTACATTTCGTCAACAGTATTTAATAGATGGTGTAATTTGCTAAAATTTGCGCCATATCACGTCGATGTCAGGCTGCTAGTTGCTGAGAACGATGACCTCAAACTTTTATAGAATTGGCGTAAATTTGTCAAAAATGACAGTTTTTCGCGCCTGACATTTGCAATATTATTTAAAACTGGTTTATGTATTGCGTGATCTAAACTTCTTAGTAAATGGCACCTCAACGTCAAGAAGGCGTTAAAATATTTTGAAACGCAGAAATTTTATAAAGAAAATAAAAATTTTGCGAAATTTCATAATTTTGTTTGTAATGTAATTTTGTTTCAATGTAAAGTATTGGAAATGAAGTGCGGCGGTAAACTAAAGATCATATATAAATATGGTTCAATTCGGTCCATATTTAGCGGGTACAGCGGCATTTTTCTTCAAACACATTTTGCTTTGTGACATCTGCAGTTATGTATAGATTCCGCCGCGATTGACACCAAATGAAAGGTTTTTTTAAGTTTGATAATAAAACCGAATAGGCATTAAAAAATTTTCATGATTTTAAATTTTACAGATAAAAAAAATCCTAACCTCAAAAATAATTCTTATATAATTAAAACCTCCATAACTTTCGCGCCGTTTGCAATAAATGATTAACGCGAACTGTTTTGGTATGCTAAAATATTACCCTTCACTTGATCAAAGCGTCATTCGTGTCATCCAAAAAAAAAATTTGGAAAAAAAAATATCAAAATGTCGATAAGAAAATTCGGTGGCTACATGGGAATATATAAGTACATAGATATTTCGGCCACCGAGGTATCTCAACGGCTCCCATTTTACAAGATAATGTCATATTTAATCAAACCTTATAAGTAACTTGTGGGCCATATAAAATTTGGAATTTAATTTCAATTCGCTTTAAAACAAATTTCAAATGTATAATTATTCAAAATTATAATTTTATTCATTGACATTTATGAGTGAAACACAGCAAATGACTTCGTTCTACCCACTTTTTGAGTAAATTTTCGATTGTTTGGACCTCTATTTTGTGAATGACAGAATCTATTTCATGTTTTAAGGCATCAATGGAAGGCATGTTGATTTTTCGAGCCTCAAATGCGACAATTTTGTTTGTTAACGTGAGCTTAATCGGAAAGGATGATTTTTCGGTAAAAATTATCAACTTTGGAACTCAGAGCTTTGGAGGAAAGTTTTTAATATTTCCCAATTTTCTTCAAGCGTAACCGACTGACTCATTTTGTAAATTTTGAACCTTTGACTAAAAATATGTCTCGACTCGACTAAATGAGAATTGCTTCAAAGACTTACACTCTGAAAACAAAATTAAATCAAAATAAACTTTAATTCATACTTGAAAAATATTTTAGAAAATATTTTGTCGATGGTTAAGAAATTAATATTTTTACCATGTTAAAGAAATTAAAAGAAACAACATCTTGTGCCATATTTTCTGGTAATTTTATGATTAAGTGCATGTGTGGCCATCGGTGGTGCAATGGTAGTGTGCGCGGCTCTTGTGCATGAGAACGTGGGTTCGATCCCTGCTCTGACCACCTTAAAAATTCTTTCGACGGCGGTCACCTCGCATAGTGACAGCGACACTATCGAGTATTTAGCCATGAAAATGCTTCTCAAAAATACCGTTCGGAACCGGTGTAAAAGTGTAGGTCCCAATCAGTGAGTTAAAACTAGAACGCACACAGCTCACTGGTTTGTGAGAAGCTTTCCCTAATCCCTTCATGGGATGTAATGGGAAAGAATTTATTTATTTTAGTAGTTTAGAATCAGTAATTTAAATTTAAATCCCAATTAGATAATTAGATAAAGAGTATAATTTATTTATTTATTTGCTTTTTCACTTCTACAACAAAACATTCGTTTTAAAAAATAGAATTCTTATAGTGTTATAAGGTAAACTAAGACAAGTAAAACAACAATTACATACAAATTATATTTCACTTAATTTTGTCGTAATTTTGTCGTAATTTTGTCGTTACACCAACGAAAATTGTGCAACAACACAACGATAAGACGAATATTTAACTAAATATTGTGCAGTATTTTTTGCGGTAGCAGTGACAAAATGATCGGAACTTATCATTGCTGCTGCAATTCAGTCACAATACAGAACATGTTTCATCTCTGCTAGAAAATGTTTTTCTTTTGGGGTATAAAAGTTGAAAAATTAAAAAAATTACAATTTTCCAATCTCAAAATTAAAAACAATGTTAACAAATTGTCTAATCGAAAGTGCTGATATTATAATATACAGTGTGGCTGATGAATATTGCTACATTAACAAACTCAAATAACTTTTTTTTTTCAGTGTATGGAATTCATTTTTCTTTTATTCATGTTGAAGCTCATTCAGTTTTATTGAATATAGCTTAATTAGTTTTAAAAATAATGGCATTAAAATGCCCCCCTGCTCGTTGATGCATGTTCGTCATCTTACCAAAAAGTTGTTCATTACTGCTTGGTGAGTTGAGACAGGAATAGGCGCAATTGTGTCTCGAATGGATTGCTTTAGTTCATTCAAATTTGTTGGTTAGACTTCCTGTTTGCAATAACCCCACAAGAAAAAGTCAGGTGCAGTAAGGTCAGGCCACCTAGGAAATTTTCGTCGCAATTCTGTTATAACAGGCCAGGCTATGTGAGGAGTTGCACCATCTTGCTGAAACCACACAGAGTTGAAAGAAATTCGCATTCGGCGTAATTCTGGATAGGAAAACTCTCTCAACATGCTCACGTAACGGTCTCCAGTAACCGTAACGGTGTGACCATTTTCTTTGATATAGTAGGGCCCGACAATGCAGCGTGATGAAACTGCACACCACACTGCGACACGGAGTGGATGCACTTCGGTCTCAAGGAGTATCTGTGGGTTGGAAGCACTCCATATTCGACAATTTTGTTTGTTTATGTTGCCGTTTAAATCGAAATGGGCCTCGCCAGACATGAAAAGACAGTTCAACATGTTTCCGTCCTCTTCCACCGTTTGAAGCATCTTCTGGCGAATCGGGAAGTCTGCTGTGTTCAGTTTGTTGTCCATTTGAATTTTATATGGGAAAAAGTCTAAATCTTTGTGCATAATTGACTGCAATGACTGTCTGCTTATACCCATTTGAGCAGATAAGCTTCTTGTCGAAACTCTTGGATTGTTTTGTATGGCAGCAGATACGACAGCGATTGTTTCCTCCGTCCGAACTGAAGGGTTTCGATGGTAAGGCCTTCTGTTGGCTGTCCCATGCTCTGCAAAATTGTTAACAAGTCTCATTATGGTCCATCTGCTCGCAGGATTGCCGCCAAACGTGCGCCTATACTCTGATTGGACCGAAACTACGGACAGCGATAGCTGCAGACAATACAAATTCTTATTTAAGTATCCCATTTATCCATTGTGTTTAAACTTAAAAATCACTCTTCAAAATAAAAAAAAAAAATTAACCAGATTCATTAAATAGAAAAAAGTAATTTTTTTTTTGGTAGCGGCTTTCATCAGCCACCGTGTACATAAAGGATGGGCCATGTAAAATTTGGAATTTGAACCTTCTATTATGTCGAAGCAGATGGAGTGATAAGCTGTTAGTTGAAGGTTAGCAATTTTCGAAATGGGTCGCTTTACGCTTGAAATAAATAAGCCCCTTTGGTCGCCCTTGACTAGTGCTACCAAGTGAGACATTTCATTCCAAAATCATGCCTTGTTTCAGCATGTTGGTAAGCGATTTCTAGCTCAACTCCCCGTTACAAACCTGTTTCTGAGTAAACACTATTTTTTCCTGGAAAATGCCATACTCAGAGCATATAGCTCATTCGCCCTACAAAATATTTTCCCGATTTCGTATCAAAAGTCCTAACAAAATTCGAAGTGTTCGCATTGGGATTTTTCCTGATTTGATTTAAAGTCAAGGGGCATTGACGAGGTAGTATTACTACGACAACAAACACACCAAGCCGACAACAATAGGCATTTTGCTTTGTCTGGTATTTTTCCACAATCAAATTCAGCACAAATCTATTCCAGGAATAAAATTAAACAAAAACGTATAAAAAATATGTTTGAGAAACAATAAATACCGAAGAACTGAGATGAATAATTAAGTGGTATCACCGCATCGATGCGCCTTGATTGAAATGGTTGCAAACAATCGTATTATTCGTTCGTAGTTTGAGATAAAACAGCGTTGCATAAAGCAAATCAAGCATTTTTTCCTGATTCCTAGACAAATAAGAAAAAATACCCGATCTGTCGTCTGTCAAAACATATGGGAAATCAAGACAATTTTCCTAATTTCTGCTTGAAATCAACAAAAGTGTCAAAATGAAGATAATCGATGCCAGTGCGAATGCAGTATTAAATAATGCCTGACTTCTGATTATTTGAATTCATCATTTCCTCGGGCGCTAACACAAACCACATTTTTTAATTTTTTTTACGACCACGCCAGATTCAAAAAGTAATGCTCACATAGGTAAATTATATTTCTTTGAAATTCCAAAAAAAAAAACATATTGTAAATTAAATTAGTATTGAAAATGTGTAAAATTTTACTTGAAAATTATGGTATTTCTGCCAATGACTGATATTATCTACTTGATTTTTGTGTGTTTATATAAGCAAAGGGTAAAATGAAAAGGAAAATCGAATTATTTTCTTCTATCCTGAGCAGAGTGTCATATTACTTTGCTGAAATTTCATTACATTACTTTTTGACCTTGAAGTTAATTGCCGATTCAATTAGTGCTCTCCAAAAAGGTCGCAAGGTCATTCGGCTAAACTCCCTGAATATCTGTTATACGCTTGTAATCCTCTTCATTCCCACAGCTTCTGCAGTAATAATGAGCTGGGATTCCACACCTACAGGCGTGTACGTCTATTAAACATTGTTTTGTCATCAGTTGTGCGAATGGCACCAGTGCTACCATTGCCATTCTCTGGATATTTTTCAACAGATTTCTGTCGCATTTACACTAACCTTAACCACACCAATCAATTTGAGATTAAATTGTCATTTCAGGTGGCAACTTTGTGATTAGACCAATTTAAAGCAATCGGTCAAATCGGCTGATATTTTGAACCGATCAGAATCAATAATATTGGTGGCGGCGGGAGGTTCAAACCAATTTTAGTGGAGGCGACTCGTCAGAGAATTTTCGATCGGCTTCCGTCTCCCAAACAGTTGATTTTTTGTGTATGTTTTTATTTTGGTTGCATTTATTTAGTAATTAGCAGTGTTGCATCAAATTGTAAACTAGTTTAAAGCGAAGTTAAAATTAAACTTCAGTTTTTCTAATCTGGGTTAGCGTCGGTTAAAGGAGTTAACCTTCGAAATTCGCTAATCTTGGTCGGTGTAAATGCTATATAGCAGTAGCTGGGTAGAAAGTTGTTATTAAATATTCCGTTTAAAATCGTGTAACTAAAGAGGACATTGCCATTACCGTAATTTATAATAAACAAGATTGCAATTCGAAGCAAAATAATATAAACATTGTATTGCTAAGGTGCCACATTGAAAACATACATGCGCCTGCAGAATTTCCAGAAGCATCAGGTTTAGTGAAGACAATCTCCTCGAAATTTTATGTTTTGTATTAAAGCCAGTTCATACTTCAGTCATTGTCTGTATGTGGTACAGACAATTTTCCTAAGGGATAATGCTAAATTTCTAGCTGTTATTCAACAGAAAGCTTAGTTTCAAGTCAGAGACTAAGTCAGTGTGCACAAAAACCAAAACGGATCCGTTTCGATCTTGTGACTGGCCCGTAAAATCATAAAAAAGTGAAATGTGGGTTCTCCAACCCGTTTCGAACCCGTTGAGAGCCCGTATTTCGATTTGGCGGATCCGTTTCGAAACCGGTTTGAGGCCGTAAAAATATACAAAGCGAATCAGTGAAATAGTTAATGTGGCCGTAACTGATGTCTGATTCGGACAAAATGAGTACGAGTACATCTCGAATTCGGAGCGGATTCATATAGCACACTGGGTATGGATAGGATCCACAGTGGCCCTATATTCGTGTCAACGGGCCATCAAAAATAGTTTACTGAATATATACAACAGTTGTCCGCTATATGTTGCTGTTGACAAAAGCCCAGAGAACCTCTTAACACATGCCGAGGGTTTGGTGGTTATCCACCACCTGTTACCATTAGATATGTTAGGAAGGTGAATTTCTGCATCGCCGGAAATACAACTAAGACATTCCTCGCGATGTATCAACGTTTCATATGGTCGTTGGACGATTTCAAGAGATTAGATACAATTTACATTAGAAGTGGATTACATGACTTCTGCATTCGAGAGAAACTTCACGTATATTACAGACAGGCAGGACTTGCAGGTATGCGTACCAGATTACAGAAGGTATTTAAGCCTTTACGCTGATGGCTCCAAACTAGGTGTCCAAGTAGGCTTTGGAATATATTCTAAAGGATTGGAGAGAGCTTTTCAAAACCAGTGAGCTGTGCGCTTTCTAGTTTTATACTAACTGATCATATGGTGTCAGTCGCAACGCCTATAGGGTCAATCAAAAGGTATTTTACTCCATTACCTTGAATGAGCAAAGGTCAGATGGGATAGGACGGAAACGTGACGCATATCCAGGAACACATGGCCAGAATATATCACTCACCGGACTAACACCCTGATTAGCCAAAATCGAGGGAACATATCAAGGCCAAATGCCGTGCTGACCGCGCAGTGGTCACGCCAAACGGCTGAATCTACCGTATAATGACCACAGTCGTTCCTGCGAAGACACAAAAGGAACATCTCCTCTGCAGTTGTCCGGCTCTAATGAATAGACGCACAAACACTATAGGTCGGCCCTTTCTGCAAAACCTCACTGAGATACACGAGACAGATCTAGGGGATCTAATGAGGTATCTCCGATTAACAGAATGGATAGAGACACTGTACATTAGACTCTCCGGAGTGATGTGGTATGCAAAAAGCTGTCTCAAGACCTAATAGATTGCCATCAACGCAATTTGTGGATAAACTTATGAAGCAAGTTTGTCACCCCGGTCATTATTGGACAAAAACACCTCGAGTACGTGCACGTCCAACTAATGTCTCTGGGCGCCGTGATAGATAAGTGTTACGCAAACAATTCCGAGTCCATTGAGGCATAAAAACACGAAATTGACGCTGTTGTTCACGAGATGGAGTCAAAAATAATCGAAGATGTACTGAAAAATTGGGTAGATCGAGTGAAGTATTGTAAAGCAAGTCGTGGAAGCTATTTGAACGATGTTATGTTTCAGGCATGACAACAAAATCAAAAGTAAAGTGGCCATCGGTGGTGCAATGGCTAGTGTGTGCGCCTATTGTATATGAGACCCTGGGATCGATCCCTGCTCTGACCACCTTAAATTTCTTTCGGCGGCGGTCACCTCACATTGTGACGGCGACAGTATCGAGTATTTAGTCATGAAAAGCTTCTCAAAATACCCTTCGGAATTGGTGCAAAAACCGTAGGTCCCAATAAGTGAGTATACAACTAGAAAGCGCTCATCTCACTGGTTGTGAGAAGCTCTTCCCAATTCCTTCATGGGATGTAATGGGAACCATTCACCATTTTACTAACAAAATCATAATCTTTAAGAAATTTATATTGGAATTAGTGCGGACACTTCATGATCAATACAGGAGAACACAGTTTCATAATTAGAAACATCAGACAATCACCATTAGAGTTTAAAGCACGAGCTGAAGCAGGAACATGTGGAGCAGAGCAGGATCAAGATATGTCGTAATTGTATTAATTGAGCGATAATCAGGAACATCAGGACAACATCATAATAGCGCCTTTACATGCACTCTTTTATCATGATAATATTGTGATTATCATTCTACGGCAAAAAGTTGTTTACATGCATTTTTACTCGATTCAGTTTTGAAATTGTTGTATTTCATGATGGCATTATGGTGTTATACCAGGTGACCAGGTGACGGCAGGAGAATTTGCATATGTTAGTATCATATAGTTCTGTCAGGCAGTCATATAATTATTTGTAAAAATCACTCTTTATTTAATTAACGGCATTTTTATGTTGAATTTATTTAGAATTCTCGACTTTTTGGAAGTATTTAGAAAATTACGAAACAAAGTAAAATCAGCTGTTCTTAGAACACTACGTCTCATATCAACCATTTTTAATGTGTTGTCATTAATGTACGTGTTCAGTGAAGTTCGTTTCCTTTAATTCCCATATCCGATTCATGTTCACACAGTCTCATACTGAAAGTGCGTATACAACGCGGTTGAAATGATTTGTGACATGATAATAACATTGTCGAGGTAAATTTTGATCACATGATTTGTCGATTATCGAGTCGATCTGCAAGATCGAATGCATGTAAACACCCTATAAGATATTGGTAGAGGAAACAGTAGCTGAGTACGATCATCTGGAACATGATGAATTATGTACATGTCGTTTAATTATATTCAATGAATCGGATACGGCTAAAGTATTATATATTGTAACGTGACGTCATGATCTGTCCGTATATAATAACATACACTCACCTAAGCATACACAACATCTATCACTCGCACCAACCACCGCGAACAATCACACTCACTGACAAACACACAAGCTCTGCCGACGTTGTACACATATTAGCAGCGAACTAGTTAATGACCACACGAGAATGAGTGATTGCATGTAATTCTCATTCGCGTCACTACAGCGATGGTACTTAGTGTTAAGGTACAACCAGATAAGATTATCGCATTTTATCTGGGACTCTATTTCTGCGAATGACAGGAGCAATTTTGGGATCCGGTCTTTAGTAATGGCGGTGGAAATACAGGGGCTTTGGCTCACCGTTCCTGCACAGGGGCTTTGGCTCACCGTTCCTACACAGGGGCTTAGGCTCATTGTTCCTACACAGGGGCTTCGGCTCATTGTTCCTACACAGGTACTTCGGCTCACTGTTCCTACACAGGAGTTTCGGCTCACTGTTCCTACACAGGGGCTTCGGCTCACTGTTACTACACTGGACATTCGGCTCACTGTTCCTATGTAACCAGTGTTGCCAGAAGCTGTCACAAAAAACATGCCAAAAAACGTGCAATTTGCAAAAAAAAAGTGCTACAACTGAAACGATCAAAAATTGTAGTACTGCGGCACTTTACGGCCTTATATTCGATAAAAAACACAATTTCGTAAACCATACATATTTGAACACCCTCGCCCATATATCATTTGATATGTACAAAATTGTAGCGCATAGAAGAAGTTTTTGGACTTTTGAGCCGTGCCCATCTGTCTGTATAACTGGTTGGCTGTCATTGCCAATTATTTAATCAGACTTAGTTTGAGATTGAAAATAGATGTTCTGATCAGGGTTTAAACTTCGTGGCTGATTTTCATTGCTAAACTGGTTTACTGACAGTGACTGCGAAAATGATCCGAACAAACTGACATGAAACCGCAAACACAAAAAATGATTTTATCTGCAACGTCTGCGTCTTGGTTTGTAGGGGGCAATCGACGTCATTGTCCAAATTGTGATCGATTGTCTAACCGTCATTGGATATCTCAGGTACCAGTAGCGCGGGGATTTGATCTCTCCATATTCCCAACATGCTCTACACATCTTCAATGAGATTTCCGTAATTGTTTTTACAGAAAGGGGCCTTTGACTTTTTGGTCGAATTTTTGGGCTTTGTTTTGCCTTCTGTGTGTCTCAATTTGCTTACCCTCGCGCTTTCTGCACTGCCGTTTCTTACACCTAAAGAAGTGGTTTGCCTCCTTTCTTTTTCCCCTATACCGCTCAGTCGCAGGTCGCGTTACAATTGGTTGACGCATTGCCATACGTGCAGAGTTCTTGTCATCATTCGCTATGCCAGTCTTCATCGTATCAAGGTTTGGTGCGAAGCGGTTTTTCAAAACCAAGTACGGTTGTTGCGGCAGTTTTAATAGAGTCGGAAATAGGCTTCCACTGCGCTTCAGGATCGTCATCGGGCGGGGTGGGATCTGTACCAAAAGTTGCAAGAGTATCCTGGAGTAGGCTCTGGCTACATCTGGTAATTGCAGCTTTCTCTGCGTCCGGTTTCGTACGATTTTCGCGCTACTTAATCTAGTGCGTCTATTCGATTTTGACCAGTAATATACTTAGGGGAAAATACAAATTTATTTATGTTTGTTAGGGTCATGTTCTTTAATATTATTTAATTTAATGAAATTGGGATTAAAAAGTCTAGTAGACCAGCATACTCTTGCAGTAAAGTATTTTTTAAATGCCAACTTATGTCCATATTTGACATCCACACCCGTTATAATTCTATATGTGTTACAATTCCTGGTTGAAAATAAGCGTTATTTCAGACTTCAGTTCCGAAAACAGTCATACGTTATAGAAATAATGCAATTTATCGACAAAAAAATGCTAAAAATTAAGCAAGAAACGTTAAAAGTTAGCAAAAATTGCCGAAAAAAGTGCTAAAAAGCATTTAACATGGTTTTCCTGAAAAAAAGTGCAGAAGCCAAAAAAGAAGCTAGAATTGCACTTAAAGTGCTAAACTGGCAACACTGTATTTAACCCACCCGAAGATAACCGATACCGATCCGTTCTCACCGGACATGCAATGCACATATCTAGCCAGCATCCCGCATATCCGATACCGATCCACGCAGCGAATCTGAATAATCGCGTATGCAAGACACTGAGTTTCCGAATATCTTAGAATCTACTAGTCCGCAACCTGCCTCAGACGATTTGCCAAACCAAGGCTAGTATTTCCAGAAGAGTGTTGTCTAGCCGATACAAGTGCCCCCAGAAGAGTGGTGTCAAGCCGAGACAAGTGCCCCCAGAAGAGTGTTGTCAACCAAGACGAGTGTTCTCAAGCTAAGAGGAGTGTTCTCACCGAGTGTAGCAGTTGATGTTATTCCTGTAAATCAAATTATTTTGTAAATTAAAGATCAATACAGAATCTGAATACAAACCCCCGAAAAGGGTAAACTATTATGTTCTTATTTCGTAAGATTTGGTGGATCCTAACGAAAGACTCTGGACATGGCTGAGCTTACCTCAACCCTCGACAAAACCACGTTACAACATTTCGTTATAAATGAGAGAATCGCGGTGAAAGGGATTATAACAGTCATGATCAAAAGACGAACAAACAGACGTTTGGTGACGTCGTTTGCCCACCTATTGCAAATACGGCCACATTTTCCGTTGTATGGAACTAATAAAGTAATCGAAATACTGATATAAGTTTTCCACTTGGGAGTATTTTGTAGTTTACAAAATAAAATATTTACTATATTTTTAATTATATTAAAGTTCACAAATAAATAATAATAATAATTGAATAATTTGTGGCAGCCGTTCGTGCAATTATTAGTGTGCACGGCTCTTGTACAGGAGAACATGGGTTCGATTCGTGCTCAGAATACCTTACATTTCGTTCGTCGGTGGTCACCACGCTTAGGGATACCATGGAGTACTTAGCCATGAAAAATGCTTCTCAAAATAATGTTCGGAACCGATGTAAAATGTTAGGCCCCAATCAGTGACTGTACATATAGAAAGCGCACAGCTCACTAGTTGTGAGAAACTCTCCCCAATTCGTTCATGGGATGTAATGAAAACCTAATTTTTGTAATTGAAAAAATTAGTCTTCTTTTTGCAACAGAAATATTGTTTTTAATCTCAGCTGTTTAAGTAATTTGTGGCATAACAACTAATATTGTCAAAAAACTGAGTGAAAAGAACACCTCGCTGCGTTTTGGTAAATCACAATATAAAATTCACTCCGTATCAGTGGACAAAAATGGCATAGAATACTCAAACCCGCAGGGGTTTGGAAATAATTTATGAAAATGTAAGAATACGAAAAAATACAACAAAAAGAAGTGAATTGAGTGGTGGGCCAAGGACTGTTGGAATGGAAAACGAAAATCTACCACAAATGTAAAAGTCAGTCGTCGTTGTCATCATCCTGCGAGATAAACAATATGACTTGGATTTCTTAAAAATTTTACTTCTCTTTTTATCTTGTAGTATCCTGAGCGGACAAGGAAGTTCCACTTGGGGTTTTGTTAAAATTAAAAAAAAAGTTTTCTTTTATATTGTCACTTTAACACTTAAAAGATAAAATAAATGAGAACTTAGGGGAGATGCGTAGGATTTAAGTCCCATATGGGTTATATGAAATAGATATAAACTTTGCTGGTTATTTAGGTTTAGGTTCCACGCAATATAATTAGCCAAATGGCTACAAATATGTTTGGATTATATTGTTGTAACTTTGTCAAAAAATTATTGTTGTTACACAATATAAATTTGTTCCTTATTACAATACTTGTGGTTACACAACTAATTTGAATGTATTCTTTACTTAAATTCAATGGAAAAGTTATGAAAAGTACGACAAAATATTTTAATAACAATGTCATTATTTTACCTCAGATAATATTCATAATATCTATAAAGCATGAAAATATAAAAATAATAATCTGTTAAATCTACATTCTTACTATTATTACTTATATGAGGTGAATTTGATATGTCCTTTCAGTTATCCTTACAGACTTTTACCTAGAAATCTGGCAGAAAACAAAGATATTTTGCATATACGAAACAGGACTGTACAGTTTGTAACAGTCTTGTTGTTTTGAAATATTCAGAAAGAAATGCTTCTTTATTGGTTAGGTTAGGTAGAAGTGGCTGCCAATATTGGCAGACTTGGTCCATTGAACATCCGTGTGATACCCCGGGACGTCATATTCCGTTCTCAAATTGGCCTGCATTGGTTAAGGGGAGTATGATACCTCGTCCCGATATTTGAGAATATGGCTGACGAAGAGACGTACATTAGTACCTGGCGAAATATTAGTACCATGCAAAAAGGTCCTAAGATTGCTCAGGTTAACTTCGTGCATATTTGTCAGATCCAATATTAAGTAATATCCTAAATATTTTCACCTATTCATTCAAAATGTCTGGCAGGAGCATAAGCGATATTCGACGACCTCGTCCTCTTTATCCCCACAGCTTATATAGTAAGGTTGCCCTGAGATTCCCAACCTAGACGTAAGTCTGCCTACTAAACAGTGCCCAGTGATCACAGCTACTACCACAGGGAAATCTTACCTAGAAAAGTATATAAAATTTAGTGTACGATTCAGGCCAAAACTTTGTCATTCTTGGTGCGTGCACGGGCTTTTGTACATGAAAACGTGGATTTAATCATTGCTCTGATCACCTTACATTTATTTCGACGGCGGTAACCTCGCTAAGTGACGGAGACACTATCGAATATTTAGTCATGCAAAAGCTTCTCACAATACCGTTTGGAACCGGTGTAAAACTGTTGTGAGTATGATTAGTTGGTTCGTGTGGTTGCTAAAGATACTTTTAGCTTCAATTAGTGCCTTGAGACACCGTTTTGCATACCACATCACTCCGGGGAGTCTAATGTACCGTGTCTACATCCATTCTGTTAATCGGAGATACCTCATTAGATCCCCTAGACCTATATCGTGTATCTCAGTGAGGTTGTGCAGAAAGGGACGACCTGTAGTGTTTATGCGTCTATTCATTAACACCGGACAACTGCAGAGTAGTACGAATGCCCTTTCAATCCCTAGGAGATCCTTGTATCCAACTAAGAAGCACATTGTCCAAACGACCGAGCTCGACAAGTTTTTCCTTACATTTATTAACGAGTTTACATGCAGTGTTGTTAGATTTAGGTGATAGGAGAGCCGCTTGGCTATCTAACTACAAATATTCCAATGCTCCCTGTTCTCCGTTGTAATATAAGTTCGGCGCAGGCTTCCTTGATGGCCAGTACCTCCGCTAGGAAAAAGCTGTTCTTGTCTGGGAGTTTGAATGACAAATTGAGGCTTGCCTCTTCGGAGAAGACACCCGAGGGGGTTCCACATTCCATTTTTGATCCGTCCGAAAATACTTTGGTGTCATAACCTATCAGTGGTTCCCCTTTAACCCACTCTATTCTCCTGGAGAACCTGACATCGAATAGGTTATCGAACGTTAATGAGGGGGTGCAGTAAGTAATTGGTGGATATATTTAGTTCCCTTGGGATTATCTGTAGTATTTTCGCATGTCCATATGCGTTGCTTTTCCAGATTGCAAGGTCATTTAGTAGGGTAGCACTCCAGACCGCACTAGCTATTGTGTGAAGGTCAATTGGTATAATGTGTAGCATTGCATTAAGGGCTTCAGCTGGACACGTCCTCATTGCCCTTGTTATGCCGATGCAAGCTGATCTCTATACTCTAAACAACAGTTTCATGGTGAACGTCTTCCCTGCGACAAGCCACCATACCATTGCTCCGTAGCAGAGTATTGGTCCGATTATACTAGTGTATATCCATAGCATCATTTTCGGTCGGAGAGCCCCTTCGGCTTCCGAACATTTTCCGACAAGCGTAGTACGCAACGGTTGCTTTCTGTGCGCGGTGCTCTATGTTACCCTTCCAGGACAATTTAGGGTCTGGAATCACGCCCAAGTACTTGGCGTGTGTTGACAGTGGAATCTCTATTCCACTTAGCCGAGGAGGATTAAACTTTGGTGTCTTCGTTTTCGTGGTAAAAAGCATGACCTCAGTTTTCCCTGGATTCGCTACAAGACCACTCCCAGTAGCCCAGGCGTTAAGTGATTTCAGGGCCCCATTCCTGATTTTGCTCAACACGGATGGGATGGAATTCGACTCGGGCACTTCAAAAATTGGTTGCGATCGGTCGAATTAAAATTGGTGTCCTGTGATAGATCCATAAGCCGCTTGTCATCATTAATACTTTTAGTTGGAACATTAGTCGATGTAGCATGAAATCATTAAAGTGTTTGGGATGTAGTTATACTATGTTTACCATTGACTAATTAGTCATAAGTTAATATTTAACTAATAGACCATTAAACCAAGTTTAACTCAAAAAATACCTCCAATACTTTTTAACGTTCGCGTTGAGTTTTATTGAATCACCACCTCTTAGTCTCCACATCATTTTCATTTTCTTCTTTAATCAATGTTTTATTGTTGTTTTAAGGAAGCAAAACAATAGATGAAGAATAAGAAGAAGAACTGGGAATAGCCAGCGAAGTTTACACGTAATCTTACAGACATATAAAATATGTATGTATGTATCACTTTACCTACCGACAATCACAAAATATTGTACATACAGACGACTACTGCTACCACATTCAGCTTAACTTTTGGGAGCAGTCATCAGTCTCCATCTATCCCAACCTCCCCTATTTGTCGTTCCCGTTCGGTGCTCACCACTTATGTATAAACTATGACCAGAAAATGTATTTTCCTTTTGCTCCTGTACTGCTGCTGCTGTTGTTGTGTTTTTGTTTTTGGTGGGGTCTATGACTGCAGTCATAGTCCTGTCATTTGGGTTTTTTTTTGTTGCTCCTGCTTCTTTTTGTCCTCGTTCTCCATTTGGTATTTCCATTTCTAGCATCGGGGGTTTCCCAACCATGTTGTAGTCGATTGGAGGGTTTTTTCATACCCGTTTCGTTAGTTGTGTATTTTGCTTTGTGTGTATAATTCGATAGCTTAGCATGTGTTTGCTTCTCATAATAGTGGCAGGACTCAGCGAATACAAAAAGGACTTTAGTGCAAAATCACCATAACTCTGGTGAAAATTCACTAATCACTTATTCCGTACCAAACCCATTGTGAGTCTTGTGCTTTCTGTTTTGAATTACACCACACATGGTGTTGGTGTCCCGCTCTCTCTTTCTCTCTCTCTTTCCCTATCTCTGAAATCTCTGTATTCCACTCTCTTGGAAATGTCATGTTGCCGCATAGTTGGTTTCTATATTACCCTGTCATTCCGTTTTCCCTTGTTTGCTGGTTTTTATCCTGTTTTATCGTTTCGTTTGTTTTTGGATGTTTGCCAAAAATGTTCAACCGCCTGCTTATCCCGTTCATGTGGGTTGTGATTTCTTGGTACGAATAAACAAAATTCTCTCATTTATCACTCTCTCTTCGTTGTTGCCGTAGGGTGTAGAAATTTTTCGTATGTGTTATCCTTTTTTCACTCTCTTTGTTTCCAATTGCAAATTTGTGTCTGTTTGTGTACTTCTGTTATTTTAGTTATACTTTTCAAAAGTTTCCGGACTTGTTCAAAGGGAATTGTTGTGAAATTGGGGAAAAATATTGAATACTATGACGACAGGATAGGCAGAATTGAAACCAAGTATTCCATATAAAAATCCATGCGAAGAAAAATGCGAGTAATGAAAAGAATTTGCAGTTCTCTTCTATTCGCTGGAGCATAAAGCATACTTGGATAGTATTAACAATTTGTATGTGGGCCGAATATGAGGAAGACCATCATTGTGGGTCTGAACTCTAATCCAGATGCATAAAAGTCGCACGCACACGTCAGCCACACCAGCTCACAAGGTGTCAAATATTACATTACAGTGATCCTGCATGTTAAGAAAGTTTATATGGCAAGAGGCTAAATTTATGAGGAGGTTTCATTTCGCTCATTGTAGAAGGTTACCCAACTTGGCGAGCTCGCTCAGCTGTTGGTGCAAAATGTAACGGTTATAACCAAGCTAAAGTATGAGAAGTTCATACTACAAGTTTACAAGGTCAGAAATATTTTTCTAATGGAACTTTTGTACATGCGAAAGTCAATTCGATTCTGCTCTAACCACCATACATTTCCTTCGACGACTGTCACGTCGCTTGGCCACACTATCGAGTAATAGATCATGACTTCTCAAAAACCTTTCGAAACCGGTGAAAAACTATGAATCACAATCAGTGAGTCTCAATATAGAAAGCGGACAGCGCACAGTTCTCGTGCTGATCGTGTTAGGCTCTTCCCTGTCACTTCATGGAAAATTATTTATTTATTTTAATATATTTACTATTCAGCAAAGCACACTGGCTGTCAGAACTAGTTTCGAACTCCGTGAGAAGTTCTTAATCAAATGCGCAACTGTCAGCCTGAATTGATGGCATCGTTGGATCATAAATCATTAGTATCGATAGAATATCCCTACGTATTAACTCACACCCTAAAAAGACAATTATTCCAATACACCATCATAATGTTCTTTTCCTCCAAGTTCATTTCTCCTCGCGCATTCTCGCATAGTTTCAGAGCTAAACTAGGTTAGGTAGAAGTGGCTGCCATTGAGCTGGTATGGTTATGGGGCATTCAAGCCTTAAGATACCTCATCCCGACATTCTAGGATGTGGCTGAAGAAGCGCTTTGAGGTTAGTTTTTTTCTAGAACACAGTGTTGTATTTCCTGTGAGTATGGTTTTCAATGACCAGGCTGATGTCAGTTATATTAAAATTATATTTTTATGACCAATTTTGTTATTCTAACGTATGAGAAGTTCACTGGATTATTAAATTTTTCGGTTTTGTTTTTGTGTCCTTTGCTTCTGACCTACAATGGGTAGGTTGCTTCTAGAAATGTATCTTTTATTCTCAGAGGTGGGCACACACTGTGCCAATGTAGGTATAACACCCTCTGGATTCATTCCAAATGAATCTTCAGGTCCTACGCTGGACCCCTTTATGTCAGGATGATGATGAGGACGATGCTACTATAGCCATGCCATTCTTCCGATTGCTATTTTCAAAAAATTCCTATTCGAGTTGGTTCTACTAATGTGCAACACTATATGGACGTCCAATTAGTCTTGACGGTTGACGGTAAGCGATCAGCTGTTTGAGTTGGGGTTGCATTTTGCATGTGTTAGAGAGAGACAACTAAAATTGACCGTTAACGACGGTAGACTTCTGCAGGTTGCAGAATCAACCGTCAGCCGTCAAGACCGATCAGCTGTTATTGTTATTGCTTTTACTTCGACATTTTGTGCGCGGCAATACACAATTACACGGCAACCGCCATTTTCTTTTTATTTTTAATTTTTTTATTTGACACCATCACTTTGTAACACAAAACTCACGCATGCAAATTATATTTTGTACAAATGCTCTTCGATCAGTTTTTTTTGTTTTATTTTCTCTTTCTACCGTCTAACCGTCATAACTAACCGCGCAATATTGAGTAGAACGTCACCCGTCAACTGTCAAGACTAATTGGACCTTTAAATACTTCAATTCTCCGGTCGCTTAAAACTTCACTTTACATGGCTTCTGATTGTAACGATGGCGATTGACAAATTATGCTTTCCGTTTGCTTGGCGCCTTCTAAGTAAGCTCGGCTGATGTTCGCCATTGCAAATTTCGATTTACCGATATTGCGTCAGCCAATCTTTTCAATAGTATTTGTGATGTCATGATGCTATTTTGCGTATAAAATATTCTAGTTCCCTTTTGTTTATCTTTTGACAGTTTGCCTTGGTGCATTATGCTAGGTGGTATGTATAACTTGAATCGGTCGGGTATCAAGCGTTACCACTAGGTGGAGCCGCTGGCGTCATTAGCGGCGATACTGCGCCGCCACATTTTTTTGTAAGAGTTGGTTGTACTAAGATTGAAAGCCCATTTTCAAGAATTGGTGTTATTAAAATACTTTTATGTCTATCTCACGCTTGTCGATTTGTATCCTTTGTTTGTCCAAGTACATTGAAAAGGATATGTGCATATTCGATATGTGATCTTCAATGATCCAAGACTAATGGGGCCCTTTACATTTGCATATCAGTACACGTAACTAATGGACTTTAGAAACACATACTTAATATAGGAGAAGCTATGTTGCTAATCTTCTTCCTCAGTATTTCCCTTAATCTAATAAGAAAAACGTACACCAGCTACCTATCTCTTATTCCCAGCCCCCATTTCATTTAATTTCGAATTTTGCTTTAATTCTTACACCGCTGTCCTGCCAACTTCTTCCTTACATCTTATTAATTATTTTTTGGTCAATTGTCGTTGTTGTTACCGCTTTGAAATTTCTGGTTTTGTTTTTCCCCATTCCTTTTTAAGCCAACAACATTGATTTCTTTCATATTTCATTGATTAGAAGGTATTTTTGAGGTTAAAATCCTGTGGTTTATGGAAAGGCATAAAGAAGGAAAGAAACTAAAAACCCAAATGTGAAAAGCGATGAAAGGACAACCAAGAAATGTGAATCAAAACACATTGATGTGTGTTCTTAAAAGTCGATAACACTCTCTGCCTATCTCTCGCTTACTGTCTCGTTTTTGTTTTGTTCTGTATTCTTTTTACTGAATTTTTATTTGTTTGTTTGTTCACTATGTGAAAAAGCCGCCTTGATATTGATGATGATAAATGTGCGATATTATATACAAATATGTATATTTATTATATGTATCTCAGATATTATCTTCGGCTTCGTACTCTCTTTTCAAAGAGTATAGCTCTCGCAGTGTGGTGTGTTTAAGCCATTTATGCAAAAGTGTTTCATTCCGATTTGTAGTGGGAGTAACACGTTCCATATTCCATCTGTAGCACTTGTGTTCTCTCTCACTGCGCTAACAGACCCCAACCTAAATCACGTTCGCGTCATATGTCGCACACGACTAACTAAACTAAAAAGTGTAGTTAGAATGGAATGTATCTTTTAAATTAACAGTGCTTTCAAATTTGGATCTCTTTTCAATGTCACACATAGAAAGGCATACAAATAGATAAAATATATAGTTGTGGTTTAGTGATTCAAACAATTTTCATTACGTTAAGTCTTGTTTAACCTAATGCAGTGTGGAGAAGGATACTGATGATGTGACATGGTAGGCATTGAAATAAATACTAAATTTAAAACACTGTATGATTTTATATAAATCGAATATCATCAACTTTTAAATGCAATTCGTATTTTGTTCACATACTACAGGTAGGGGTACCAATTGAACTACAATAAGAAATTCGAATAACTTTTTTTTAATCAATATATTTCATATATTTTTATTTATTGTATAGAAATTTAAATTTTATTTTATATAGCTATTTGCTTTTGAAGATGATAGACAATAAATGACCTCCACGCATATGCAGCAACTGATCAGAAAATTATTCATTACGGCCTGAATTATTATTTTAATGGCTCAATTATTATTTTAATGGGCTCCTTCAATTCAGTCAAATGCCTTGGTTTCGTTTTGTGTACCTCTAGCTTGATATAACTTCATATAAAAAGTCTGTTGAAGTCAGTTCAGGTGACCTTGTAGGCCAGCGGAAATTGGAGTTTCTGGTTATTAATTTGTTTGGGAATTTTCGTTGGACGTCCGCCATAAGCGTTATGGCTATGTGTGCAGTTGCTACACCTTGTTGCGACACTATCGAGTACTTAGCCATAACAAAGCTTCTCAAAATAGCGTTCAGAACCGGTGTAGAACTGTAGGTCCCAATCAGTGAGTGAAACATTAGAAAGCGCATAGCTCACTGGTTGTGAGAAGCTCTCCCAAATCCCTTCATGTGATGTAAGAGAAAACCAATTTTTTTATGAGCTGCGAGCTAAAGAGCTCATTTCAGTTCAACTTGTAGTAAGTACAGGGTGTCTGGTGGCAAATTTCTATTTTCCAATACGATTATTTCAATAATTAATAAGCGGTTCTGAGGGCGAGTGGCGCTATTGGAAATATCGAGTATGCGGATTTGTCAGTCACGATGTCGCAGAGGTCGAGTGAGCATCGTGCGTTCGCTGTGGATACAGTTTTTAAGAGTAATGATTCTTACGTAATTGCTCGTCGACAATTTTGTTCAAAGTTCGGTATTCGGCGAGTAAGTGATGGACCGAGTGTAAATTTAATACGTTCGTGGGTGCAGAGATTCCGCGCAACTGCCTAGTCGATCTTCAAGGACTCCCGAAAACATTGAACTGGTTGAAAGCAGTTTAAGGGAAAATTCGCGACTTTCAATACGGAAAAGAGCAGCATCACTGGGACTTACAAGAGCAATTATTCATGAAATTGTAAAAAAGAATCTGAAGTTCCATCCTTTTAAAATTCAAAGCGTTCCAGAACTGAAATAAAGTGAGTTCGATTTACGCAACAATTTTTGTGAAACGATGTTGGAGCGTTTGCGCCTCCCATTTTTTGGAGCGACGGGCTCATTTTCACTTAAACGGCGACGTCAACAAGCAAAACTGCCGTTACTGGTCTACAAGAACCCGCAACCCTCGATTGAAACATCAAAAACCATTGCATTGCCCCAGGGTAACTCTTTGGGGTGCCTTATCCACTCATGAGATAATTGGACAATTTTTTTCTCCAAAAATTCTCTCTCTTTGTGTCAATTATTATGTTTTTTATTTAAGTTTGAAAATATAAAGACACCCTATGTTAGTTCAATCGTAGCGAATAATCACAAAATGGTCTAATTTTTGCAAATTTCTAACATGTTTGAGAAGCTATTTGACAAGCTTTTTCATGGCTAACTACTCGATAGTGGTCGCTGTCACTAAGCGAGATGTCCACCGCCGAAGGAAATTCATGGTGGTCAGCGCAGGGATCGAATCTAGGAACTCATGTACAAGAGGCGCGCACACTACCACCATTGCACCGCCGGCGGCCACTGTTGCACCTCATATGAACTGTTAAACTAAAATGATACAATGATGTAAAATGAACTAGTGAACTAAATGATAAATGAAGATTAATGTATGAGAAAGAAATTCATACTACAAGCTTACTAGGTCAGGAACATTTTTCTAATTGAACAATGGTTGGTTTTTGTTGGAAATAATAGACAATTTAGTTAAGCACACTCACTGGCGTGACTAGTTTCGAACTCCGTGACAGGTTCATCATCAGTTCATTGTTCATTGCAGTGCTTAGAGGTGAGTTTTAATCTATATCGTAGAGTTGTATTTTTCCGTGGTATAGCTTTTTGAATGATGTTCACGGTTGACGTCGGTCTTGATGACTGGCATTAGCAAGATTGCCGGTGGTGACAAATTTTTCGTCTAAATGCTTAATGGTGTGGTTGGAAGGCGTTCTCCTTACTCGATATTTTGCACGATACACACCTTGCGTTCTCACAACTGAGTACTGGATTTGCTGCACGATAACAGCGCGTTGTGGTGGCGTGTACTAGAGTTGGGCAGTTCATGAACTATATAGTTCATTTAGGGTGCCCAGACGGCACCCTCGCAAACATATTGCACATGTATGTATGTGTATGTTGTTATGCCCGGGCACCATAAATGAACGAGTTCGACACAAGTCTAGCGTGTACTGTTCCATGGCACAAATTCACTTCGACTGACGCTTCTTCGAACGCGGTTTGTCATAAACCGATCCGAGGGATATCCATGACACAGCTGATCGACTATGTAGTATGAAAATTGTGTAAAACAGTGCGGATAGACGAGATAGCGATAAGCAACCAGAAGCAAACCATGCACCAAACTAAGTTTAAATGGTGTTTGATTGATACTAATGACAGCTAAATTATGTTTTATGTAGGTTGCATCGAACGAAAATATGAATTCCCTTTAATTTCTGTACGTGTTATGTCCAACCAAAGAGTACAATTCAACAGCAACTCGAACACGATGAAATGGCCTACTACCTTGTCGTCATCGAAAGAACGTAAAGATAGGGATATAAACTCTTGTCTATCTGAAAACCAGACAAAGTTATAGGGTTGCCAGATGCCAAAAGTTTGAGTGGTGCATCCGTTATATATTGTAGCTGACCAACATGAGTGTTTTTGGCCACGCAGTATAAAATTTGTTACTGCCTGTAAATGCTAGTGTAACATTTTTGCCAAATCTATGTAGGAACTCCCTCATTGTACATGTACATAAGTTCTGGGTTTCGTGAAAGAGAGTTTCATTACCACTATGTTTCGTTTCACTGTCATCTGTGTTTGTTGACTAAAAAACACATGTTCTTTTGACGTTTGTGTCGCTCACTCTTCAGGTTCAAGTTGCGTTTTCACTCTCTTATATAGTTTTCTCTTGGAATTTGCTATTTTGCTTCATGTATAATTTTTTGACAGTATCGTCTGATTGTTTTTATAGATGTACTTCTCTTCTTCTCTCTTCTCTTTCTCTCTGTACTTGTTTATTACAATTTCTGTATATCCTGCTCTTTTTCAATATTTTGCTCGTTTGTTAAGGTGTTTTTTGCGGTGTTTTGGTTTTGAAGTATTATTTTGAAATTCATCTTCTCTATGTTATGGTACTTGCATTTCATACTCTATTATAGGAAGATAGAGATAAGAAGAGAGAGAGAGAGAGAGACTGAGAGAGATAGCTTCTAGAAATCATGTGTGCGTGTTAATATTATCCTTTCTGGAAACCGTTGTTGTTGTTTTCCCATTTGCAGTAGACAAGAGAATGAAGGTTTCTTCTTCTTTGCCATAATAAGTATCCGGGAAAATGTTTACAATTTGTATACAAATCAAAAGAAATATTACATTTTGATGTAACTAATTATTGGTGTAGAATAAAAGAATTGTATCCTTTGTGAAATCAAAAAGCGTGTACTGGCGTGGGTTTAGAAGAAACCAAAGTGAATTGCTGACATAAAAAATCAAGGCAACAAACAAAAAAAACCGAAAATGTGCAAAAACTAAATACGTTAAGAATCAACTCATTTATCTAAACTCCTTTTGATGGCGCACAAATTGCACCTTAATAATAATTTTCCATTTTCTTTCGCTTCCTTGCAGATTTCCAAATGAATCGTCGTGTTTAACGTAATGAGTAGTGGAGAAATTACCCAAAAAAAGAGGAAGACAATATGAAATACTACTGAAGAAAGAAATTACCGTATTGCAAATTTCATAAACAAGAGGACTAAAAGGATAAGGATCATTATGTCCTTTCGAAACATTAGAATAATAAAGTGAAATAAAACAATAATAATTGTAACTACACCCTTTGAAAACACAGACAAATATTCGCCAGTGTCCAGGATTTAACCGCATACAGGACGATAAAAGGATAACTTACGGTATTCGTGTTCACCGTTACATTCGTTTGATTTGTATATATGTAAACAATAATCGGTTTTTATAGTCGTTGTCGTATTCGTCGTCTTCATTGTCGTGATTGTGTCGCCTCGTTGTTGTCTATTCTAACCGTCTGTCTGTGTCGTGTCTCCTTAGTATCCCTCATTTGTATAATTTACGCGCCTGTAACATAACCATTATCCTGTGTACAAAATAAAAACAAATAAACGGAAAACCCGGAAATCGGTAAAACAAAACGTCAAAATAAACGCGCTCGGTGTAACAGCATTTTGCATTTTAAACCAAAGTAAATATTTACATGTGTTGTATGTACATATATACATAACTATATATTAATGTGTGTTGGTTGAGGTCTATAACCGAAGAAAAAATTGAAAAGCAAAAAGAAAACGACCTCGAAAACTCAACAAAAAGTGTAAAAAGCTGTAAAATTTACAACAACAAAGACAACAAAAAGATAACAAGATTTTGTAACGTGTTCTTTGCTACTCAGTGTTGTAACGCAATTTTTGGTTCGTCAGTCCCCCCCACTTCCATCACTACAATTTACAAAATACAACCGTGAAACAATTCCATACTCTCTCGGAATACCAACCCAGCCCACTACTACCACCTAACCCAGCCACCAGCAAACGCATCACTGGTATCAGCATCATCATCAAATACTATCTTTGGTTTCAGTTCTTATATTTGGATTAATAACTTCAGCACTCAAACGGATACGATAAAAAAAAACACTCGCTGGGCTAAAAATGGCCTTCCATTATAATTTTTAAAATCCTTTAATATTTTGCTGTATTTTTGGATAAAAAGGATTTTACATTCACTTTGGTTTTATTGCCAAAACCGAGTGAAACGGAACGAACGCCTATGCTCTTCAACATCATCGTCACTCAGCGTTATTAACTTCAGGATATATGTACCTCCATATCCATATGTACAACAAAAAAAGGTAAGTGTTTCCTCTTTGTATGAATACGAGGTTTTGTCGTATGACAGCCGACTATATGTATATTTGTATACATATATTTGAATATTTGTTGATAAGAAATATCTTTAAAGAACTGGCGAACCTCGAGGGACACGGTTTGGTTTTATTTATTGGGTAACCAAGAAGTAACCACGTTTTTCTCATATTCATAGATGGTGCTTTTGTTATTTTTGAAATGCTTTTGATCAGCTGCCTAAATTCTTTGTTATACAGTTACACAACTGACATTTCAAGCTTACATTTGTGAGATGTCAGATTAGTTTCAGTTGTCAGTTTTCATTTAAATCGTGTTGTGAATATGGATGATCAAAATGAGAATTTTCGTCATAATTTGCTATTTTATTTCCGAAAAGGCAAAAAGGCCGCGAAAGCTGGCTTACTTTTCTTTTTGGTGGAGTTTTATATATTGACCTAACTTTTTCAAATATGGACCAAAGGTCGAAATCCCTGACCCACTATATAGTCGTGGGGTACTTCCCTAAATTTTCGGGAACGTTTTGACGTATACCTTGTAAATATGGGGTGATTCCATAAGACCGCAAACTTGCTTTACGTATATAAATATTATTTCCCAAATTCATGTAACTTAATTCAGACCATAAAAAGTATGTTACGAGTAACATGTCACGAATGTATTCACCTTTTATCGTAACAGTGTTACCATCATAATTTTCGACGTAGTACGGCCTGATGACTTCGCCAGTCCAAAAACCACACCAAACAGTGACTCGTGGGTGCATCATGTTTTCTTGGATGACATGTGGATTTCCAGTACTCTAAATGCGGCAGTTTTGCTAGTTAACGTATCCGTTTAGGTGAAACTGTGCCTCATCGCTCATGATGATGTGGTTTTGGGAAAAAATTGGCATCAACTGCTTGTTGTTCAGTCATCCTGTTGGTAAATGTACGGCGCTGCAAATGGTCTATAGGCTTCAGTTCCTCAGTCAATTGAATTTTCCATGACTAAATCTGCCAAAGCCTTTGGTACCAATGATCTGAAAAAAAAAATAAAATAAAAAAAATGTGAACATATCACAAATAATTGCTGTCAAAGATCTGCTTTACAATTGAATCACCCTGTACAATTACAAGGATTCAGGTCAATGGGAAATGTTACGGTATTCGAGGGTCGTTAATCATATAACTTATTTTTTTATAACACTTCAAAAAAGCGGAACAAATTATAAACAAATTATCGATAATTCCCTTAGTTATCGACAAGTTGCAAAAATTTATAACTTTTTTTATTCAAATTTCCTCCAACAGGGGACAAATCGCAGTTGTTATGTTCGACAGATTTTTAACGAAATATTGATTCTTTGGATTATCACAATTGGCAAACAAAAATAGGCGAAATGTCAAACAAAAATATGCGTAATGTCACTCGATAACTCTGATGTTGTCGAGAAGCCGTTCATAAACCGTTTGTAAATATACGAGCTTCTGGTGGGAGTAAAGGAATAATAGATGTGTTTTCGTTATAAGCTAGCGATTATCGCTTGCTTGCTAGTAACCAAAACGCCTAACTAGTGATAATTTATTATAATATATATAATCGTCTTGCTCTAATGCATGGTTTGTAGTAACTCTGGAATATGTGTATAATCTTCCCCTTGTCTTTGACTCACAATGTCGATATCCAACACTGTTTTTCTGATTTGTTTATACTGGCAACTTTCTGTCTTTTTCAACCGGAAATACATATAACAAACGAATAATTCTCCAAGAACCAAATATGAGCAGTTTTGTAGTGCTTGACACATCCTTTCAGAATATGCCAACCACATATTTCAGAAGACCTTCAGAACCGAAAATGTTTAATTTTGAATTTCATATACGAAAACAGTTTTTCGCCCACTGTTCCTAAACGAAGAATTCTCACAGAAAATTTTAAATTCTGAATTTCTGAAGGTCCTTGGGAAATTCTAGATTTTATATTTCGAACACTGGCATATGTTTGGTTCGTGGAGAATTCTTCGTTTGGGCACAGTGGGCGAAAAACAGTTTTCGTATATGAAATTCAAAATGAAAATTTTTCGGTTCTTAAGGTCTTCTGAAATATGTGGTTGGCATATTCTGAAAAGATGAAGATTTCGAATTCTGAATTTCTGAAGGTCCTTGGGAAATTCTAGATTTTATATTTCGAAAACACTCTTTAAGGACTATCGACAGACATATGTTTGGTTAGTGGAGAATTCTTCATATAACCATATTTTGCTTTAATAGTCCCACTATATGTGACATATTTAAATACCAATATTTGGGAATTGGTTGCATATATATTAGTTTGTGCAGCAAATATATTTAGCTTGGAGTGTGTTTTTATTAATTACAGTATTTTAAATTTCTGCATCGATTATTTAATTGAAAAAATCAATAAATTCCCGATTTAACTTTAAAATAAAGTGTGTAACAGAGATCTGTTAGTTGAATAGCAGAGCTCTGCTAAGTAAATTGGTTTGTGTCTTTGCTATTCTAAATACGAATATATCTTCACGCACATACACTTTCATGAGCATGAGCTTGGTCGATAACTTTATATCTGGTTGATGAATTTGAATAAATATTACCAAACAGTTTTGTAAACATGCTAGGGATGTGTAAAACTTCGATTACGTTCTTATCTGGTAGCAAGAAGGGCGGTAACACTTTCATGAGCATGAGCTTGGTCGATAACTTTTTATCTGGTCGATGAATTTGAAAAACAATTACCAAACAGTTTTTGGTAGAATACGTCTTACCTTACGGTATAGGGAGTCATGTCAGATTGTTATTGTTGTAATCTTTATTTCATTGATTATGAGGAAACGGCGAGATAACTTTTTTTAAAAATTTTTTTGTAGGTAAATGAAGATGTTATCTTTCGTTTGATATACATTTCATATTGGTTTATATCTTCCTAATATTTAAATTTCTCTAATGAAAATTGTTTAAACACATACACTCAAACATATGTGTGGTGTTTGGTTGAGTGTTTGAGTTTGTAGCGTGAACACAAACTATGCTGCTGTTTCAGTGTGGACACAAACCTTCGGCTGTTGTTTTGATTGATGAAATATTGAAATTTCGTATATTTACTTATGTATTTAAGTGAAACAAAATGTTAAATCTGAATTTGAATTTAACATGGATATATAATTATAAAAAATATAAATCATATTGATTTGCGTCTGTTATTTATCATTTATCCTTACTCTTTTAATTTAAAAACATATTTATCCTATTTTTCCTACCATAAGCTTATGTATATTATCAAAAGTAACTATCAAATAAATAAATTCATTTGCATATGTTATTTATCACTTATTGTTATATATGTTTTCTGTCTTATCGGATGGCGTATTCTACGTTAAACTTAATGGACGTGTCTCTGACACAGCCTGCAGGGACAGTCCGAAGGCCTCGGACAACTGTCTGCTGTATTTTTTAATCATTCCAGTGATGTGTAAAACTTCGATTACGTTCTTATTTGGTATCAAGAAGGTCGGTTAAGCGACAGTATACATCAACGAAAGCTGATGTTCATGCTCATGAATGATAAGTCTGTTTGTGGTTCGCTTTAAGCACACGAGACAGAAGTTAGTCCGGTAAGTCCATCACCGGCTTCACGGCTTCGGACTATATTTTGTTTAATAAAGCTTTCTGGGTAGCCGGCAATTGGCAGTGCTTAGGGATTTTCTCCCCTGTGGTAGATCCAACACTCGATTCGTGGCTTGGTAGCTTTTTGTTTATTGAAATGGATCTGGAAACCAATTGGTGTCTTAGTCGGTTCAGTGGACTAATTTTGTTTTATTTATTTCGGTCAATTATACCGTGTTGTTCGACATTCCTGGAAAAAAGGACTAATCAAAATACGACAATTTCCCAACTCAAATACATACAAATTAGTTTTGTCACATTAATTACTGTTTCGTTGTATCAACGCACCCATTTCGTCAACATTAAATGTTTGACAAAAGACCATAATACCAAATACGAAAATACGAAAATTTAATGAGATATAGCAAATAATAATTTTTCTCTAAAACGCACAATTGACAAATTCGCCGCAGCAATGAAAATTGAGTGGCGGAGAATCGCAACGATGCAAAGTAAAATAAATCTTTGCTAGACATGACAATTATTGCGGCAACAGGTCGGCGATTGATTGTTTTGATTGCATAAGGAGCTATTATTACCTTAAAACTTGAACTTAAGTTGAACCAGGGGGTTTCTATGGTACAGATGAAAGGAACTGGGGAAATTATGTAGAATGCAGCAAACTAAGTTTAAAAGTTTTTGATTGTTACTAATGACAGCTAAATTATGTTTTATGTTGTTTGCATCGCACGAAAATACGCATTACTTTTATTTCAGTCCTTTTTATGTCCAACTCCTCGTCGTCATCCTACTACCTCGTCGTCATCCAGAGAACACGAAGAGATCATAGCGGCTCTTTTCAATTTCTCTAACGTTGAACTAAGAAAATATCAGAACAAATGGTACTGAAAAACCTACACTGAACGGAAAAGCTACGTTACAAGAATGCAATTTTTCTTTGCCTCGACGAATGTTTTCATCGAAAGTGATGTACTCGACGTTATAAAACTTCTTTCATCACTGCAATTATAATAATGTTTTATTTCAGCGGTGAATATTTTTCATTGCTATGACGACTATGTTTCATTGTTACGATTTGTGTTTCATTATTACCATGATTATGCTGCACACCAACAAGAATTGTGGTGCACTACTGTGATGAATGTTTTATTGTTGGATATAAATGTTGTCCGTCGCCGGTGGCGCAAAGGTAGTGGGCGCGGCTCTTGTGCATGAGAACGTGGGTTCGATCTCAGCTCTGACCGACTTAAATTTTCTTTCGACAGCGGTAACCTCGCTTAGTGACGTCGACACTATCGTGTATTTAACAGTGAAAATGCTTCTCAAAATACTGTTCGGAAACGGTGTAAAACCGTAGGTCCAAATCAGTAAGTGTACAACTAGAAAGCGCACAACTCACTGGTTGTCAGAAGCTCTCCCCAATCCCTTAATAAAGGGTTTTCCAATAAGGAACTTGACAACTTTTTTTTTAATAAAACGTAAACCATTTCATATATTTCCACAACTTTATGATCGACTTGAAGTATAATCAAAACATTTATGAATGGAACTCGACTTCGTTCATATGGTAACCGCGGTCACGTCGGCAGCGCTCCATTCGTTGGACCAAATTTTCGATGACTCGGTCACACATATCGGCCGTAACGGCCGCTATTTCGCGTTCAATGTTGGCTCTGAGTTCTTCCAACGTCGTCGGCTTGTTGGTATAGACTAATGATTTGACGTAGCCGCAAAGAAAAAAGTCTAGAGGCGTTAAATCGCACGAAATAGCCGGCCAATTGCCTGGTCCATTTCTTGAGATAACACGCTCACCCAGCTTTCTCTTCAATAAATCGATTGTAAGGTGTGCTGTGTGACTTGTGGCATCGTCCTGTTGAAACCACATGTCGTCCAAGTGCATGTTTTCCAATTCGCGTCAAAAATAATCGGTAATCATGGCGCGCTAACGATCGCCATTCACAGTAACGTGACGATCGTTATTGTCGATGAAAAAATATGGCCCAATGACGTCGCCGGTATGAAAACCGCACCAAAGAATTATTTATTGTGGATGAAAACGATTGTGGACATGTGGATTTTCAGCAATATTTTGCTTATTGACGAACCCATTGAGTCAAAAATGAGCTTCGTCACTGAAGATGATTTTGCAAGAAAATTCATCATCTTGGCGCATCTTCTCCAGAGCCCGTTAAATGGTCTATCAGCTTCAATTCTTGGGCCAGCTTGATCTTGTATGGGTGTAAACCAAGATCTTTATGCAAAATTCGCCATAAAGTGGTCTTGGGTTCTTGGGAACGCCGCGGAATCGGTTGATTTGGATCGTTTGCTACGGACGCCTGAACGGCAGCGATATTTTCGTCACTTCGACCAACCCGTTGTCTCTCTCCCGTTGTAGACTAAAATTTTTGCACTAAACTTGTAAATGCTTGTCTACTTACTTACTTACTTACTTATCCGGTCTCGGACAACCCCAGGGGGTCAGGGACCTTACAAAACGAAGATAACATATTTCGCCAACCAGTTCGATCTTTTGCTTTATCTCTCCAGTTGGCAATACCAAGTGTACGCAGGGATTCGTCAACCTGATCCCTCCAGCGGAGTCTTGGTCTTCCTATTTTTCGTCTTCCTTCGAGTTCGGTTTCGAAAAGTCTTCGCGCTGGTTCATCTTCATCCATTCTACTGACATGGCCTAGCCAGCGCAATCGCGTTATCTTGATCCGCTTAACTATGTCAATGTCAGGATAAAGCTCATACAGCTCATGATTCATGCGTCGCCGATACTCGCCGTTGTGCACTATAGGGCCATAAATTTTTCGGAGTATTTTTCTCTCGAAGACTCCTACAGATGTTTCGTCTGCTTGCGATAGGACCCAGGATTCTGCGCCATAAAGCAAGACAGGTTGAATGAGAGTCTGGTACAGCTGGACTTTTGTTACTCGAGAGAGGGCTTTATCTCTAAAGTGCTTGCTTAGCCCAAAATAACATCTATTCGCAAGCACAATTCTCCGTTTGATCTCAAGGCTGACGTTGTTGTTTTTGTTCACGGCAGATCCGAGGTATATAAATTCGTCCACTACCTCGAAGTTATAACGGTTATCAACGTTCACGCTTTGGTCTAATCGCGTGGAGGCCCTGTTCGTTGAAACCATTAATTTTGTCTTGTCCTCATTCACCGTCAGACCCACTTTTGCTGACTCCTTCTCAATTCTCGAAAAAACCGCAGTAACTTCTCTAATTGTGCGCCCAATGATATCTATATTATCAGCATACGCGAGCAGCATGTGACTTTTGCTGCTGATGGTTTTATTCATATTGACTGCAGCTTTTCTCATAATGATCTCCATTAAGATGTTAAAGAGATCGCACGATAGGGTGTCGCCTTGCCTGAGGCCTCGCTTAGTTTCGAAAGGTTCGGTAAGATCCTTACCAACTTTCACTGCGGATTTGGTGTTCGTCAAGGTCATCCTGCAAAGGCGTATGAGTTTTGCAGGAATACCAAGCTCAGACATTGCTTCATAGAGTTTCTCCCGTATCGGACTATCGAAGGCTGCTTTATAATCGATAAATAGATGATAGGTGTCGATTTGTTTTTCGTGTGTCTTCTCCAGGATTTGGCGTAGCGTGAAAATCTGGTCAGTTGTCGATTTTCCAGGCCTAAAGCCACACTGGTATGGTCCAATCAGGTCAGCGATAATTGGTTTTAGTCTTTCGCACATTATACTTGATAGAACCTTATATGCTATGGATAAAAGGCTTATTCCACGGTAGTTGGCACAAATACTCGGGTCACCTTTTTTAAATATGGGACATAGTACACTGAGACTCCAATCGCCGGGCATGCATTCATCTAACCAAATTTTGCTAATGAGCTGATGCCTGCACATTATCAGATCATCGCCGCCAGCCTTAAACAGCTCCGCCGGTAATCCATCGGCTCCTGCGGCTTTGTTGTTCTTAAGCCGGGCAATAGCTGTTCTGACCTCGTCTTGGTTAGGAGGGGGGCAATCGACGTCGTCGTCCATATTGTGATCGATTGTCCCATCGTCATCGGATATCTCAGGTACTAGTAGCGCGGAGAAATGCTCTCTCCATATTCCCAACATGCTCTGCACATCTGCGACGAGATTTCCGTCTTTGTCTTTACAGAAGGGGGGCCCTGAACCATGTCCATTAGTTCCGTTTTTAACTTTTTGGTAGAATTTTCGGGCTTCGTTCTTCCTTCTGTATGTCTCAATTTTCTCACTCTCGCGTTTTCTCCACTGCCGTTTCTTACGCCTAAAGAGACGGTTTACCTCCTTTCTCTTCTCCCTATACCGCTCAGTTGCAGCTCGCGTTGCAATTGACTGAAGCATTACCATACGTGCAGCGTTCTTTTCGTCATTTGCTATGCGACACTCTTCATCGTACCACGGTTTGTTGCGAAGCGGTTTTTCGAAACCAAGTACGGTTGTTGCGGCAGTTTTTATAGAGTCGGAAATGGGTTTCCACTGCGCATCAGGATCGTCATCGGGAGGGGGTGGGTTCTGTGCCAAAAGTTGCGAGAGCTTCCTTGAGTAGGCTGTGGCTACCTCTGGTAATTGCAGCTTTCCGATGTCCAGCTTCCTCTGCGTCTGGTTTCGTACGATTTTCGCTCTACTTAATCTTGTGCGAACCTTTGCTGCTACCAGGTAGTGATCAGAATCGATGTTAGCTCCTCTGATCACTCGTACGTCCATTACACTGGATGAGTGCCTTCCATCAATTACCACGTGATCAATTTGGTTCCTAGTTCTTTGATCAGGGGATACCCAAGTAGCCTTGTGGATGTCTTTATGCTGGAATCTTGTGCCACTGATGACCATGTTTTTTGCCGCGGCAAAGTCAATCAGTCTCATACCGTTGTCGGAACTGTCAGCATGAAGACTGAAATTGCCAATAGTTGGATTAAACACATTCTCCCTTCCTACTTTGGCATTAAAATCTCCTAGTACAATCTTAATGTCATGGCCAGGGCAGCGGTCATACGTTTCCTCTAGGAGCTCATAGAATATGTCTTTGGCATCATCATCTTTCTCTTCTGTCGGGGCATGCACACAAATTAGGGAAATATAAAAATATTTCGCTTTTATGCGGATTGTGGCTATTCGTTCACTCACAGGATTGAACCTAGAGACTAGATGTCGCAGTCTTTTGCCAACTACAAATCCACAACCAAATTCATGTTTTTTTTCATGGCAACTGTAGTATATATCGCAGTTTCTTTTTCTTGTGCAGCCATGTCCTGTCCATCGCATTTCCTGGATAGCGGTAATGTCAGCCTTATAACTTTCGAGGACATCTGCCAGTTGGATACTTGCACCGGATCTATATAGAGTTCTTACATTCCAAGTGCATATCCGTAAATCGTGGTCCTTATAACGTTTGCGGGGGTCGTCAACAAATAGGGGTTGTTTATGTTTTCTGTTTCGTTTTTGTATTTTCACTGCCATTATGAACGGTGGCGGGAGGCAAACCCAGCCCACCGGGTTTTTGCATTTTACCTACTGCCAGGATATTTGATTGCAGCCGCCCATTATGGATCAGACGCTGACCAGGATGCGATATGTTGAACCTGGATTTTCTTCTTTTAGTTTCTATCCGCCGTTGGCCCGTATGTTTGGCTCATCCGCCTTGTAAGGACAAAAGAATATGCCCGATTGTTTGATGAGCTTCAGTGACATCAGTCACCTACTATACCTGATTTGATGCTCATTTGTTTCGCCTTCTCACTCTAGCTAGCTAACGGAGGTTTCCGAAAAGCCATTGCCCAGGACATACTGCGTGGAAGTAGTGAGCTGCTTGGACTGCCCAATGAAGGAATCATTTCTGGCCACTCCCAAGTGAATGGCAATCAGAAACTTTCCACCTCCACGGACAGTCCCATGTCCCTTGTCTACTAGGGCGAGAATAACGACCGAAAATTGGACTTAACGCTCTTAAAGTTGCGGTCACCGACTCCGAATTTCGGTAGTACATTTACATAATTTGCATACGTTGTTCGTTCGTGTACTGGATGAAAATGTAGAGTTTACTGAAAACAGGAAAGTAACAGTTAGATGATCAGTGAAATAGTGCGTTCACAACTTAAGTTCAAAGTTGTCAAGTATCTATTGGAAAGTGTATACAAAATTCTTAAATAATAATCATCGTGGTTTAAAAACTAAGTTCATTGATGATACAATTCAATAATTTTGAAAAATTTTAAAAAACTCTATAATAGTTAATTTAAGGAAAATTATTGCGTCAATGAAATTTTACATCACTTTAATGGAACTTTTTCATTTAACTAATTGTCACTTATTTTTTCAGAGCCACTTACTGAACATCGTGTCGATTGGTATAGCCCCAAATCCGACAATTTTGCATGTTGACATACCCCTTCGGTTGAACTGCCACTTGGTGTATCTCGTCTGGATTGATTACGTCCCAAATCTGGCAATTTTGCTTGTTGACGTACATGTTCGGGGTTTGCTTCGATCTGCTTCAGACCCCAGTCAGTCAGAATATACTGTGTTGTCTATGAATTTGACATTGTGATTTGTCTGTGTAGCCTGAAAAATAGAAAACTGGAAAATTAACAAAAGATAAAGCAACATAATCGCCATGAACAACTGCCATAATCTATCCATGCCTATTGGAAAACCCTGTACTATTGAACTGTGTAACTCTATAGTTGGAACCAAAACATTTCCTTTTGGTAGTTTGTTAATTTTAGCAACAGGTTAATATTTTGCATATTCACAATTGAAAATTATTGCACATTCACAATACCAACAATTCGAAAAACAGCTGTTATTATCAAAGTACAATTTGTACAAAGCCCCACCAATGATTTGCTGCGATTGCCAGAGGGTTTCAACTATCTAATTTGGTTAAACCGTAATTCTACCTTTCTGCTGTATGATGATACATTTATGTCATAAGCATATTTGGACCGCAACCTAATTTTGTATACAGGACGTGCTTCTGGCCAGCATTCTTCGAGGCTTACCTTTGACGTATGAAGTTTCATTTCATTCACAAATATATTGTTGGCCTTTTAATCGTACCGGGTGAACTGCAGAGAGAGAGAGGCTTTTATGTCTGCCACAAAAAAGTCTCTTTGTACTACAGTTGACTCGAGATTATTTGCATATAAAGGCTTTTAAAAAACACACACTTTTTGTATTTGTGCTGTTGGTCCTATATATGTTTTATTATAATTTGATGGTTTATTTTAATATTTTGCTTTTAGTTTTAAGAACCTTTGTGCTGGACACCGACGGCGCAAGTGGAGCGGGAACAGAGTGGGTAGCCGGCCGCCCGTAGCTTGCCAACTTTGGAATTAAATAAGTGACATTTGCTCTGATTTATCCGCATTTCAATAAGATGACTTTAACAATTGGACCAAGTGTCTACTAATCTTGGGAGAGCTTTAAGTTTGTAAGCAGCATGAGGATATTTTTTCGATTTAAATGCGTTCGACATTTTGGATTTTGTTGTAAATCATTTATAAGGATAATAGAAGAATTACTCGATTTACTTTTGGTGAACGGCCGTTATTAGAAATGTGATGCAGTGCAATAGGATTTATGGGGTGATATAAATGCGTGTACACATTTACAAATGCTTTTATGAGAATTGTCACATGAAGGCGTTAAATGTATTCCTCTCATTTATTTATATTTTAATCATCTTGAAGGATAGACACATTTTCTGTTCGCCAACGCAAAGAAGAATAACTGGACTAAGTCCAACATTGTGAACACAAGCTGCTACTAATACTAACAGCAGAAGACGTCCGAATTATGGACAGAATACGAAAACGCCGTTGTCTCTCAGGATGTGATATTGGGTGATCTACTGAATCCTTAAGAAACTGAACAGCCCCAGAACAGACCATGTTAGCCGCAGTTACGACAAACATTTGACAGAAGGAAATATATATAAAGGGTGGGCCATGTAAAATTTGGAATTTAATTTCGCTTTAAAAAAAAACTAATAGACATTTTTTCAAAATCATGATTTTTTATTCATTGAAATTTATGAATGAAACACAATATCATTCAATTGAATTCCTCGACTTGCTTTACATTACTCCATTCTATCTACCCAATTTTTCAGTACATATTCGATTGTTTGGACCACTATCTCGTGAACGACAGCGTCGATTTCGTGTTTTCGGGGTAATTTGCGTAACACTTATATTTCACGGCGCCCCAGAGATAATAGTTTAATGGAGTTAAATGACAGCTGAGATGCGGCCACTGGACTTCCGAGTTTCGGATGTACGGATCGATTGTAACTTTGGCTTGGTGGCACATTGCTCAGTGCTCTTGAAACCATACGTTGTCCAAGTCATCCTTTTCAACTTTTGGGGACAAAGAGTCGCTGAACATGGTACGGTAACACGCTCGCCATTGACGGTAACTGCGGCTCCTTGCTTATTTCCTAGAAAAATTGCCTATGCTGCGGTCATGCCAAAAACCGCACTAATCACCCACTCGTTATGGATGCATCAACGTCGTGTGGATTTTCCGAGCCCTAAATGCAATAATTTTGTTTATTAACGTAGCCCCGAGGTGTAAATGAGCTTCATTGGAAAATATGTGCTTTCGGTTAAAATGCTCATCTTCAGCCAAGCGTCCCTTTAGCCAATTCACCGAAGCGGAGACACATCGGATGGTCACGAGGCATCAGTTCTTTGACTAATTGAACTTTATAAGCATCCATAACGAGGTATTCATGCAAATTTCTGCGTAAAGAAGTGCGAGAAATTTTTAGTTTTATACTCACTGATTGGGAGCTACAGTTTTACACCGGTTCCGAACGGTATTTTGAGAATCTTTTTCATGGCTAAATCCTCGATGGTACTTGATTTAACTGGTAAATATTTTTCCAAACCTTATTTGTGTTCAGCGGTAAAAATCTATTAGAAAGATATGTTGTCAAGGATTTTTGTCGACCATACAATTAGTGCAGCAATTTTTGTTTTACTGACGAAAGAAACTTATGGATTTGAAGTAGCAGGCACCTGCAAGTTATTCCATATTATCGCTGAGTTGCATAGGTAGTTTGGCTCTCTCTTGAGTTTCCCGTTTCCGAATTTAAGACAGAGGAATTTATAAATGTTATGGATTAAGGAGGAATTTATAGATTTTAAGGATATAACACAAACACTCGTAAACTGTATCTGTTCAAAAATTGTCTTTATAGATATCCTAATGATCATATCTTGTAATTACCACTATTTCTCGTATATTATCATCTAATCCTATTCAGTTTTGGTTTAATTTCAATGTATCCTCTTTCTAATCTTACATTTTACATCACTTCAATTCCCATGTGGCGATAAGCGAAACATTCCCGAATTCTAGTCATCATTAAAACGTAAACCCATAATTATCAATTATCTTGAATTTACCCAGGCATTTCTCTACTCGAATTCGACACTGAATTAAAAGTCTTACCCTTTAATTACCGAAAGACGTGTTTGTTGCTGCCCTAGTGTGTACCTGCTGTGCTCTGAGCAACATCCTTGTAGTCGTCGTACACACTACAATAGTTGCGATGAAAAGGAATTGTTTACACACACTACCCCTCCCTCTAGCTAGCGCTGTCTTTGTCTCTACCGCTCAACCAAGTTGAAGGAGTTGTAGCTGAGGCTGAAATACGATGCCGTAGTTAATGAATGGATCAACAATTTATTACCCACAAACAAATTTATGTTGGTTCTGTTCAAAATGAAATTCGAAACTATTAAAATTACGGAAACCCTTGTGCAATTGCTAACACAAGTAATAAATCAAAATATAATTATCGTAAGGAAAAGAGTTAATTGCTCTGAAATTCTATTGGGAGATTAATGGAAATATTTAGATTTTGGGGTCGGTAGAAATTTCGGTGAATGTTTGTTATTGTATTAAAGTGAAAATTCCAATCTCTTAACATTTTATCAATGATTTCGAAATAAATTGCAATCAATATTTTTAATAAATTGGATTTTAAATTTAGGGAAGAGTGATTTTTATCGTAGTTAATTGTAAAACAAATTTAAATCATTTCGTGGGGTTATAAATCAGTTGCCAGATATTTTTCAACATTTGTATTTGTTCTAGTGTTTAATGAACTACATCGTTGCTATCATAATGTTACTATAAATATGCTAACATTTAAATCAGCATTATGCCAAAATACCATTAGAATGTCAACAAACAGTTTGTACTTACATATTGCAGATGGGTTGTCTAACGTTCTAATCCTAATGTTAATTACGCCTAAAAACATGCCATCGCCTTGGGTTGAGAAACCCACGACATAGCAACTCACCTCGAATGTATGATGAGATGGGCCACAACTGTCTAGAAGAAACCAGAACGGACGGCGTTACTACGAAATGGTTCTAGAAATGACTATAGAGGGTTGGACTCTATAAATATGTAGCCAATTTCAACTGCGTGAAAGTATACATCGTCGAGTATAATAAGAGTGTGATGGGTCCTTGTTGAGGATTTAGTAATCGCACATGTTAAGTTTGTGTAAATAAAGAGAAATGTTGTACATATCGTAATGTGAAAATAGTCTTACTTTATTAAAGCAACAACATATTAAATTTAAATATATTTATATCTGACTCATTGATTAAACGTTAAATGTTTGGCAGTTGTACATGACCGACCCTATTACTTCTAATCACAAATAACTAAATATTTTCCTAATATAACCCATGAATAGACAGAGGAGAGCTTTCACAATCAGTAAGCTGTGCGCTTTGTAGTTATAAACTCCCTGAGTAGTATGACCGGTTTTTGAGAAGTTTGTTCAAAGTTAATGTATCGGGTTTTTCAACAAGAGCGCTACAAAAGTTTTTTTTAAATAAAACAAACCCGGTTTTAGATACCAATGAAATTCTTTATTCCTGTGAAAGTACGTTCGATGCCATTATGTATGGAACTCGATTTCTTTTCCATAGCCACCACGGGCACGCTTGCAGAAGTCCAGACGTTGAACCCAATTTTGAACGGTTTTCAAGCATAAATCGGCCGATACTGCTGCAATTTCACGTTCGATATTCGTACGAAGTTCATCAATCGTCGCTGGCTTGTTGGCATAGACCATAGAGTTGACGTAGCCCCACTGGAAATAATCTAACGGCGTCAAATCGCACGACCGAGACGGCCAATCGACTGGGCCATTTCGTGAGATAACACGTTCACCAAACTTGGTTTCCAATAAATTGATTGCGGCATTCGGTGTGAGGCTTGTGGCGCCGTCCTGTTGGAACCACATGTCCTCCAAGTCCATATTATCCAATTGGGGCCAAAAATATTCGGTTATCATTGAACGGTAGCGATTCGCATTCACAGTAATGTGCCGGTCTTGATCGTCACGGAACCGGCCCATAAACCGCACCAAACCGTAATATTTTCGGGATGCAATGATGATTACGTGTGGATTGCTGTCTGACCAATAACGCATATTTTGCTTATTGACGAAGCCATTCAGCCAGAAATGAAATTCAGAATTCAGAAATTGGACGTAGCGCTCTTAAAGTTGAGGCCACTGACTCCAAATTTCGGTAGTAAATTTTAATAATTTCGACTCGTTGTTGGCTCGTATAACTTTCCATGATGAAATGGTAAACCTTACTAAAGAGAAATGCCAAAAGAGCGGGGAAAAATATGGCGTCGTTTGCTGTCCCTATCGATTTACTTTTGTAGCATCTCTGTTGAAAAACCCGTTCGATCACTAAGCGAGGTGACAGTCGTTGAAAACCCACGTTCTCTTGTACAAAAGTTGCGCACTTTAGCCATTGCACCACTGACTAACAAAAACTCACTGAAATTATGTCAGCGTTACTATATCGGCTAAATGTAGGCAGCGTTTTGTGCGTGAAGATAAATTCGAATTTAACTAGCAAAGACACAAACTACTTGGCGTAGCAGGGCGCTGTTATTACGTTAACAGGTATCTGTTAAAGTAGTAGAAAAGAAAGTATATTAAAATAAACAAGGTTTTTGGCGAATTAAAGTAATAAAAAAAGACAAAACTTACAAATCGTATAAAAAACATTACGAGCTTTCAGTATTAGTGGCACAAATCTTGAACAGCATTACAGCGAACATTTTATTTTAGTTCAATGTATATATTTTTAGAAAGGACATTGAACCCAAATCAAGAATTGTTCGCCAACTAAATGAATCTCTGGACATAGGTCGAAGCATGCTCTTTTGGGTTATAGTATTGTATTAACATTTGCGCCCACTGTGTCCAAATTAAGAAAACCTCGCGATTCAAATTTATTCCCGGCCTTAGCACGCCACTAGTGCTTCTAGTAATTCTGAAAATGTATGTGTTATTTTATGATTGGACTTAGTAAGAGTCAGTCATGACATAGTGCTGACAAATCAATAGCCCAGTCTCACATAGATTTTCAGCCCCTTCATATTGTATGTCCCCTAAGTCGAAACTAGTGACATGTTAAGGACATGTCTTATATAAATTGTCATCACCTACTGACTTGGTCTTAAGGAAATACTACTGATAATGTCTTCAAGACAAAATTTCTAACTGGACTTTTAAATATTGTGCATATCGGCGAAAAAGTTACACTTTTTATATATTCTCCTATTTTAAGCGCTTTAACATAGCTCTGTTAACATAATCACAGAGGTCAGCTACCACAAGTGGTTTGTGTCTTTGCTAGTTATAATCCAATTTATCTCCTCGCACATCTAAAAATGTCGTTAATTAAATAAAAACTTATTTTAACAAATAAGGAAAAATAGAAATAAAATAAATGACTGTCTTTGACAGAAGTGTATAATGCTAATGCATGCAAACCCTCCTGCTATCAGCTAGTATAATTCCATAATGGCATTATGAAACACAAAACTGTTAAAACTAAATCGTGTAAAAATGCATGTAAATACCTGTTTGCCGTAGAATGATAATCATGACATTATCACGATAAAAGAGTGCATATAAACTCCCTATAACCGTCAAAATATACCGCCCCAATGGTATAACCCGTGAGTTGTAGCACTGCATGTGTCAAAATTCGCTGTTTCGTGATTTACCGCCAGACAAATTTGCGATTTTTAGTACAAGATGTTATGATATAAATTTCTTATGAGGGGATGAAATTTCTTGTTTTTTTTAAAGAAAAGTCCAAAAAATGTATGTCTTTGCTGAGCAAGGATTGCAAATATTATAAAATATCCTTTTTATTTAAATATCTCAAATCCACTTCTCGGATTTTTTTGAATATAGAAGAAATTAGAAAAGGGGCGGCTGGATTCTAAACTGTGTGCACAAAATTTGGAAAAAAGCTAGCTAGTACGTAAAAACTAATTTGCATTTGTATCAAGGGCATTCATTACTTTAGTAATACTTGCTAGGTATTTTTCACATAGTTCCCTCATATGATAGCCAGATACGAGTACAAGGTACATTATCCTAACAGCTGTATGTTATTCTAACATCGTACGTCTATGCGTTGCATTACTAAGCGCAGGTTACGTTTCGAATGTAACTCTATTATGTCGTAAGCGTTAACACGTTTACTTTATGAGTATTTAAGAGCGCCTAAATTAAAGACACATTTTCATTTATTATTTATGCACGTCTTGGCCTCAGAGTTGTGCAGTTTCATGGCCCCCTTTGGATGGGCATGTGGGATGGTGTTCAAAAGTCCTCTCCATGTTCCAACGTACAATGTCTTATTTTGCATCTTAAGTACGATAATAAAGAAACTAGACTGGGGAACAAGTGGTTGACGGAAGGTAGGGCGAAGAAGACCTAGGAACTAGACTGCTGTCATCTGATACTTTCAAAGAGATGTCTGTTTATCATTTCGTTCATTTGTACGGTCTGTTGGGTTTCTTGCATTTTCTATTTACTTTGTTATTTTTTTTCTTCAATGTAAAAAGGAGGTCTTAAGAAAAATGCTCACACAAATGGGACAAACATTCATGGTAACATTTGGAGTACATACATATCTATGTATGTTGGACGTACATGTGTTTATCGTTACATGTTGTAAGAGTATTATTACAAGGTATAGTGGTCTGACAGGGCACATTGCTTTGGGGAGTTGGGGATGGCCGAATGGACAGACAAACTTTCGATGACTTTGAGTGGCCACAAATACTCAAGTGCTTCCTCAATTTCGTCTACTTTGACTTTTTTCTTGCAAGTTTTGCTTTTCCCTTTTCTAAAGTTATTTTAAAGTTGTGTTTTTTTAAAATTTTTTTTTTAAAACTTTTTTGCGTCTCTTTCAGTCAACGTGTTTGTCTAGCAGCAACAACCAACCAACATGATTGCTTGTCTCGGTTTATTATCTGCCACTGGGGCTGTCACTGTCACTGCCACCACCACCAAGTACGGATTCCTTTTCTTGAGCGATTGTTGGAAAAGTTTTCGCTTCGTTCTTATTGCCTATTTGACTGTGAATGAACTATCGAGTGTACATATATTGGATTTAGTATTCGAAACGGCGTAGTTCCCGTTGATATCGATGTTGCTTCCGCCCCGGCAAGGAGCATTGTCTAAGCTAAATTTCTAGCTCTTTGTGTTCCTGCTTTTTTTTTCCTTAATAGAAAACGTTACCTGCAAACAAACAACTATTTAATAGGTCTATATTTATGGAAAAGCGATATTTCCAAGTTTAAGTCGTTTTTACATGACATACGAGGGCGGTATGGGAAATGGAAACTAAAATCCACACAGAAAAAATCAAATCGATTGCAGTTAACAAATTTGAGCTCTCAATTAAATTCTTGATTGATTTTGCAACGATAAAGAAATTGCCAGTATCAATTAAATAAATTGTAAGACATTAATTGATTAAAATTCAATAAACAAAGTATTATATTAACTAAAATATTAATTGATTTATGTAGTATAATTCAAACATATATGTAGATATTTATTGATCTAATTAATTGTGAGTGTGAATGTAATTGAAATGAAAATTTGGAGGTGAAGAAGAGATCCGTGAGATGGGTGTCGCGTTTACTCACACTCGTGTAACCAATTAAGACGAGTGTTTGGCGATGCTCAACCGCAATTCGAAGGAGTTTGTTCAGCGTTTCGCAACCGTGTGCGAAACATGGATCCATCACAATACGACAGAGACCGTGGACCACGCAATGCAGTGAACTTCTCCCGATGAGCATGTGCCAAAGAACTACAAGGTCATGGCGGAAGCTTATTGAAATGCATCCTTTGTCATTCATATCGATTACCTTGAAAAGCGTAAACCGATCACTAGGGAATTTTATTCAAAGTTATTGAACAGATTCGACATTGATTTGAAGCAAAATCGATGGCATTTGGCGACGAAAAAAAAGGGTGGCCTTTCACAATGACAATGCATTGGCGCACAAGTGTGTAGCCGCCATGGCAACATCCTTGAATTGTGCTACGAATTGCTACCGCATTCGCCATAATCTCCCGATTTAGGCCCCAGTGACCGCTACATTCGGCTGCAGTGCGTATTATTGATTGGTAGGACTAGGCTGTGGAATAGGCTATGTTCAACTCTGAACTATGCATCTGTGCAAGACATTTTTTACTCGGTAATTGACTTTGCTTGGTTTTCGGTCTTCTTAATCTTGTTTGTAGCTTTGAAAGGATCCGGTAACTAACACTGTGTGTAATTTTTTAACCATGTACGGACACCACTACGTGATAAAAGATCAAAAAAAAACCCGTGTCTCCCAGTTTTGCCCAAAGTCATGCATTTTTTTATGGGCCCCCAAAGATTTGGGGCCTCGGTGTCATTTTTGCAAAAAAGTCAACATATTGTCAGGCTCATATCTTGCAAACCGTTCGGAATTTTGATGTACTTTCTGAAGGAAAGTTGTAGCTCTTGTCATAAAGAACCAAAATTGTGAAAATATAAAATATATTGTGTGCTGCTTCCATTGTTGTGTCTGCTGAGCTTACTGCTTTGCCTGTGCTGCTGCGGTCGGTGAGATAGCATAGTATCTCAATGTTGAAGTAAACGGTGTTAAGAATCATTTCTAGGAAGTTAATATGTTCTAGAAAGTTGTTTATTGAGATCTTAGGTACATTTCTGCAGTTGAATGTTTCCTTGAATTTTGAACGGTTTGCTAGGTATGGACCTGAAACGGGGGAAAAGAGTAAAAAAAATCAGATTTTTTAAAGTTTTTTTTGCTATTTTGACCTTGAAGATGAAGTTTTTTTGAATTTGGTTCTTTTGGTTCTTTATAACAAGAGCTACAACCTTCCCTCATAAAGTAAATTAAAATTACAAACGGTTTGCAAGATATGAGCCCCACAAAATGATCACTTTTTTGCCAAACTGACACCGAGGCCCCAAATCTTTGGGGGCTCATAAAGAAAAGTGCATGGCTTTGGGCAAAACTGGGAGACACGTGTCTTTTTTTTTGAACTTTTATCACGTAGTGGTGTCCGTATATGATTATATTTTTTCGTGTTGCACTGTGATATTCACGGAAATTGAATTTAAATTGCAGGTTTAGTTTTTTTTGCTTCGGAAATTTTAAAATATCTTCTCGAAATTTTGCAATTGCAAATTGAATAATTCTCTAACAACTCTGTGCTCAGAATTATACTAATCTTTTTTTTAAACTTTTCCCATAATTATCATATCAACTACCCCCTTTTTCTGCAAATTCCACTTAGTCATTGCCTAATCCAGTTGATTTGTTGAGATACAATCTCGTATTGTTAGGCTCTCCGCCGCATATGAATGTGTTTATTCAAACGTTATAGCAAATTGCGGGCAATCTTCGATAATGGAGAAAACAAGAAACCGAAAAACTGATATGTGGTCTGCCATTGCCATTTTTAGATTTGCAGCCTCTCTATTCCGCCAACACTGTGCATCGCCTTCCTTGTGCTGTCGCTTCATGTAAAGCATTACTTTATGAACTTGTTAGCCATTGTTTAGTTCGAATCGTTTGGTTAGACTCTGTCGTCTTTGTGCTCTTCCTATCCGATTTGGGAATTAAAAATGCAAAAGAAATTTCCAAGAAATATCTCTACCATAACCAGTCCCAAAAGGAGCTCGCACACGTTACACGTTACCCGTTGCATGTTGCCAAATTTGGTTTGATGTTGTGCAAAAATGCGGAAAGAAAAGCAAATAACTTCATTTACATACAATGGGCATGCAAGAGTTATTAATTGACAGAATCGAATAGAGGATGTGACATCTTCTCATTCGGAAAATACGACAACAACAAAAAAAGTACAAAAATATTTGCAGATCCACGATAAACCACAAAGAAGGGTTTAGGAAACCGATATAACGGGGATGAACTGAGGGACTTGGTTAAGGATTGTAAGCAGTAAGGATTGCTGGAATTGTATCTTGCTGGAGTGACGGTAGTAAAACCTAACAAAAGGATAGGTAGTACCGAAGGATGTGCTTACGGGGATATCCTGTATAGAGTTATGGACAAATTTGAAATCTTTAATCAATCCTGTTGCTTCATTGGCATATGGTTGATTATGGATTGCTTATATAAATCTCTCTTAAACACCATATGCCTCTGAATAAAGTTATACTTCCTTCCTAAATCCGTTGAGGTTTTTTTTCTTTTATTAGTGGTTTTATGTTTATTTTTTTTTTAATATATTCTATCACAAAATATTTGTAGAACAGTGTTTTTGTACATTTCGAAACATTTAGAAATTTATTCATTAGAACTTGTGGCTTAACTCAATACCATTAACGGCTCATGAGGTATTTGACATCTTCAATTCCTTGTATTGAATCCCCTGCTGTCCAGTTTGATCATTATCCAGTTACCAAAGAAAGGCAACATCTTAAAGTTGCAACATTCCTTGGTGTTCTCTTAAATAGTACATAAAAAGGGGAAAAGTATCATCAGACCAAACAACAAAATCAATTGTAATCAATGTAATACAATGCGATTTCTAAGGATTAAATAACAAACTGTCCCGATACGATACACTACATACTTCCCTACCTCATTCAAACAAATAAACATTAGACCGACTCAGTTCAGATACCAACGATTACCAAAACCAATTGTTGATACATAAATATAATTTGTGACAATTCCGAAATACATACTTCGTTTTAAAGCTACAAGTTCGTAATATTAACTAATAATATAGTTGGTTTTACTCCGAAATTGGTCTGCCAAATAATTTTAAACAATTCAAATTATTTGCTAACCCAGGTTTCCCGCTACTTGTTAAGAAACATAATTTTAAAATATTTTTTGAAAAATAGAAATTATTTCCAGTGGTTGGTTATTAGTTAATTGTTCGAGAAATGCCTTTATACACTGAAATCACTTATTGTCGCAACGTCGAAGATGTTTATTACACAAGCATTGGTGCAATGCAAAGTTCGTCTAATTGATGTTGTTTTCGTTGACGTAACGAAATATGTTATAAAAGATTTTCTAGACAGTTTGTCGTTCCGTTGCTTCAACGATTTGATTTTCGTTGACGCAACGAATTTATTAAGCGGGTATTTCGGAGAAGAAACAGATCAAGTATTAAAAACAAATTTGTGTTTAAAATTTAAACAATTGTTAGTAATTTATCTTATAGTTTTTCATTACTCGTTTATTTCCTGATTTTTGATTTTGTTTAACATTTACATTTAACAAAACCCATACTTTTCTTCAGCGAAACAGTCGTTTATGTTTTTCTTGGAAATTGTCACTCGCAACGCTGTTTTAACTCCAATCAATACCCAGCGGGAAAAGTAATTGGCAAGAAGGCCTTCTACCAGGCCTTATTTTAGAGCCTGTAGGCATGTCAGTTCCACTCTCTACTCCTTTCAAATTAACACAGCGTGTCATTGTCGTGCAAGGCGTTCCATTCTCGCTTCTCGTTGGAGGCTTGTAGTAGGCCTGCAAGAGCTTGATTGCTTGCTACCAGACCTTCTATGAATGGCCTTTCTCCAGATATATCAAAGAAGACCTGGTACCATACCTGCTAATGAAGGCATATTACAATGCCTGGAAGACAAGGTAATTTGTCTTTTAATTGTTCTTGTGCTCATTTTATTATTACAATGACCTACGCGCAACACATCATTCTTCAACAAAGTCTTTGACGAAACTAAACCCATAGACTAGTTTAATTTTTCACTCGTTAGCCCCCTATCAACTCTTTTTGTCTTTCTTATAACGGTTCTTGCAAAGTATTTTTTTTTCTGCTCGAATTTAGACTCATCAATATAATCGACTTCTATTTTTAAACCTGGGACAGGCCTACAGAATGAAGAGAAGTTGCATGTCTCTAACATCATTTTGAAGGAAGGCCTGTTTGTAGAAGCGCTGTGGGAAAGTTTGTGGGATCTTTTAGAATTGAAAGTGGTGGCCTTCTGGAAGGGGCTTACTTGCAAGCCTCGGAATTTCTCCCGCTGGGTATATTTAGTACCTAATAAAAAAAAAAGAATTCTGACAACTAAACGTAGATGTCGCTTCAGAAATTGCTTCGTGTACTGTTTGGCGCATTACCACTTTTTCATAGAAATATCTACAAATTTAAAACAATCCATTGCAAAACGCATAAAAAAAAATAAACAACAACAAAAAAATATTTAACTTCGGTGTGATTAGAAACCACGATCTTCACCGGCTGCCGTTTTCAAGTCGGACATGCTACCATGGTAACAATTTTTTTTATTTGAAATTTTGCTTTTATTCTACTTAAATGTTCTCAAATATGGAGCACACACCCACAGAAGCAATTGATTGAAAAGAAGTTCTAGCAACCGTAAATTTGGCTGTTACCACCGAACTCCGGTTGACACAACCGAATTTTATCGTCACAACTGAAATTCGGTTGAAGCATCCTCGATTCATAATTGATTCGGTTGTGACAACTGAATCTTGAATTATATTCGTTTTTCAACCAAATTTTCTAAAAATTCGGTTCGAACAACTAAACTTGGAATTAATTCGGATGCATCAACCGAAATTGGTACCAAATTCGGTTGGAGTAACCGAATGTGTCATCAATTCAGGTGAAACAATCTAATTTGGCATCAATTCGGATATCACTATCGATTTTGGTATCAGTTCGGTTGTAACTACCGAATTTGGTATCAAGTCGGTCGCAATAACCGAATTAATACTTAAGTCAGTTGCAACGACCGAATTCGGCGTCAATTCGGGTGCTGTAACTGAATTTCTAATGCATTCTGTAGGTGCCACCTAATTTCTTTTTTAGTTCGGTTATAACAACATAATTTTATGTATTTAAAACTTGACATTTAAAATTCTAAGAACAAATAATATGTTAAAGGAATTTAAAGAATGTATTCTTATGCCCGTCATGACGATATCAAGATTTTTGATGTGTTAACATCTATAGGCACGGGTACGGCAATCTATCAAAGTGAACACATGCAAACAACACACAGCGATAGCATCACATACATGGTTATTGTAGAGTGAGCGAACAAACAAGCAGGTCGTCGTCGCTAAAGAGTATTTAATAGTATAGTGAACTCATGGTACGAATTGTATGACTCAAAAGGACCATAGACATCTGGCGAATAATTCAAAACGTATTACTCTCTATTTGTCATAACTTAGTCCATTCAAAATTTTGATGTGAAGCATTGATGCCTTTTCAAACATTTATGCTTTTTGTATTGTTTAACGTAATAATATTGTCGATATGGTGCATTTATATTGAAATATTCTATAAATAGAATAAGATTCGTTTATGCTTTTTTACTCAGACTTTCTACATGAGAGCGGATAAAGAGTGCAATAAGTTCTCTATACTATTCAATACTGTTTGTCGTCGCTCTGTTTATGACAACACAATAACAACTATTTCAGTGAGCTAAATGTTGCTTTATTTATTTTATATTTATTGCTATTTCATTTTTATATACGTATAACCACGTCATTATTCTCTTTACTCTAAGAGTGCTCCGCACTCACAACTATTCGATGCCGTTACATCAGTGTGTTTTTTGCGCAGTCTGACAATCTGTGTTTCGCAGTCAGACAAATCTGTGTTCTATATAGGGGTGGGTCACCCTTATCATTTAGGTGTATGAAAAATAGATCTTGACCGATTCTGAGACCTACCCCATATGTATACAGAATTTCATACAAATCGGTCCAGCCGTTTCGGAGGAGTTTAACGCCAAACAATCTGTGTGATCGCAGTCGGACAAATCTGTGGGCTTTTTTGTTTGAATGTGTTCACTTTGTGAGTTTAGTCGCTAACCGCGCCAATAGACACATAAAAAGAAAGTGCAATAGCAAAAGAGCATTCAGCACAAAAAAAAAAACATTTCAAAGCACAACAAAACAATGTCAAACTCAATTTTACGTATAATGAAAGTAAATACATTTCGTGGCTTTTGGAATTGACTGCATTCTGGGCATCTATCAACCTTGATCAATACTTATTAATTTCAAAATTCATCTCAAAATTCATTTGTGACAACCTCTAATGAGGTTGTGGCAACCTCTAGTGAGGTTATGACAACCTCTCAATTCGATTACGGTTAATTCGGCTGTATCAACCGAATTTTTCTGTGAGTGCAGCTACCAAATTTGCACTACTTGACAATGAGGTTGTGACATCCTATGAATATAGATGGGCTTCTACTCAATTTATAAAATCCCCATAATCGATGCCATCCCCACCAATTTCCAGATGTGTCCACTCAACCGCTCCAAGATTCGCATCCTAGAATAAAAATCGTCTGGTATGCACTATTTCTGGATAGACCAGGGGTTTTTCCAATGTCATATGGCCCTAGAATAAATAATCGTCTGGGTTGCGCCATTTCTATATAGACCAGGGGTTTTTCCAGGTCATATCTAAATTTTGTTGCGGTTGCTTCAATGTTTTCCGGGAAAAGCTATATTTTCTCAGCAGGTTACAAATTAATTTGTTTCTAACCATTCACAATAATCAAAATGGTTGGGGTATTTGCTGGTTATAAACGATTATAACTTCACTCACTTAAAATTTTGAATTTCCTTTGGCTCAGCCAATGCAAATGCAGGTTGTGGAATCGGATGCTAGTTGTAATGAAATATGGGAATGCTTTTAATTATGTTGAATTTGTTTGATTGCTGGCAATTCTTTTTATGAAGTAATTTATATTGAGAGGTTTGTGGGTTCGATTCATACACCTTACGTGTAGAGTATTTGAAACCGAAAATTGCCAGAAATGAAGGAAGTGCTTTGTAAAATAAATGCAATTGCCAATGGTAGGTACACTTTTTTGGGAATTTGCATTGGCAGAGGTAATTCAAATTAAACTACAAATTATAATTGGTATATCATTAATTTGTCCCTTGTAAGTTTACATTTCATTGCTTCCAGCAAATGCCAAAGTTGATTGCATTTTAATGCCATTTGTTTTATATGGCTTGATATCGTTTAACTTTGGTCACAACTGGGCATTGCATCATATTTTTATTAAATTTTTATCTGATGATTTGGACAATATGTGGGTGTGATAATTGCACCAACATCTAATGCTGGTACTGTATATTTGTACCATAAGCGAAATGTTTTGCAGAGCGGCATTTGCATTCGCCTGAAAGTAGACCATACAAATTACAATTTTTCCTCACCTCGGATTCGAACCCTGACACCAGGATTGCCAGGCGCGTTTCTGCATTAAGCAGTCGTCGAAGACATTGTGATTGGACGAACAATAATAACACTAGTAATAAACAATTGCTTTTCTTCTGACAAACGTCATAATATCTGTTACGCAATTTCGGGTTCCGTCCCAATCCCTTCATGGGATATAATGAGAAACCATTTTTTTTCTTTATTTTTTTTATGCCGACAATCGGCACATGGTACTTCGTTTGAAGTAATGAAAGGATCAAAACCATTGCTACTGCTTCATTATATTTTTGCGGGGATAATATAGCTAAAACCTTTGTTTTTTTTTTGGTGAGTCGGTCTACTATGACTATATACACATTATATATTTATGTCTTATATACTTAAGCTTAAATGTCTACTTTACTCTAGACATCGTCTTCGAAAGCGTCTGGCGGTATCTGGGGATAAGGCTGTTGTAACATACAAAAAATACTAGTTCGTACGCGCCGAAAGGGACCTAAAAGAGAATGCAACTGTGAAACATTAAGAAAAGCAGTGGATAAGAAAGTGCACTCGAATTGCAATGAAACACTCAATTATTGGAAAAGAAAGAAAAGGCAAACTGGGCGCAGAACTAAGACACTAAGAACCTGGGAATTCAGAGCGGGGAACTTTCATTTGAATATTTAACGTACAATTCATATATGTACATAATTCGTATATTTGTAAAAAACATTTAAAAGAAGTCTAAATGAAATGTAATTGCATTCTGCTAAAGAATTCCAGACTTTAGAGGTTTTTCATAAGAAATTTTTGTATCGGATAATTTCAATGTGAAGCAGCACAAAATAAACTATTTTCATCTGAACTCTTTTGATTTTAATGAAATTTGCGCGGTTATTTTCCTAGTCATTACGAATTAATGAATGTATAATTTATGCCTTAATTGCTTGTAGTTCTTGTGCCTTGTGTCAAAAAAATATGCAGAAAAAAAACACCAACTGTACAGTTTTGTACCACCAACTGTCAGGTTATCATATTTTTGTGAACATCGGGGCAAACTGATTTTATCTACTACGGTGTAATAATGAATATTAACTAGACAAATCGGTGAACAAATTTTTATTTTCGAACATTGTGACTTTTGATAGAAATGCTAAACTTTCAGCCGGAGTTGTCTACATTTTTTCGACTCCAACTTCGACTCCAGGAAAATAGCCAAGACTTCTACTCCAACTACAACGCCGACTCTACAGCACTGCACGCTGAAAACTGTCGTTTTTGGTTGTTTGGATGCAAATATAATGTGTGTTTGGAGCTTGTCGCAAATATAATATATTTGTGTGCAAACACATTGTGTTTGCTATTCAATATTACATGTTTGAAACATAATGGTTAATACGTAATAATATATGTGTTTGCGACAAAAATATATATCTGTTTGTGGTACAAATACATCTGTGTTTGTTGCATTGTTTATGCGCTCTCTTGAGCAAGAGAATAAAAGAGGGATAACAAGAGAGTCTATCTTGTAAATGTGTATCGATATTTTTGCATTATTGTCTTAGTCACTGATTCATAAATATGCCTGAATGTACGTGTAAATTGCCGATGAAGTTTTATGTATTCACACGTCAATGGTTCATCGGACAGAGGGTATCAAACGTACACTTGATCAATGAAAAAAGAAATCCAATGAGTGTTCGAACTCACGTGCGATGTGTTAACACCTTTTTATTACAAGGTACCTGTTCGATTTCTATGAACACAGTAGTAAAGGTTACATTGGAAAATAAAAAAACAGCGCTCAATCATATGATGACGTTACATTTAAATAATATTAATACTTAAAATTATTTAAAGACCAGAGCCAGCACATGTGCCATTATTTTCTTGCTTAAAACTTTTTATTTTATCCCTACAAAAACAAAGAGAATGCAAAGCAACAGCCACATGTCCATAGATACATTGCTATGTTCTTACATACGCTACACAAGTTCACACAATTTTCGTTTCTCTCCTGCTATCTCATTTTTATATACGTATAACCACGTCATTATTCTCTCTGCTCTGAGAGTGCTCCGCACCCACACAAGACAACTATTCGCTGCCGCTACATCAGTGTGAGTTTATTTTCGCAGTTTGACAATCTGTGTTTCGCAGTCAGACAAATCTGTGTTCTATATATGGGTGGGTCACCCTTAGCATTTAGGAGTATGAAAAAGAGATGTTGGCCGATTCTGAGACCTGCCCGATATGCACACAAAATTTCATACAAATCGGTCCATCCGTTTCGGAGGAGTTTAACGGCAAACAATCTGTGATCGCAGTCGGACAAACTGTGTTTGGATGTGTTCACTTTGTGAGTTAAGTCCCTACCCGCGCCTATAGATGTTAACACATCAAAAAGGCTCGAACGGTTAAATGGTTTGTGATGTTGCTTTGAATTTTGTGTAGGTGTTTCGTATATATGTATGTGTGCTACCGAATTGAGAGACGATTTTGAGGAAAAAAAGCTGGAAAAGGCAACAACGTGAAGCCCTTTGTCTTTACGAGTCTTTACTGAGAAAAATCGGAACTGCCAATATAATAATAAAAACACAAATAATATTGCTTTGATTGCGTGAACTAGATTTGTAAATAAGTATATTTTCTGTGTACCAACGCATAGTGATAACCAACGCATAGTTAAAACCTTCTGAAATCAAAGACATGAGAGACAACAAAGGAGAAGCAATAGAGCCGTAGATTCTCATTCCAAGAAAAAAAAGACAAATAATGAATTCAATGCAAATATCTGTAAAATAACTGTAAAAAAAATTATTGATAAAATTAGTTATAATAAATAACACAAATACTTATATATATATTAAATTCAAAGAATAATTTGCTTCTAAATATTATTATTTTAGGGAGGAACTACACACATGTTTTCACGTAAATATATGGAAGTTTGGGGGAATTTCGCGAATGTTTCCATGGAAGTATATGGATGTTTGGGACGTAGAACGCATATGTGTCCCCGTAAAAGCATACATGTTTGCTAGTAAAAATGCTACTGTTTGCATTTAAATACAAGTGTGTTTGGGACTTGCAAGTGTTCCAAACATATACATATACATATTCATATAAATATACATATACATGGTTTCTGCAAAATATGTTTGGGAGAATATATTACAGAGGCCGGGTTTTCAGCGTGTGGTTGTAACCCATATTCTATGCTATCATGCCTTTATTCGAACTAATGGAATTCATATAAACTCATTTTCATTCTTGCATGATTTTACCAAAAACTTGATAGTTATCTTGGCAGAAGAGTGGGAGGCATTCGAAGCATTGATGCTAGCATTCTCATCCTGGCAACCTCCTAGAATCTTTGTGGTACAATGGTTAGTGTGTGCGGCTCTTGTACATGAGAACGTGGATTCGATCCCTGCCCAGACCGCCTTACATTTCTTTCGACGACAGACAGCTTGTTTAGTGATGGCGACACTATGGAATGTCATAATACGTTGGGAGCCGGTGTACAACTGTAGGTCCCAATCAGTGAGTGTGGAATTAGAAACCGCACGACTCACTGATTGTGAGAATCTCTCCCCAATCCCTTCATGGGATGTTATGGGACACCAATTTTTTTATGATTCAAGACAAACCATGGAAGAATGTCGTATGGCAAGTGATGTTGAACAGAACGATGCGCACATGACAATGCTTCAGTCAGTTGCGATGCAGGCCGAGTTGGAGCGGTTTAGGCAGAAAAGGAGAGATGAACTATGTTTATTTAAATACGTTTGTGGGGGCAGAGTAAGCATTGCACGCTGAAAAATCTGTAATTTTTTGTTGTTTGGATGCAAACATAACGTGTTTGTAGCTTGTCGCAAATAATACATGTACATGTTTGAGACACAATGATTAATAAGCCATAATTTATATTTTTTACACCCAAAATGATGATTTTTTGTTGAAAATCGCTAAAAACAAAAACGAGGAAGATATCACAGAGACAACAAGGCAGAAACTCTTCAATTCATGAAAGCAATGCTTGCAAACATGTACATGTTTCCTGCAATATGTTGCTGGGGCGATTATTTTTCATCGTGTATTAACTTGGTGTTATGTCGAGGTACATGTGTGGTGACGGTGAAAACTTTTTGTCGTGCCCTACACGGTTATTGGCATTCGGTGCTAATCGGCGTGGATCAAGCTCGGTTTACACACCAGTACTTGGGTTCGGTTGCGAATCGGTGGAGTTTGGCTCTGAAAATATACATCAGAGTGATCAGAATTACAATAGCTGGGTAGCGAAGTGTCAAAGTCTTCGTGAGAACAAAGTAGCGAGCCTTCGTAGCAACAAGGCATCAAGTCCTTGTAGGAAGAAAGGAGTAAAGCCTTCGTAAGAATAAAGAAACAAGTATTCTTAGGAACAAGGAAACTTGTCCACGTTGGGACAAGAAAACGTTATCTTAGGAACAGAGGAACAATCCTCCGTAGGAACAAAGAAACAAGTCTTTATACGAGCAAGGATACCTATCTTCATAGGATCAAGGAAACAAGTCCTCGTGGGAACAAGGACACAAGTCCTAAGTAGGCCTAAAGAAACAAGTTATCGTAGGAACAAGGAATAAACTCCTCGTTGGAACAAAGCCTTTGATCAAGGAAACAAGTCCTCGGGGGAACAAGGACACAAGTCCTAAGTAGGCCTAGTTATCGTAGAAACAAGGAATAAACTCCTCGTTGGAACAAAGCCTTTGTAATAACTAAGGATCGTGCACTAATAGAAACAAAGAAACAAGCCTTCGTACGAACAAGGAAATCAGTCCTCGAAAGAACATGGAAACAAATTCTCGAAGGAACAAGGAAACAAGTTCTCGTAGCAACAAGGAAAATAGTCCTCGCAGGAATAAACAAACAGGTCTTCGTAGAGTTCTTAGAATAACTATTGTATGCTTTCCTCAACCAGGCGATAAACATCGTCTCGCTACATCGTCTAGAGTTGCATACTCATACCATAATTATCATAAGCTAAATGAGAATTGTGAAGTCGATGTACAAAAAGTTCCGCAATGAAACGCACCATCTGGCGTATCACTGTATGTCATTGAGCAGGGATAACAAATGTGGCATAACTGTGGTATTTGCAGTGCCGGGACTACAAATGTAGTACACATAAACCACTTCCATAAATCTGTTCTATGATTGGTGTGGTATGTATTATCCTCATCTACTATATGTTCTGATTATTGTATTACTAGTCAGGTTCTCCATTATCTATTATTTTACTGTTATATTCAGTCCATCTACTCTTTAGCATGTATATCATATGATGCCCGTTCGTACCAATTCGTTATTTCACATACTTCCCTATCATCCCTGTTTCACGTGGTGGCCTATCTGCATGTAGCAGCTTAGGGGTCGGTAGCTCGGACACTATCGAGTGGTACGTACCATAGACCAATTGCAGTGCGTGAGACGGCCATATCAATGATCGCTCCAGTTGGAGGCGGGAAAAAAGATTTTTAATTTCATTTTTATATTGTTATTTTTTATATTTTCCAATGCATACGAATAGTTTCATCACGTTACAAGTGCAAACAGTTTTTCATTTCTTTTTTATATTTTCCAATGCATACGAATAGTTTCGTCACGATACAAGTGCAAACAGTTTTTGATTTCGAATTCCATACAACTGACATCTTTATCGGTTGGTAAGCTCTGACTTTGTTTTTTTATTTTTGATGTGTTATCATCTATAGGCACGGGTAGGGCAATCTATCAAAGTGAACACATGCAAACAACACGCAGCATTAGCATTACATACGTTGTTGTTGTATAACAATAGTCTGTGCCTGAAAATAAGTATGACAGTATTGATGTAGCGGCAGTGAAGAAACAAGCAGGTCGTCGTCGCTAAAGAGTATTGAATAGTATAGAGAACTCATGGAACGAATTGTATGAATCAAAAGCACTGGCCAAATCTGGCGAATGATTCAAAACGTGTTACTCTCTTTTTGTCATAACTTGGTCCATCCATAATATTGATGTAAAACATTGATGCCTTTTGAAACATTTATGCTTTTTGTATTGTTTTATGTAATGACATTGTCGAAATGGTGGATTTATATTGAAATTTTCTATAAACAGAATAAGACTCGTTTATGCTCTTTTAGTCAGACTCTCTACATGAGAGTGGAAAAAGAGTGCAATAAGTTCTCTATACTATTCAATACTTTTTGTCGTCGCTCTGTTGAAGACAAAACAAAACAATTATTTGAGTGAGCTAAATATTGTTTATTTATTTTAACAATATTACATCTAATGTTAAAACAGATTTAAGAAAAAAGAAAGTGCAATTGCAAAAAAAGCCTTCAGCACAAAAATTATTTTTTATATTTTCCAATGTGACATTTACTATTGTGTCTATAGATATCGAACAGGTGCCGTTTGGCCGTTGGTGGTGCAATGGTAGTATGCGCGGCTCTTTTGCATGAGGACGTTTCTTACGACGGCGGTCACCTCACTTAGTGACGGCGACACTACCGAGTAGTTAGCCATGAAAAAGCTTCTTAAAATATCATTCGGGACCGGTGTAAAACTGTAGGTCGCAATCTGTGAGTGTAAAACTAGAACGCGCACAGCTCACTGGTTTGTGAGAAGCTCTCCCTAATCCCTTCATGGGATGTAACGGGAAAACATTTATTTATTTATTTTACCGTGTAACAAAAAGGTGTTAACACATCGCCCGTGAGTTCGAACACTCATTGATTTTTATTTTAGCGTTTCGCTCTACAACCTGTACAATAAATGAATTCGCACGGCAATGCAACGATTAATTTTGTAAAGCTTGTTTCGTTACAGCTACGAAAGTTTTGTCGACTGTACGAAACTTATAATTGCATCAAATTAAATACTCTAACAGATACATTTCATGCATGCGCCGAAGCTTGTGTATATCAGTGAAGAGAAGTCTTGCATATATGTACTTATAAAAAAACGTTTTAGATCTTGAATGGATAATGCCATCACTCTCCCTTGTTTGCTTAACATAAAAAACTACATAAGGTGTCAGGGGACACCCGGTTGGAACGAAGTTCCTTTCGCTATATATTATTATTAGTTAGTCGGTGGCGCAATGGGGTGTGTGCGCGGCTCTTGTACTTGAGAACGTGGGTTCGATCGCTGCTCAGACCACCTTACATTTCTTTAGACGTCGGTCACCTCGCATAGTCATGGCGACACTATCGAGTACTTCTCAAAAATACCGTTCGGAACCGGTGTAAAACTGTTTTTTCTTTTTTTTAGTTAGTTCCAACTCGCCTAAGGCGCCTGTTGTAAAATATTGTAATTTAAATGGATCTTTAAGAAAAGATATATATATTTTTTTTAAACTTTTTTTAAGAAACTTTTGTATTTATTGAATGTATTTAAAAAAAAAAGTATATCTTTAGGTCCCTTTTGTAAGAATATGTATTATGTTTTCCCGATAAGGTCCTTTCTTTGATGAGAGGTATTTCTTTCCTTAAAAGCTAACGTTTTTATGTAAGAAAAAGCCTAAGAGTATGCATTTTTTTTACAAAGAAATACTTTTTGTAAGAACAGGTACTTTTTAGGATACTCTTTTAGGATAAGGTTATTTTTTTAAGAAAATTTACATATTTTCAGGAAGGCTACTTATCTCAAGAAAAGTTATTTTGTTTTACAAAAAATTTACTCTTTAAAGAAAAGCTAGTTTTTTAAGAAAAGGCAATTTGTTGTACGATAATGTACTTTTTTAAGAAAAGGTACTTATTTAAAAATTGATTTTTTTTGGAAAAGGTACTTTGTGTAGGAAAATTTACTTTTTTAAGGAAAGATAATTCTTTAAGATAAGGTATTTTGTTAAGTAAAGGTACTCTGTTTAAGAATATGAATAGGTATTTTTTTTGAGAAAATTTCCTTTTTTTAAGAAAACGCACTTATTTATTCCCCTGCAACTGACGTCGTAGTCTGACAGACACTTCAAAGCAAAACTTCGTGCACCTTCGACAAATTCCAAGCTACGATCCTTTCAAAAACCCTATTAAACCCGTTTCTTATTTAAAATTTGAATCCTCTGTTATCTTGAAAACTATTTTTTGTCCTAAATAAATATGATCAAGAGGGTGCTAGACAGAAACTTCAGCATAAGAAACCAATTTAAAAATGCGGTCTGGTAGATCCTATGTCAGTTGTATTGTTAAAATTAGAGCACGTCAGTTGCAGAGGGTCAAGGAAATTTTATTTTTTTAAACTTCTTTCACTTTGGCTTTTCTAAACTTACTTTTTATTCGATTCAAACTACAATATGTAATAAACAGGCTCCATCTAGAAAATTTCCGATGAAACAAGAAATATCCCCCCATATGTTATATGTTAGTCTGGACACAAACCAAGCCAAAAGTACGAGTGTAAGAGTAAGTGTGCTGCCAAATGTAATTCCATGCTCAGGGTTGTACTTGATGGATTTGCCAGTCTTGTACTTTGGCTTTTCTAAATTTACTTTTTATTGGGTTCAAAACTACAATATGTAATAAAGAAGGTCCACCTCGAAACCAAAAGTACCCAATACAGTTGATAACAATGGGTTGTAATAAAGTAGTTAAAAAAAAGTTGTTTAACATTTTTTCATTTAGCCCCAATCCCGCAACGTGCGATATGGAACTTCGTTCCAATTAAACCCAGTCATAGAGAATTAAATACAGAATTCACAGTTCTTACGTTACTTCTGAAGAAATGATATTAAAAATTCTTGCAATGGTCAAACACATAACGTACACAAAGTACTATTACGTGTTGAACTTTATTTTCTGTTACGTATGTCTACAATATTTACAATGTTCCGGGACGCAATATTCACAAATTCTTATACATTCAAAACCACGTCTGTCCACTTTCAGTAAAGTAGAAAATTTCGTAGTCCACTTGTTTTACACAATATTGCAAATTTGTATGGAATGTAATTTTCATGTGATTATATTAGGTATCTGTATACCTTTGTTCGCGACTGTGTGTATGTCTGACAGACATAGTCTTGGGCTCATAAATTATTTCCATGGTGCGACTTGCGTTTCTTTTCTTTTAGTTCTGGTTGTTTTGCATACCTTAATGTGTTTGGTAGAATGACCAGATTTACCAGTTTTTTTTTTCTATATTCGTGTAATACCCTAAGGCGCAATAGAGACATTTTACATTTTTAATAAATGAATATATAATAAATTTGGTTGTTGTTCTTATTGTTGATTTCATAGGAACAAAAGAGTCAGAGAAAGCAATGAATGAAGCAAAAGAGAAAATAAATAACAATTTTCGAGTTTCAATAGGATTTTACGTTAGTCCTCTTTACGCGAGACAATAGATACAATAGAAATGAAGCAGCGATATAAAACAAACAAGGTTTTTTTTTTTTTTTTTGTAAATTAAAGAAGGGGATGGTGGACAAGGAGAAAGAAGTAGCATGACAGTAGAGTATAAATTGAGAATGGTTTTGATGTTCGTAACAATAAGTTTCAATTTCACTCTGGCTGCGACTTTAAACAGTCAAAGGCTGGGGTGGGTGCTTAACTATTCCAGGACTAGTTGCCATACATTTTACGAATTCAATTCTTTTCTTTGGGTTGCACAGCAATCGAACAAATAACGAAAAGGGATAATTTAGAATATCTATAAATTAATATTATAAAACTTGATTGTTTTACCAAAAAAAAAAAAAAAAAAAAGAAGATGCATAAAAGAAAATGAACTTAAACTTACAAAGAATAACAAACACTAAACATTTGAATCCCAGCGAGCGAAGGATTGTACACAAATTTCAAACACATTCATATTTATTTACTGAAATTCCGTAACTTTGTTCTTGATTCCAGCATAATGTAATATATTTATATTGGACAACAAAACAGTCAATTTCAAAAATCTATTTAAACAATTCACATCCAGTACAATAAGAGGCAATAAAGGCTGTGCAACAAAGCGTAAATGAATAAATACGATGAGAGATACCAAAATCCACAGTTATTGAAATTTATCACTGTTAAATATGTAAAGAAACACAGCGGGATCGCCAGCGGAATCTGCCCGTGGACGTCAGAACATTTTGTTTTTATTTATTTCTCTTCATATACATAACCGAGCCATTAGGCCTTATATGGTTACAAAATTTCTACCATAATTCCTTCAATATATAAGTATAAACACACGGATTTCAATAAATTCTCATAATTACGAGCAACTCAACCAACTGATTTCAATCAGTTGATCCCTCTCTAGGCGATTGACAATTATTTGCTTTTGTTTTGATCACCACCTGGCGGGAGATGTTCAGTTTAGTCTTGTAAAGAATATTATCGCAGATGATTTGGGATATTTGGAATTGTTTGCTATTGAAAAGGGTTTTTATATTGTTTTCCCTAATTGATTGACTTTCTATTTGGTACAAAATGGATCAACAGCAATGCAAACTCAATTGTTTAAACAATAAAAGAGTTGATCGAGGCAACATATAATTACACAGTGATACAAAACTGAAAGATAAAAATATGCAGAGGTTCTTATATAGCAATTCTGTTTTGCTGGAGTCCATAGAGTATGGTAATACTTATAGTTTTTCTCGGTCACTTGGTTTAGTAACTTTTTTTACAGAAAATTTACTGAAATATTGCTAAAATTATTAGTTGAAAAAATCATAACTTTTCGAATTTTCCGATTTGTTTAAAAGATCTCAGTTTTTCCTTTTAAACAAAAATAAAATCTTGAAAATCGGGTAATAAATGGCTGAGTTACGGTTATTTAAGTAAAACAAAAAACATATTTTTTTTTAAATATTTATTTACTTTCTTCACTTCCCAAATTGATCATGCGGTAGAAAATTGGGTTTTGTTATTTTTGAAAAAAATTATATTAAAGTAGGGTTCTAAAACATGTAAGTGCATAAAAATCGGATACAAACTTAACGAGTTATGCTAAGTTTTGTCATAAAATGTTTTTCAGCTTTTTTCGTGGTTTCTTAGAAATAATTGCGGTTTACTTGTTTTTTTTGTAAACATCGCTGTCAGTATCTCGCTCTATAGACCAGCAGTAGTTGGAGAGCATTGTGATTTTTACTTTTTCCAACATAACGCTGTTCAATTCTTAAAATTTCTTGGTGAAATCCCACACCTTTAATGAAAATTTAAAAAAAAAATGCTTTTTGATTTACTTAAATAACCATAACTCAGCCATTTTGTATCCGATTTTCAATACTTTATTTTTGTTTGAAAGGAAAAACTCAGATCTTTTCAACACATGGAAAATATCGAAAATCGGTTCAAGGAGCGTAAAGTTATAAGTTTTTGAACTTTAAATTTTAGAAATCTTGTCGTTTTACTTAATTTGGTGTTAAAAACTTACTAATCGAAGTGATCGAGAAAAACTATAAGTATTTCCGTACTCTATGTGGCCGTCGGTGGTGCAATGGTTAGTGTGCGCGGCTCTTGTACGTGAGATCCTGGGTTCGAACCCTGCTCTGACCACCTTCAAATTTCTTTCGGCGGCGGTCACCTCGCATAGTGACGGCGACACTATCGAGTATATAGCCATGAAAAAGCTTCTCAAAATACCGTTCGGAATCGGTGTAAACTGTAGGTCCCAATCAGTGAATGAAAACTTGAAAGCGCACAGCTCAGTGATTGTGAGAAGTTCTCCCCGGTCCCTTCATGGGATGTAATGGGAAACCATTTATTTATTTATGGACTCCAGCAAATCAGAATTGCTATATGAGAACATCTGCATATTTCTTGTGAAGCACTGTGTTATTTTAAAAATAAATTAAAAAAATTTTCACCAGGAATTCTAAAAATATTTTTTAAGACAATTTCTGTTGCCGCAAACATATTTCATTTGCTGTGTATATTCAACGTTGACTGCAAGAGTTGAAGCGATTCCCACTAATAAAAAGTTTTTATCATAAAAGTCATTTGTGTTGTTGTAAACGAACATTGATTTTCGAAAAAAATTTTATAATTATCTTTACAGCAAATATATATAAAGGGTGGGCCAAAAGTCATCAAAGTTTAGCCAACTGTTGTTTTTTAACTGCAAAATTTGGACATCGCCGATGATCTGCGGGATTTAGTTCTTGCACCAATTGCACCTTATATGGGAATAACAGTATTTTTTTTTAAATGTGCGTAGTGATGTACGACACATACCTAGCTGAGCAGAACGCCTTCTGGTAGATGTTTCTGGTGTTTCGTTAACACTTTTCTCAGATTGCTTGTTCAGTTGTCAATATCTCCATTATTTATTCTCCAGGTGTTATTTATATAATCTGAAAAAAAAAATAAATAAATATTTAAACGAAAAAGTTATTAAATTTTTAAACGCCATGGTAACTTTTGGCCCACCCTGTATATTAAAAAAATTACATGAGGTGTCAGGGGACACCCGGTTGGAATGAAGTTCCTTTCGATATATATTATGTACTACAAAGTCAGTTCCAACACGCCTAAGGCGCCTGTTGAAAAATACTGTAATTTAAATGGATCTTTAAGAAAAGATACTTTTTTGTAAAATGATAAACTTTATTTAAGATATTTTTTATTTATTGAATGTATTTTTTTACAAAAAGTATATTTTTAGGTCCCTTTTGTAAGAATATGTATTATATTTTCCCGAGAAGGTCCTTTCTTTGATGAGAGGTACTTCTTTTATTAAAAGCTAATGTGTTTTTGTAAGAAAAAGCCTAAGAGTATGAATTTTTTCCACAAAGAAGTACTTTTTTAACAACAGGTACTTTTTAAAGAAGTGGTACTCTTTTTAGGAAAAGGTTGTTTTTTAAGAAAATTTACTTATTTTCAGAAAGGCTACTTATCTCAAGAAAAGAAAAGAAAAGGTATTCTATTTTTAAGAAAAGGTACTTTTAAGAAAAGGAATTTTTGTAAGAAAAGGTATTTTTTTTAAGAAAACCTTTTTTTTCCGAAAGAACAGGTACAGTTTGAAAAGTAGGTACTTATCTCAAGAACAGTTTTTTTGTTTCACAAAAAAGGTACTCTTTAAGAAAAGGTAGTTGTTTAAGAAAAGACAAGTTGCTGTAAGATAATGTACTTTTTTAAGAAAGGGTACTTATTTAAAAAAAATGCAGCAGACAGTTGTCCGAGGCCTTCGGCCACGGACTGTCCCTGCAGGCTGTGTCAGAGACACGGCCATTAAGTTTAACGTAGAATACGCCATCCGATAAGACAGAAAACATATATAACAATAAATGATAAGTAACATAAGCAAATGAATTTATTTATTTGATAGTTACTTTTGATAATATACATAAGCTTATGGTAGGAAAAATAGGATAAATATGTTTTTAAATTAAAAGAGTAAGGATAAATGATAAATAACAGACGCCAATCAATTTGATTTATATTTTTTATAATTATATGTCCATGTTAAATTCAAATTCACATTTAACATTTTGTTTCACTTAAATACATAAGTAAATATACGAAATTTCAATATTTCATCAATCAAAACAACAGCCGAAGGTTAGTGTCCACACTGAAACAGCAGCATAGTCTGTGTTCACGCTACAAACTCAAACACTCAACCAAACACCACACATATGTTTGAGTGTATGTGTTTAAACAATTTTCATTTGAGAAATTTAAATATTAGGAAGATATCAACCAATATGAAATGTATATCAAACGAAAGATAACATCTTCATTTACCTACAAAAAAATTTTTAAAAATCAATGATCATAATCAATGAAATAAAGATTACAACAATAACAATCTGACATGACTCCCTATACCGTAAGGTAAGACGTATTCTACGCCAAAATAATTTTTAAGAAAAGCTACTTTTTGTAAGAAAATTTACGTTTTTAAGCAAAGGTACTTCTTTAAGATAAGGTATTTTGTTAAGTAAAGATTATTAATCGGTTCAAAACTACAATATGCAATAAACAGGCTGCACCTGGAAAATTTCCCATTAAAAAAGAAATATCCCACCATATGTTAGTCTAGACACAAACCAAACCAAAAGTACGAGTGTAAGAGTAAGTATGCTGCCAAATGTAATTCCATGCACAGGGTTGTATTTCATTGATTTGCCAGTCTTGCACTTTGGCTTTTCTAAATTTAGTTTTTATTGGGTTCAAAACTACACTATGTAATAAACAGGCTCCACCTCGAAAACTTCCCTTTAAACCAAACGAAACCGAGAGTATCCAATATAGTTGATAATAATGGGTTGTAATAAAGTAGTTAAAAAAAGTTGATTAAAATGTTTTCATTTAGCCCCCATCCCGCAACGTGCGATAAGGAACTTCGTTCCAAAATGGTTTCCTATTTCGTCCCATGAAGGTATTGCAGTGTGTGCCAGGATCCCAGATTTTTGGCCAAAACAATAGAACAACAAAATTGTAGAAACAAAGGGGTTTTAGAAGTCTCTGATCACGAATTTTATGTCAGAATTTGAAAAGTCAAAATGGAGAATTTAATAGGGCGACAACAAAAATAAAAAAAAACAAAATATTTACGAAACAAAGTTATCTACTTAGAGTTTTGTGGGTAGCTGATACGAATTTTAAATCCGATATTGATAATTCAAAATGGCAGATTGAATATGGCGACCAATATAATCAGAAAGCAAATATTTATGAAACAGAGATGACTTATTACGATTTTGGGGGTTACTGACTTCGAATGCGGATCTGTACCGGATCAGCGAAAGAGAAATCCAACATGTCGGATTCAAACCGGATTTGAATCAGATGAGCGAATGCGAAATCCGACGTATCGGACTCCAAACGGAACCGAATCGGTTCGGCGAAGGAAAAAAATCCGACGTGTCGTACTTAAACGGTATCCGTATCGGATCAGAGAAAGGGAAATCCGACATGTCGGGCCTGAATCGAATCCGAAGCGGATCAGCGAAAGTGTGATCCGATGTTTCGGACTCAAACCGTATCTGAAGCGAATCAGAGTAAGAGAAATCTGAAATGTCGGGCCCGAATCGAATTCGAATCCGATCACCGAAATCATAATCCGATGTGTCGGACTCAATCGGGGTCCGAATTGGATCTTAGTCCGACTTTGTGCTTCTTGGGAAGAGAGGTAGAGAGAGGTGGAAAACGTCCAACAAGACAAATAGTTGTGTTAATTACAACATAAATGTATACCAACAATAATAGTAAGCAAAAAAAGTGCAAAATATTTTTTTAAATTTCACAGTTCTATACAAAAACGACATGAAAACGTTAAGTCAACAGTTCTTGTAACCACACGGAGTGAGTCAGTTTACTTCCAGCATCTCTCATTTCCCTAAATCTATACCGAAGAGTATGCAATGAGACGTGAGATGAGCGAATAAACTTCGCTACTAAGTTTTATTCTAAGCGATGCAAGATACCCCTAGATAAACTCTCAGAAGGTAAAAAGAAAACAATACTTTCCCAGCAAACAAAGCAAAATTGCGATGATATCGCTGTCATATAGCCTGGAAGTAAAATTGTATTACGGCAATAATCATTTTCGTATTGCGGAAGTTACTCCCGTTGGGAGTAACCGACATCATTTTGAAGACAATTTAGAGATATCAGCAGAATATCATCAAAGCGATTCGTCCACGCAATACGAAAGCAATACTTCTAGAAGATAATATCGCAATATTCCCTGAAAATCGCTTTGAAGACAATTTAGAGATATCACCAGAATATCATCTGAAAGATAGAAAGAAGATACTCCTAGATAAAATCTCTAATATCGCAATATTCCCAGAAAATCAATTTGAACACAATTTAGAGATATGAATAGAATATCATCTGAAACATAGAAAGAAGATATCCCTAGATAAACTCTCAGAAGATAAAAAGATGACAATAGTTTTTAATTGTATTATATATGTATAAAGGAAAAATATAGAATATATAAAATCTTATTATAAGTAATAGAGAGTTTAACTTCTTCTTGGCGTTCTACGGCGCTTCTTGATTTTTTCCTGTTCTGAAAATCTAATATTTTGTTGAACGTTTTTGGTCAAACACCGGCATCTCGCCAGCGGCATAGATTTATTCAACGGTAGTGTACTCCAACATTGTTTTTCGTTTTGGTTTCTTTTTAATATCACATTCGACGTTACCTGACTTAGCTATGTTCTTCTTCGAGTCGCTTCAACGCTGGCTGGATCTCGTAAAAGATTTGTGTGTGCTTAATAATGAGTTTCGTGTGGCTGACCTGTGTCATAGGTTGGGGATTTCTTCTTCTGGACTTTCTGGAAATATGGAATAGATCTGGAGTCATGAACACACAAATAAAAGTAAATGGTTTCCCATTCCTTACATTCCATAAAGGAATTGGGGAGAGCTTCTCACAATCAGTGAGAGCAGTAGGGTGTCCCAAAAAGATTTCGTTTTCGATTTTCATGGTTTCTCAAGCTTGATTGGAAAGGAAAAACGGCCCTAGAAACATATTGTAGGAAACATATATATGTTTGCAAGCAACCATATATATGGTTCCTGCAACATGTTGCCAGGGCCATTTTTTGCGACGTGCAATTCTTTGTCGTTACTTAGCGCATGTAGATTTTTTCATGAATACAGTGTTTAAAGCAAATACGATGAAAAATTTGGCAAACAGTTCATAGTATTATTAGGTTCATACAATGGGTAAATAGTTTTAAAGTGGCATAACTCAGGAACAGTAACTGCAAATTCAAAATTTTTTTACAAAATTGCTTGGAATTTATCCGTCTTTTCAAGTGCATCATTAGTGTTTTAAATTTTCATAGAAATTTAAAGCAAATCTGATGCAAAAATAGCAAACAGATTATAATATTATTAGTTTCATACAATGGATAAAAGGCTTCAAAATGTTATAGCTCTGGAACAGTAACTGCAAATTCAAAATTATTTTTTACAAAATTGCTTTGAATTTATATGTCTTTTAAAGTGCATCATTAGTTTTTTAAATTTTAATAGAAATTTTAAAAGATATAAAGCGTTAGTTACAAAGTTTTTATTATTTTTTACGAAATTTTTTTTTTTACTATTTACAAAAAAATTTAATATGTGGTACCTTATTGAGGAAAATCATTGCCAAAACTGGTGGTTTGTGCATATACAATAAAAGTTTGGACGTTTAACTTCAAAAATGTTGACTTACAAACTAAGAAAATCGTGGTGGTTGACCGAGTTTTAAGTAAAATACAAAAAATGCCCGGAATACCCAATTTTTGAGGGAAATTCGACTTGCGTGACCTCTAAACCACTTCCGATAAGTCTGAAAAAAATTCTCAAAAATATTTTACCCTATAAGCTTTCAAATAAAAACTTGAGCAAAAAAAAAAAAATTATTGATGGGACACCCTAGTGAGCAGTGCCTTTTCTAGTTTTTTATACTCTCTGATTGGGACCGATTACTCTCTGATTACACCGATTCTGAACGGTATTTTGAGAAGCTTGTTCTTGGCTTAGTACTCGATAGTGTCGTCGTCACAATGCGAGGTGACCGACACTGAAAAAAATTTAAGGTGGTCAGAGCAGGGATCGAACCCAGGATCTCATGTACAAGAGGCGCGGACACTAAACATTGTACTTTACACTATATGTAGGCCATTTTTCAATTCTGTTCGCCATTCTGGAGAGATGAAGGTTTTCCTAGTATTGAGGTTCCTATTTGGTTAAAAAATATTTTTGTTTTTCAAATGACAAAAAAATTAAATTTTTTCCTAAGTATTGCTGAAGTATCCCGGGAATGTTAATAGGAAGATAGTTACAAATACGATGATAAAAAAGTGATATCTCCGCTATATCGTTACGGAGACATATGTACCTTCTAATTGTTTGTTGGGTATTAATTATACTCTGTAACGACAAAGTAAATTTTTTGGAATTTTGTGTCTTATTTTGAAGCGTCACACAAACCTTGAAAACACCGATTTTAGCTTTTATGGTTACTCCATTTAGTATCAGCCTGAACAGTTTGGTTTTTGTTTTTTAACAAAATTAAATTCATTCCATTAATAGTTTTAACATTCTTCAAATTGTTCTCTTTTCTTTTCAGGTAAATTTTATACGACTTAACTAACACTTAGTGACTTAAGCGGTTAGAACAAACGAGCGCAAGTGACCAATCTGTTCCACCATAAAACTGCAACTTAAGCAACTTAACTGAAACGAATGCAAATATTTTACTGTTCACACACACGAAGGATTAGGGCGCCAAAAATTCGAGCGCACACCCACAATCCATCAATAATCCCATGCAACCTCACATAAATAAAAGATTAACATGAAAGGTGTGTCACACCCAACGAAGCCAACCTCTCATTCGACGGACGGCAGTTTAAGTATAAGGGTTAGAAAGTTACGTTCGATATGCGAACCCAAAGTGGCAGAAGCTCTAATGCGATGTTTGAAAGTTCTTTAGCGCATAAACGATGTCAGCAACACTTAATGTCAAATTAAGACCAAATCAAAGGCCCGGGACGGACAAACTAAGTGACGACGATATTCGTTTACGACACAAACGAAATATTTTTGTTTGCCATTTAAATGAGTGAACAGACGGTATTAAATTACTCGAACTCGAACGCAGGCAATCAGTCGTCATTCAATCGAACCCCACCACCGACGCCATCGCCATCCCCTCGAACTGAAGTGAAGTTCGTCGCAGTATTGCAAGCACCCATAATTGGTGTTTTGTGGAATTCCAAATCCAATGTTCGCATAAATCCGAATATAGCGCAAAAATGTCACAAACAAAATTCAACAAAAAGAATGCGATAATCACTTTTTCGCTTTGATTCTTTTTCGTCGTCGCCTGCCAATGGAATTCGAGAGCATAATGTGTGACGTAACAACAAAATAAGCGCGTCAAAAGCGCGCGCTCTGTTTCTCATTTCAAATCGATTGCAATATTTAGACACGAGTGTTTTTGAAGTTTTTTTTTTGATGATATATTTGAATTTTAATTGAAATTGACAGGAAGGGGAATTTTAATGTGTCAGTGTTCATTCATTTCATTAATTTCACATGGTTTACACATTCACCGATGGATTTGAGAGTTATTTGAAGTGAATATTTTAAAATTTATTGAGAACGGAATTCAAAATTAAAAATTAATACGAAAGCAAAAAGTAAATTTGTAACGTTAAATTGCTTTTAAATCTAGAAAGTTTTCTAATTTAGAATTTCGATGCAATAAAATTGCAATAAAAACTCAGGAAGAAAGAATGGCTACAGAGTCAAAGAATTTCATCCATAACAATTTTGTGGAAGTTTTATTAAACGGTGTCGCATTGGTATGTGCAATCGTATTCCCCTGCTAAATTTATCTTATATAGTTATCTGATGAACCAAGACAGAGAGAAGAAAATTATACCATAATAAAACCAAACCAAATTCTATGGATTGGTTAATTGCAATTAATGTGCAATTCACTTGTGTTCAGCTGTTAAGTGGGTAGTTAACTATTGGATTACCTAATCATAATTGAAAGTTAATTTGAGGTTAACTCTGCACTTTATTTCTCAGTGGCGAGTTAATGTAAGCCGTCTTATGGTCAACGATTATGGCAACCCTTATGTTCTGACAAAAAGGATATACAGGTAGAGAAGAAAAAACCCCGCAATTTGGCAGCCCTAGTAGAAGAGGACTAAAAAAGTCGACGCGATTCACTCAAACGCATTTCTTTCCCGCGTCATAACTTGATTATTTCATAATTTTTACATACTTTATGAAATTTTATTAAAATATGGTTGGAATTTCTATCGTTCGATATAATAACATCATCAGAAAACTGCTCTTGTAGTGAAATATTCCACGAAGAGACTAAGAGAGCGAGCAGCGAAACGACACTCTTCACTCGTTTTCTTTGTTGGCATTCCACTCCATGATTAAATTTTCTTCTCTATACAATAGTTGCTTTATGGTTCTGACAAAAACAAGGTACTAAAGTAGACAGTCAAGATTTCTCTTCCCTTAAATGCCAACAAACAAAACGAGTGGAGCCTTAATCATTCTCTGCTCTCTATCTTAATCTCTTCATTGAATATGTAAATACACGATCAGCTTTTTGATACTGTTATTGTATATAACTATACAAATTCGAATTATGTTGAAGTAAAATTACACAAACTATGCAAAAAATATGAAATAATCAAGATGTGACGCGAGAGAGAAATGCGTTCGACCAGGGTATTTCTATGGCACAGCTGATCTAAGAGGTACTAGGTAAATGACCAAAAAAGACAGCGATTATAGACCATGAAGCAAACAAAGTTTAAACAGTGTTTGATCATGTTTGATTGATACTAATGACAGCTAAATTATGTTTAATGTTGTTTGCATTGAACCAAAATACACATTCCCTTTTATTTCTCTCCGTAGGGGTCCAACCAAAGAGTAAATTAGCAAGGCAACTCGAACTCGATGAAATGGCCTACTACCTCGTCGTCATCAAGAGAACACGATGAGAGGCATAGCGGCCCTTTTCTATTTCTCTGTGGTTTGAATGAATTGTTACCACTTTTTGGTTCTCTATTACGAGGCTCTTGCCAAATTACGCACATCTCTGGTCCTCCAGTTCTTCCTCGTCTTTGATTCTTATTAATCTGTTTCGGGCTAAATCATAGAGCAATAGACAAGAGTCTCCATCTATCTATTTACGTACGACAGGGTAGTAGGCCATTTCATGCGGTTGCGGTTGTATTTTACTCTTTGGTTGCACATAAAACGGACAGAAATAAAAGAGAATGCGTATTTTCGTTCGATGCAACCAACATTAAATGTAATTTAGTTGGCATGAGTATCAATCAAAAACAATTTAAACTTAGGTTGCTGCATGGTTTGATTCTGGTTGCTTATCGCTCTCTCGCCTACCCACTCTGTTTCCTATCAATTTCCTACTCCATAGTCGATCAGCTGTGTCATGGATATCCCCTGCCGAAATACAAAAACAACAAAGAGGAATAACTAAAATGGAATTGTGTAAAATATTAAATAAATTCATAAAATCGAAATCATTTTCACAAAAAGTTATAAAAAACGGCGTTGCTGTTCTGACTAAAGGTTGGCCAACCAACAATGGGTGGCTAAGTCACTGTTAACCATTGACTGAATAACACAATTCGATGTTTAACCACAATTTAATAATGAAACGAAGATTACCACTAACTGAAATACTGAACGTTATACTTTAAAGTTTTGTAATATCACGAGCGCTAACGAAACGAAGCACTGGACCCATGTGAAATCCATTTATTTTGGTCTAAGATGTTCAAGATACCTAAATGAGATAAATCTCTCACGTCTCCAAACAAGTATGATCCCATATTATGATTCCATAGTTTGTTGGATTGTTCTACACACGTGCAAATGCGGTGTTTGGTGTATTATATTTCTACCTCAGCTAGTCGTGAGCTCTGACTTTTAAACTCACTTGTGTTCAGGTTTTACGGGGGTAGTTAACTATCGGATTACTTAATCGTAATTGAAAGTTAATTGGAGGTTATCTTTGCATTTTGTTTATTAACGATTATGGCAACCCTTGTTTTTTTATTGAAAAAAACACCTGTTTTTGACTAACTGCCAGAACATCAAACAGGAACAACCAAATTGGAGTTATGTAATATTTATTGTGGCCGCCGGTGGTGCAATGGTTAGTGTGCGCGGCTCTTGTACATGAGATCCTGGGTTCGAACCCGGCTCTGACCACCTTCAAAAAAAATTCTTTCGGCGGCGGTCACCTCGCATAGTGACGGCGACACTATCGAGTATCTAGCCATGAAAAATCTTCTCAAATTACCGTTCGGAATCGGTGTAAAACTGTAGGTCCCCATCAGTGAGTGAAAACTGGAAAGCGCACAGCTCAGTGATTGTGAGAAGTTCTCCCCAGTCCCTTCATGGGATGTAATGGGAAACCATTTATTTTTTTAATATTTATGCGAAATAAATGCATAAAATCGAAGGAATTTTCACAAAAATTTGAATTTTCGCATCAATTTAACGAGGTATGTAGGTTAAAAGTGTGTGACAAATACAAAAACATGTATTTTTTTATAAAATCTTACATTTCCCATTCTGACAATCAGGGAAGCAGTTGTCAAAATCATATGGTCCTGACTACAGGTTAACCAACCAACAATGGGTGGCTAAGTCACTGTTAACTATTTAGTGACTAACACAATTTGATATTTAACCACAATTTAATAATTAAAAGAAGGGTGGCTAAGTCAATGTTAACCATTGACTGAATAACACAATTCGATGTTTAACCACAATTTAACAATGAAACGAAGAGGATCACTAACTGAAAAACTGGCCGTTAGACTTTAAAGTTTTGTAATATCACGAGCGCTAACGAAACCAAGCACTGGGCCCATGTGAAATCCGTTTATTTTGGTCTAAGATGTTCAAGATATTTAAATGAGATAAATAACCCAAGTCTCTAAAGAGGCATGATCGCTTTGAAGATTTGCTTGTGTTGGTTATTTGTTAAAAGTCCTTTTGTTGGTTGTTTGTGACAAGTCTGTCCTATTTTGTTGTTTGGATGCAAATATAACATGTTTGTAGCTTGTCGCAAATATAGTATACTTGTCTCCAAACACATTGTGTTTGCTATTCAATAATACATGTTGGAGACACAATAATTAAGAGGTTATAATATGTGATTTTGTTACACAAATGAGAGAGACACACGTTCAAAGATCTGGATCAGATATTCTACTTATTAGAATATTTTTAATAAATTCTAATTCTATTATTAAAATAGTAGTTTCTTCATACGTTTTATTTTTGCCTGTGTGTATCATATCATATTTATCACAGGGTTATTAAATGTCGAGAATCATTGAGTTTGAGTTGAGTCATTGGGCATAGAGCAGTATAGAGTAGTCAAAAGTGTTTATATTTTATTTCATAATGTTTACGTCGGTGGTGCAATAGTTAGTGTGCACGGTTATTGTACATGAGAATTTGGGTTCGATCCCTGCTCTGACCACCTTACATTTCATTCGACGTCGGTCACCTCGTTTAGTTATGGCGACACTATCGAGTACTTAGCCATGAAAAAACTTCTCAAAAATACAGTCCGGAACCGGTGTAAAACTGTAGCTCCCAATCAGTGAGTGTAAAACAGCTTACTGGTTGTGAGAAGCTCTCGCCAATCTGGAAAAGGGAAACCATTTTTTTCTAATATTTATCAATTGACACAAACTTTGCGACCTTGGGCCTATTGAGCCCATAGGTACATTAGGTTAGGAGTTGGTGCCGGTCGATACATGACTCACTTATACTTTTTAGATCATTGTGATTTTGCTCCATAAATCTAAAAGTTCTATCGACGCTCAATTGCGTCAATTCTCCTAGGTTGCGAAAGGAGTAGGATCTAGTAGCAGACACATTCTGGCTGCAGCTGTGTTCGTGCAGAAAAGATGCTCATTAGATCATCGTAACATCTTTTGCAAAAGTCATGTGCCATAACCTTCAGTTTTGCCGCATTCCTTCCAATCAGACAGCATCTCGTCACGACTGACATAAGCTCTGAGACCCTTTCGTGTGGTTGACAAATTCTGGAATGTTCGGTACGCGTTCCAACGCTGTTCCATGGACGACTCGGATCATGTCCCATACTGGCATTTGCCTTAAAATGATGTCAGATGTAGAAGCAATCTGTATACACGACGTCTTGATACCCATTGTACCCACCATCAGTAGTTGTTACATTACATTCAGTGCCTCGGTGGGTTTACGGTACATTCCCGATCACAGTACTCTGGGTTTCGCGAGTGCCCATCTGCATCCTATGTTACTGGCTCGCTCTCAGTCGATATTGTATCGACAGCCTCACAGTCGTTAGTAAATATTTAAGGTTGCCTGACCAAACCCAAATGAGACCTCACCAGTTGATGGATTTAGGTAAGGCGGTGTCTACGAAGATCATCTATCTGCCTCTTCCTATCTTCGAATGTATTGTGTTTAATAATTTACAACATGGTGTCGACCTCGGACCAGAATCTAGATGGTAGATATTCCCTCCGAGTAACTTACAGTACAGCAGCTGGTCATATAACGGGTCCGCCAAATAACTTTTTTTTTTGAAAATGCTATAAAAGAACGATCGGTCCAATTTTTAAGCACATTATCGATTGTGTGCAGCTGTATTTCACCAATGGCTTCACGAATATTGTCCTTTGCTGTAACCGAGAAAACAGTTGGTGGAACCGAGTCTCGTTTCTCGCAAACGTTTTTTCAGCTTTAATTTTTCATAATCGTTTACTGCAAACATTTTTCGCTTCTCCCAAACCAAATGACATGTATGGATTAAGAGACGTTCGTTTCTCACAACTACAGTCCCCAAACGAACTTCCGTTATCTGAGATTTCGTTTGGGAGGAACGGGTTTTTTCTTTGCGTGTAGCGATAACCCAGTGCGTTCAAGTCCTTGTGGAATATGTAAGATAGTACCTATTTGCTCTACAGATTCTTAAAATGCACAGGCCTTGTAAACGTATGAGCAGAATATTGTACTATTTGATATCCCGCTAAGAGATATGCGGGGGTCATGCTTTGATGATAAGTTCGGGAAGACTGATTGCACGGATATGATAGACATTTAGTTGTCAGAGAATTGGTCTTCAGCCAATTGGTCACTTCCCTAATCTGCAAAATTGAATTTGAATGATGAACACCACAATGATCAGGTACATTACGAGAAAGAGACAAACCTAATTGCCTGGATTAATCGTAATAACAAAAACTTATTAGTGCAAGTGTTAAAGATCTTAGCAAATCATTTGCTGCCAAGCAAGAGGCAACTTCCAATCGTGCGATCTCTTTAACATCTTAATGTTGATAATTTTGATGAAGAAGTTACTGCGATATTCTAAACAATGAATAAGGAACCAGTGATTTTTTGTTTGACAGCAAATGAGGACATATGTTTTTCACAATATTAACACACTGGCCACCCTTTTCGCTTCCACACAAGTTGAGTCGCTCTACTGCACATAGTTGCACTTGTAATAGAGATTGTTATTTAATTTTTAATAGAATTGTTTCCCCTTTTCCTGTGTATTCATGGATGAATTACATTTTTGTTTTGTAATTTGCATTTAAAATATAAATTAATTTTTTTAATTGTTTGGTTTTTATCGACACGAAAATATTTGCATTGTATTACATAAATTTTAAGCTTTATTATTTTCAAATAATTTTTCAAAATATTTTTGTTAAACGAACTTGCAATGCACGGGGCCAGACGGAGGCACCGCAAATAGCAATGAAAGGAAAATTGCACGACTGTTAATTAAATATTTTGAATAGATTGTTGATTATTATTGTTGTGGATTGTTGTACCAAACAATAATAATAAAAAGTGCTGATGGGAGAAAAGACTAGCAAAACAAAACAAATTGTTAGAAAAAATAGTTACTGACATTTGTTTAATGCTGGCTAATTTGTAAAACATTCTAAATATGAAATATTTTAAGGGAAATTTAAGCTGTAAATTTCGGATATATAGGGGAGTGGTGGAAAGGACAAGCCAAAACCCTGAGTTATTAAAATTGTAAAAATTAATATAAATAAATGTATGTATCTATATAAAGAGACGTTTCGATTGATGGCAAAGTTTGTCCCACCAATTAAATTAAACATTGTGATTCATCCCCGCAACGAAAAGGAAATATTATCAGTACCAGAAGATTTATGATCCTCCATTCTACCCAGTGGCGCCCCGATCTCTGGTTGCGACGGTGGTACCGTATCAATATACCTTCATGGGTTGCGACATGAGTATGCTGCCGAAAGGGTACACTGATCTTCATCATCCGGAAGTCTAGAGTGTGTCGTACAGAATTCACGCCATCGCTCCACTTGCACGCAAACAAAAAACTCGTTCCTCCCAAACGAAGTCTCAGATAACTGAAGTTCGTTTGGGGGCTATAGTTGGGAGAAACGAACTTCTGTTAATCCATACATGTCATTTCGTCTGGGAGAACCGAAAAAAATGTTTGCAGCAAACGAGTTATGAAAAATATAAGCTGAAAAAACGTTTGCGAGAAACGAAAAACGGTTCCGCCAACTATTGTGTCGGTTACAGCAACCGAGTCCTAGTTGCTCTTAACTAAAAAAACATTTGCAAGAACTGAAAAACGTTTGCAGTAAAAACGTTTGTGAGAAACGAAAAACGGTTCCACCAACTGTTTTTTCGGTTACAGCAATTGAGTTGGAAATAAAACTTTTATTTATGGCTTCCATATTTCCAACTTTCATGATTTTGGTTTTACCCATAAAGTTTGTTATAAAAAAAGTTGGAATTTTTCTCTATTATTTCACTGACTACTTACACGTCCCTCTCGTCTTGCATTCAAATAACAATTAAAAGCGCAGCAAACTACAACGCGTCAATTGTCCATCCAAGATGCATAGACCAGACAATGACAAAATTCCCATTAAGAGTACTGTTAAAGTATTAGCGACCAAACATGTATAAGTGTGAAGAGTGTGCGATCGAACCACACACCGTACACAACATATTCGTACCAACTACAACTTGAGTAACTGGAAATGGCAGCCGTCGATGCCGCATGTCCATACACACTCGTGTATGCATAAGTATAAGTGGTTATAAGTGTCGATTTCGTTGGGTGTTGCTATACTTATCGGACTTCTGTTTGATGACGTCATTTTCATCTAGAAGTAAACAAAGACACTCTAGAGTGTCTGAATGCACATTCAGTACTCTGATTTTATAGTATTGTTTGTACAGCAGTGCTCGGTTTATATTTTAAGCGCTGCCACACAGCTAATAAGGTAAAAATAAAATAAAACAATGAGTTTATTTAAAAAAAAACAAAATTTATTGTTACCTTAGGTATTTAATATAAATCAAAAAAATTATTCATTGTATTTTTTCATGTATTAAATTATATAACTTTTGAAGTTTTAATATAAATTTTTTTTAAAAAGAAAAATAAAATCAGTCTTCTAAACTCATAACAATTCAATAACATATAAAAATAAAAAGTTCATTAATAACATATAAGAAAATTTTGAATTATCGTCATATTCAAGCGAGTTTTGTTGAATGAAAAAGAGCAAAAAATGATATAAAATGTCAATTACCAACAACAACAAAAAACACTTAATACGACAGAGATAAGTGTCTCTGTGTTCCAACATCGTGAGTGTTAAGTATGTAGAGAAGTCATGCAAAACTCTCTGAGTATTAGAATGTTCATACTTGTATGATAGAAAATAAGTTGGATGTGTAAACGCAACGTTCGTGATAAGTAACAAGACAACCATAATTGTTACAGCTCAAATAAGAGGTGGTATGTATTCTTCGTGCTATAAGTATGGTTACACACAAGTATGGAAAATATCAGTAAGTACTTATGTGTACTTATGCAAACGTGTACTTATTGCTATTCTCTGGTATAGACAAGGTAGAAGCAGTAGAGTGTGTGATCACTTTTATGTTTATGCGTGAGTGTGTATGCCATACGAGTGGATAAGACTGTGTATACGGTGAGAGAATGAGAGAAATTTACTTTCTTCGTAATCTGTACTCTCATTAGAAAAATGGCTAATTTCAGTTATCGCAAATGTAATTTTGTACGCGTTTGATGCAAACGAGAATTCGTTTGCAACAACTTAATATACATTTGCGATATATATGATTTTGTTTGGGAGAACTACATGAATGGTTGCGATTTAAAAATTAATTAAAATGAATCAAAGTATTGTTGCGGCAACCGAGCAATAAACATTTTTTTTCTTTGCGTGTGCTGATCTGGTGATGATATATCCGTGCCATCATTAGCTTTTAACGGTGTATTAACTCCTGATGTTGTTGCCGCTCAGGTTTCGATTGAAGTACACAATACGGAGGTTACTTGTAGTCGCCGCTTTTTCGGTTTCTTCCGCTGTATTGTTCGAATAATTGTCGCAATCTGACCGGACCATGTAACCCACTCAACGTGCTGATAGTCTGATTTTAACAACCCCTCCAACGTTTGGTGTCTTCGATCGTATGCGAATATTGTGCAGGCGTTCACGATTCCCAATTTCGTTCCATGATTCTGCACTAATCCAAAGTTTATTCACATATCCTTTCTCACCAAGGACCTCCATGGCTATTTCCTCCAGCGTTCGAACAGTGCCTGACCAAGTATTTTGACTGTCCCGTGCTAAATTGGAACCTAGAGTTTGATCGTACATCATCGATATACATGGATCCTGCAGACGATCTGTATTGTTTTTTACAATTTTGCCTCTAATACCGGTGACAGGCGCTGGACGGAGTCGGAAGATGTCCACTAAGTGTTGGTGGTCGCTACCAATATCAGTATAACGTCTACTTTTGATGCCCAGAACGGAACCCAGAAACATCTTGCTGACAAGTATATGGTCAATATGGACCATCACGTGATTCCCACCCATACTTGTGAATATTTCTGTGGGGCGAATTTTGTTCCACCGATAAACAGTTGACGACGAGTACAGAAATCCATGAGCCAAATTTCTTATAGTTCAAAGACCATGTCTGCCCATCATTTCCTGTCGGTCTTGCCTACATTTCACAGTCTTCCCATCACTTCCTTTTGTCCTTGCTTACTTTGATACCGAAATCTCCCAGAAATCTTTTAATGACACCAATTGACAAGGAGCTTACAGCAAAATCCAGTTGGCCATAGAACTCGTCCTTAACATTATCCTCATGAGGCTCAGTAAGTACATATGGCTGTACCACAGTAATCCAGAATAATTTCGAATTAAAACTCGCAATGACGATGAGATCAGATATAGCCTTGTATGATAGTAGAGCATTTCTAGCCGTAGGTGAAAAAAGAGGGCAACCTGCGTTTATACGTTTCGTATCATTGCCAGAGAATATAAAGCAATGACCTGTCTTTTTCTGTCTTCTGTCTTGTTTTGTCCGTTTTTGCTGTTTGTAGGCAAATATAGCGTGTTTGTAGCTTGTCGCAAATATATTATACTTGTGCTCAAACACATTGTGTTTGCTATTCAATATAACATCTTTGAAATACAATGATTAATAGGCTATAATATATGTTTTTGAGACCCAAATGTAGCCTTGTTTGTTGAAAACCACTAAAAACAAAAACGAGACAGACAACAAAGAAACAAAAAGGCAGCAGATTTTAATTCCATGAAAACCATCCTTGCAAACATTACATGTTTCCTGCAATATGTTGCTGGGGTCGTTATTTTACAGCGTGCGGACGGTAAGTGAGATTTGGTACTAAAGGGTGTCTCAGAAAGTTTACACTTTTTAAATTTAGTGCCATTTAATTTCTACAAGTGGGAACTCTGAAATTTGACAGCTGTCTGTTTATTCCGATTATTGAAACTTTACGAAAGAACAACGCGTTATAATTGTTAAAACTTATTACAAAAATTTCGAAAGTTATGCTGAGACTGCTCGCAAACTTCGAAGAATTTTCAGTCGAGAAATTGCATCTAATGTGTCAACCATTCGAAGAGTGGTCACAAAAATTTGAAGAAACTGGGTCGGTTATGGACGTTTTTTTTATAGAATGTATTTTTTTAAAAGATTATATTTTTAGGTCCTTTTTGTAAGACTATGTATTATATTTTCCCGAAAAGGTCCTTTTTTAAGATAATGTACTATTTTTAAAAAGTACTTTCTGTCAGAAACAGCCGTAAGAGTATAATTTTTTTTTACAAAAAAGTACTTTTTTTAAGAACAGGTACTTTTTAAAGAAGTGGTACTCTTTTTAGAAAAAGGTTAGTTTTTTAAGAAAATTTAGTTATTTTCAGAAAGGCTACTTGTCTCAAGAAAATAAAAGGTATTATTTGATTTTTAAGAAAAGGGACTTTTAAGAAAAGGAATTTTTGTAAGAAAGGGGTTTTTTTTGAGAGAAGGTATTTTTTTTGAAGAAAAGCTGTTTTGTTTTTAAGAAATGAGATTTTTTTTTAGAATTGGTTCTTTTTTCAAGAATAGGTACATTTGTAAGAGTAGGTATTTATCTCAAGAAACGTTATTTTCTTTTACAAAAGAGGTACTCTTTAAAGAAAAGGTAGTTTTTTTTATGAAAAGGCAATTTGTTGTAAGAAAATTTACTGTTTTAAGAAAAGTTACTTTTGTAGAACGTTGATGTATTTAGCAATTTTGTAGAAAGCCTTAAGTTGTACAACTTTGGAGAACATTATTACAGTCCTGTGTTAATAGTAGAGAAATTATAAGCGAAAATTTAAAAAAAAAAATTAATTTCTGAATTGGTACAATAATTTTGGAACCCCAAATATCAATTTTGTTCATTAGTGTATTTGGCAATACTGTTAAGTATATTAAGTACTACAACTTTGTAGAAGATATCAATTTGTAATTTGTTTAATATTGAATACATATAGGTGAATATTTAAAGAATATGGTTAAACGTAGCATGTCTACACCAATTATGGAGCTCTAACTATAAAATTTGTTGATTAGTGTATTTAGAAAAGTTATTAAGAAATTTGTAAGCTACACTTCGTTTGAACACAGCTACCGCAATAAATGTCAAAACATATAAGATATGTGCAATTTTTCATTACGTTTCGTGAAATAATCGATTAACAGTGTACTTTTCCTTAGAAATATGTTAGGCGGAATTGTGAAATGGGAAAATAGCTACAATATTGTCAAAGGCTGTAATTCAATATTTCAAGCTGTTTACGATTTATTGAAGAAAATCTGAAATAGGGCCCTGACCCACATCCAACATTTTCTTCGGCCTGTAAAAAAAATTGTTACGTATAGGGGCAAAACCAAGCGGGGTTTTCTGATACCACGTCCAAGTATTTTCACAATTTTTGGTTTGGTTGAGGCCCGAAACAAATTCGTTTCATTTGTGTCACAGTGTTATTGGTTACAGGCTCCACCTATAAACGTTTCATTAAACAAGAAATATTCCAACATTTGTTAGTCTAGACACAAACCAAAGCAAAAGTACCCAATATAGTTGATAATACTGGATTGTAGTACAGTAGTGTTAAAAAAAGTTATTTAACTTTTTTTCATTTAGCTCCATCCCGCAACGTGCGATAAGAAACTTCCTTCCAGAAAAAAATCATCTTCTCCGATGAGGCGCATTTCCATCTTAATGGCTTTGAGAATACACAAAATGGTCGAATTTGTGGCTCAGAAAGTCCTCATGCAATCCATAAGAAGTGGTCGTAGTGCAATGGTTAGTGTGCGCGCCTCTTGTACATGAGGTCGTGGTTTCGATTGGTTTGGTCAGGCGGCGTGATACGCCTTACTTTTTTGAAGGTGAGTCCGAATTTGCAGTGACTGTGAACGGCATTCGTTACAGGAACATGATAACTGAGTGCTGGTGGCCTCAACTGGACGGCATGGATCTGGACGGACGACATGTAGTTTCAACAAGGCGGCGCCACCTGCCACACCTCGCATGAAACAATCGTTTTATTACAGCAACGATTTCCAAAACATATTGTCTCAAGAAATTCTGATGTAAACTGGCCACCAAGATCATGCGATTTATCGTTGTACGATTTCTTTCTTTGCGGTTTTGTGAAATCTCGGGTTTATGCGAATAAATCAGAAACAATTCCTGATCGAGCTCAAATCCTAGATCCAAACGCGTCATCGGTGAGATACAACTACATCTCTATGAAAAAGTCATTGAAAATTTCATGGAAAACGTAATGGCCTGTCAGTAGAGCCGTGGGGGCCATTTGACGGAAATTTTATTCCCTACTTAATCGGAACATGTCTTCTTTACAATCCAATAAAAAAATCACAAGTATCTCAAAAAATACGTGGTTTTGTTTTAAAATGAAAAAGTGCATTCATATTGAGACACTCATTAGTATTAAGCCATTGTAGCATTTAATAACTTGCTTAACCTGTTTGAGTCTCGATTTTCTGGGGAGAGTTCTTACATTCCAAATACCAATAACACTGTGTGTAATTTTTTAAGTCATGGAAATGTAATCATTTACGGACACCACTACGTGATAAAAGACCAAAACAAAAAAGACCCGTGTCTCCCAGTTGTGCCCAAAGTCATACACTTTGTTTTTTATGGGCGCCCAAAAGATTTGGGGCCTCGGTGTTATTTTTGCAAAAAGTGATCATTTTATCAGGCTTATATCTTGCAAATTTTGATTTACTTTCCGATTGAAAGTTGAAGCTCTTGTCATAAAGAACAAAAATTGTGAACATATAAAATCAAAAAAAACTTCATCTTCAATGTCAAAATCGCAAAAAACTTTAAAAAGTTTTATTTGTTTTTACCTTTTTTCCCTGTTCAGGTCCATAGGTAGTAAACCGTTCAAAATTCGAAGAACAATCAACTACAAGAATGTACCTAAGATCTCAATAAACAACTTTCTAGAACATATGAACTTCCGAGGAATGATTCTTATATTGTGTGCAGCGTCCCTTGTTGCGTGTGCTGAGCTTACTGCTTTGCCTGTGCTGCTGCGGTCGGTGAGATAACATAGTATCTCAATGTTGAAGTAAACGGTGTTAAGAATCATTTCTAGGAAGTTAATATGTTCTAGAAAGTTGTTTATTGAGATCTTAGCTACATTCGTGTGATTGATTGTTTCCCTGAATTTTGAACGGTTTGCTACCTATGGACCTGAACAGGGGAAAATGTAAAATAAATTTTTAAAGTTTTTTGCGATTTTGACCTTGGAGATTAAGTTTTTTTTTGATTTTTTTTGTGTTTTTGATTTTATATGTTCACAATTTTTGTTCTTTATGACAAGAGCTACAACTTGCATTCAGAGAGTAAATCAAAATTCCGAACGGTTTGCAAGATATGAGTCTGACAAAATAATCACTTTTTTTTTGCAAAAATGACACCAAAGCCCCAAATCTTTGGGAGCCGTAAAAAAGTGCATGACTTTGGGTAAAACTGGGTGACACGGGTCTTGTTTTTTAGTCTTTTATCACGTAGTGGTGGTGTCCGTATATGGTTATATTTTTTCGTGTGGCACTGTGTAATAAACCTTTATTAAAGGTAAGTGTTGTCATCGAAGGCGGATGTTTCTCGGGATTTATTGACGTTTCTATAATGATTGAAATTTAAGACGTGTATTTCAGTAGTATATTTGCATCCAATCCTAAGACTGGGGCTGCCAACTACCTCTAGGCAAGTATACACCCTGAATTTGGGAGGAATTTTTAATCGACTTTCCAGTCTATATCCGTAGTGTTTAGGAAACGGCAGGGGCACCTCGAGCAGGATATGGCTCTTCCCCACGCACTACGGTCTTGGCAGGAACTTCTCCTGTCTCTGTGCACTACCAACAGTGCACTCGCCTCCCACCCATACTGCAGGATGTTAGTTAAACTTTTTCATATTCTCGTTTACGTATTCGAAAATGCTATAATATTTTCGTAATGAAATACTCGTACATTTGTTTGGAAATATTTTTGTCAAATACATTTTTACACGTTTTAGTACATTTGTTTTGTGTACCCGGCATTGTGAGCAAAATTAATAATTAAATATTTATTTACCATTAAAACTTATACAAAAATTATAATTTCCTTTGAAATTATCATTATTTCCTATCAAAAACTCTGCGTTGAATATAAATGCTCGACAAACATTGAAATTGCCTACTTACCCCACCCATGTGTATCGTCGTTTGAATGTTGACATTGGATACATTTGTGTAAGGATATGGAAATGAGAAGTGCTGTGTTGTATACACAAGGATACCGACGCGCACACTTGCCCAATGTATGTGTTTATAGTCTCAAGTATATGACAACACCCACTCAGCCACACCCATTTCACACTCCTTGCACAGAATGACATCAAATCCATTTAAATTTCATGTTGATAAGAGACGATAATTACAGGGTTGCAATTTAAAGGATTTACATATATGTATATCTATATATGTGTGCGTGTGCCTAAGTAAATGAATAGATAATGTTGTTTACATAGTCTAAGGCATTAGTAGCTATCTAATTCGCTACTACATTTTCATGCGTGCAATATAAACCGGTGACATGGCTAAATCCGTTGACTATTTATTTCCGGTCTGAATGTAAAAATTCAAAAGATCCCAGTATCGTTTTGTAATATTTGTAATGTATTTTCAACATTTATCTGTTACAATTGCTCAGCTATGTAATTTAAATGACAATAACAAATTCATTATGTGGTTATTTATTTTATCATTTGTTAAAATAATAGTTCTATTTATTGTTGACCTAATAAGTTTATTTGTCAAATCAAAAATTCCGTGAAATCCGCTCTGAAAGCAGAAAGTCATGAAAGCAGAAGTATATGGATGATTGTTCGGAAATTGTCATTTTCTCGTCCTTTGAATTTTCCCACCCTAAAATGGTCGAATGGTGATTAAATTGCGACATATTCCCGAAGCTACGATGGTACTCTATTATTTCCATGAAACACATTCCATTCGGAACCGTGTAAATCGGATTTAGGGAGAAAAAACTGTTCAAAATGTCACAACCATGGCCTGTCCTCCGTATCGAATTCAGGACTTCAGCAGTAATATCCGTCAAGGACGTGGCTTGAAAGAAGTTACCTGCATATATGTTCTAAGGGACATTTAGATTTACAATTCTACGCAAAAAAATTGGAGGAATTGGTACCAATTTCGTTTCTTGCATCCGTATTTATTTCAAATTCGGTTGCTCCAACCGAAATTTAAGAAAATTTAGTTGACTGAACGAATATAATTGAAGATTCAGTTGTCACAACCGAATCAAATAAGAAACGGGGTTGCTTCAATCGAATTTTGGTTGTGGGTACAAAATTCGGTCGTAACAACCTCAATTCGGTTGTGGCAACCTCAATTCGGTGGTAACAGCCGAAGATAGTTTTCGAATTCGATACTCTTATCGTCTAGTTTAGGAATTTAGCACGAATTACTTCATCGCACAATTTTAATTGCGATCTCTTGCGAGTACGTGGTGAACTCCGATAAGTTCGAAGACTTCTGTGCTACTACTTTACGATGTATATGGAAAATTTGTCTTGGTATCCAATGTCTCCTACAGTGCACAAGGTACTAATACATGGATATAAAATAATGGACAGGTGCATAGTTCCTGTAGGTTGCCTAGGAGAAAATGCATCAGAGGCAAGAGGTAAACTGTACAAGAGCGACAGAAGATCTCATGCCAGGAAATGTAGTCGACTGGGGAATATTACTGATGTTTTTAACATAGCTATGGATTCGACTGATCCCTTATTGTCCATCCTATGTTCGAAGGAAAGGCAAAAGCGAAACAAACGAAAAAGCTTAACAGCAGAAGTAATCGCTCTATTAACCCTGCAGTACTAACCTTAAATCATGTCGCATAGTTACTAACCATGGGTCTTATCGACCCTCAATTGTATTATCCATTGAAATCGTCTCAACTGATAAATTGATAAAACGTATACTTCTTTTGGTAGATTTTAGTCTTTTATTGCTAAAATTTTAATATACAATGGTGTGTTAAACAACTTATATATTTAAATTGAAATTAAGTTTGTATTCATTACAACATAGCTAAAAAAAGTGAAAAAAAAAGTTATCCAGCCGAATTGCGAATAAAATTATGAGTTTTTAAGATATTGACGTCAAATAAAGTGCATTTGAAACCTGAAATATAATAGTAAAATGTTAGAAAGAAAAATTGGTATGGCTAAAGCAAAAATTTTTCAGTTATGTACTGTAAATGTTACCTTTTATTCGGAATTTTCATCGAACATATCGTCATAAATGGGTTCCTCTTGTGCAGAAGCAATGCAATTTGAGCACAATATACAACAGTGCTTCTGGCAAATATATTTTCCACATTTAGAGCACGTGGTTTTGGTTTTGCGATCTTGTTTGTAATCACAAATCTGGCAGCGGCTTCTTTTCAATTGTTTTGTAGGCAGCTCTTTTTCCTCCTCCTCCAATGGCTTCGCAAATTTTGAGCAGCTTGCTTTCAGATTTTTTGGCAAAGTTAATATTTTATTACGTTTCTGAATGTTTGCCTGTACAAGATCCATTGCCAAATCCTTTATAAAAACCGATCGTTTTTTGTACTCTACTGGTGCGTTTTGAGTACAGAGTAAAATAACTCTAGCATTTATAGCTGCAATATTCATAAGTGAATAAAATATTACTAAAGGCCAACGCCGACAGTTTCTGGCTACGTTATAAGCAGCACCCAATTGATCTGTAACATCCACTCCTCCTTTCGTATGATTGTAGAAATCTATAATTTCTGTCAAGCACTTAGGGCTATCTAATACCTTACCGGTCTTGTGAAACGTTGAAAGAAGAAGAACGCACTTATATTTTTTTGGTATATAAGAGAGTATGTTTTTGGTAAAGCCAAAGATTGTTGAATGCACTTCGCGATTTTTAGCGTTTGAAAATATAGGTGGCAAGAATCTTGTTTTTTCGGACAGTCCCAACTAACGTGGTTTTCTTTGATAGCAAATACTCTGCTAATGAATAGGTTGTGAACCAGTTATCTATTGTTATATTACGCCCAGCGCCTTGTTGATGATTTGTTATTCTCTTAACCACCTCTTCTGGCTTATTCGAAAAATTAAATGGGCCAAGTGGTTGCTGTCCGCAATAGACTTCTAACTTAGATGTGTAGTAAGTTTCCGAATCAACTGCTGCAAAAATTTTTATACCATATCTTGCTGGCTTACTTGGTATGTATCGCCTAAAACTACATCTTCCGCGGAAGCTTTCCAATTTCTCATCCACTGTTATTAAACTGCCACAGTTGTAAAATTTCATGCAATTGTTATTGAAAATGTCGAAGATTTCGCGAATTGGAGCTATTTTGTCGATGTTGCGTCTCTCTGCACGATTTTCAATATTATCGAACCGAATGCATCGTAATAAGAACTGGAAACGATTGTAACGCATTGTGGCTGGGAATATTTCAATACCTGTTCCATCCGTGGCCCATATGTCTCGGACATTAACGTGAGACGATTTGTGAAGTCCAGCTAAATACAATAGTCCGAAAAGTGCGTTCAATTCATCGATATCAGCTAAACGAGCATGTTTTAAATCTTTGTATTTCTGTTGAATTTTTATTATATAGATGTTTGTGTATTCTAAAATACTATCCATAAATGAAGCAAATAAATCCCAACTCTCACGTGGTATTTTAAAATGTTTCGAAAATTCCGTTAATCTACTAGTTGAAGTGAATTGAATATATTTTCTATAGGCGTTCGAGTTGCTTTATATGCTCTTGCATTCCAGATTGTTCCATCTTTTCCAATATATTTGTCTGTTGTGCTTTGAACGGCATTGCTATCGTGTTCATCTAGTTCTTGCTCTGTTTCCGAATCATGATTACTAAAAAGTTCATCATCACTATCAGTATTACTACAACAATCATCAGTTATATCTTCGTCATTTGGTACATCAGCTAAAAGAGCGAGCAATCGCTCTTGTTCTTTTTCATAAGAACTCATTTTAAAATTTTGCACAAGCACTAATGATAATCTTATATTTTCGACAAATAACCGAACTGATAACAAAAATGTACAACGATCGACTACTTCAATAAAAATCCGTAACACCATTGAAAATGGTAGTACCGCTATACTACCACTCACATTCACAAGCTACTGAAGCTCACACACATGTTATTGTTGTAATTATGGTTACCATTCAAGACGATAAAAACAAAACATGCGTGGTATTTTTATGAAAGATTTTGAAGCGTTTTAATTTATTACAATACGAATAAATGAACATATATTTTTTGTATAACGGTATACCTAACCTGGGTCTAATAGACCCATAATCTTTGTTACATTATTGCTAACTATGGGTCTAGTCGACCCAGGCTATTTTTTTAAATAATTTTATATGCATAATATCATAAATATTCCTTATGTTTATTGTTTATAAACGTTTAAATATAAACAAATTTAGATTACACAAATATCTTGAGTTAAAATATCGTCTTGTTTTTTTTTTTATTTTGAAAAGTTTGCGTGTCTGGGTCGATTCGACCCAGAGGTTAGTAATGGAGGGTTAAAATCACCATCATATAGATGAAGATTGTGATCCCACACAGAGCTCCTTGGATGAAGAAAATTATGTACAGGACAGTTTTGGAATAGAGGATATTGTTTTAGAAGAAGAATATACAGAATTTCTAGAAAACTAATTGCAACCATAATGTGAGGTGAGTAGCTAATAAAATTGATAAGGCATTATTTTTAGACTCTAATTTATTTTCAGAATCAACAGAACCGGTAGTCTAACACAAACGATATAAATAGAAGAAATTATAGTACCCTTATATATGTATATTTCAAATTTAAATAAATAATTAAGTAATTTAAATGATTAATATCAAAAATTCCGCTTTTTTGCCAAGACGGACGTATTGTTTAAAGGGGGAGGCAGAATAGGTGTGCCCCAATTAAAACCAAAATTATATTTTGATGTAACCTAAATACGTGCAAAATTTTAAGTCTCTACCTTTAAAACAACAATTAATGCCAAAAATATTGCTTTTTTGCCTACTTTAATTTCTGTGAACGTTTTGAAACGTATTGTGAAGCTTCTGAATTATTCCCTGTTTCAAAACCAGACGAATTCTTTCCAGCGACGAAAATTGAATAGTTGCAGCAACGAATCAAAAAATTGTCAATAAAAAAAGCATGTATGAAAATGTTCATGCCAGCAACGATAAAATTATCGGATGTACGAGACTTTTCATTTCACCAACGTCAAATCATTGATGAATTTGTTTCATCCCTGCGAAGAAGCGTTTGCCTTTTAGCAAAATTGAGAAACACAACTTCGTATTGTACATTTTTGATGTTCACAAAGTGAACACTTTGTCCCGTATTCATAAAACATATGAAACGTTAAATAAATGAAATAGTCATACAAAAATTTTCTAATAAATCTGTCATAGGTATTATGATTACGTCCCTTTACCTTTAAGCAATCTGTACTGTGAAAAGGAAAATATTTTTTGTTCAACCCAGGTAACAGTTGCATCAGTCAACTATCAATTGAAAATTGATTGCCAAAATATATTTCAAATGTCCACAGTACTATTGCCCACGAACGCAAGTGCTTGCTTCTTCGGCTCATTATTTTCGGCCATCAAAGTTCATTGATTAACTATTAACGAAACCTAAAATTGAACGCGGACGTGATTTCAAAGAAAATCGAACAAAATCGTAAAACTTGGCCAAATTTTGAAAAGGATAGCAATTAATACTAACATGAAAAAAACGGACAGAATAAAACTACATGATTTAAGCCATTCGGAAAGTATTCAGTTCCAACATGGACGGTGTATAAAAGGATGTTAGTACACACGCACACACACACACACACGTGTTGAGTGTGCCCGTGTCTATCTCGTACGTGAGCATTTGCATGCCAGTTGGTCTATTAATTTGGTTTAAATAGAATTTTAAATGACGATAAGTAAACGAAATGTTAAACGCTTCTCAAACCATTTGACCGATTGAAAAACACCATTAAAACAATCTATACACACACACACACACATACAATAATGTGAAAATACACATACACATACGTAGATTACACGTATACAGCTTTTGTAATAGGTAAACAGCCAGACGCAAACCATTCCCCAATCTACAGTCTTGCAAATGCATTAAAAATTTAATCAAATGTTAAACAAAAAATGTGAATACAATTTATGCTGAATCGTTCGTTGCGTGCAACTTCGATGCCGTTGTTGCTTTTTGCTGCAACGTTACACTGGTCAGAATAACAAAAACATTTACATTTAAAAATGTATGTATGTATGTGTTTGTGTACATGCATACATAAATATTGTAATTTTACATGTGTAATTGTTTTGATGCAGTGCACAGTGGGTGAAAGTTAATTTTGTTTGTACTATAGTAAGACTCAACTCTGGTACATAGATGTTCACCGTTTTGAATTGATTTGGAATCGCAGGTCTAACTCCGTGACTCTAAAACAGTGACCGGCCAAGCCTAATCACCGTGCATTTTTGAGCTTCGTGTTTGCACATCGACCTTTTTTAAATCGCTGGCACAAAAGTTATTTGTTATTAAATTTCGTAACACGGAGTCGAAGTGGAACAGAAAAACTCAACTACAACTTCTACTCCGACGCCAGGAGAAGTTTGTTGTGTCCCTATGGAAAAACAGTACACGCGTTATATGAACTATAATACTTTATTAAAGGAGATATACAAACAGGTTGATATTCAAACACATGTTATTATATCGATGATATGCAAAAAGGTACTACAGTGAAGAAATATATGTACAATAAAAAGTAATGATAACAGTTTTACAGAGTAAGATAGAAATCAATAACATAGCATTTGGAGTTACCAAGTAACTATTAATCTGATACTACAAAGTTCCTGAACTTCGTATCCTTAGCTCCACTGCCAACTCCGAGCTCACACCCCAGCTTATTCGGACAACAGAAAATAATTTGGTCTGGCAGGTCTAAGGCACTCTACTACGCCTCACAAAGTGCTGGTACTTTCCCTATAAAAAGGTACCTTTTGTGGTCATATGAAGCAAGGAAAACAAATCCATTATTGTACTGTTTACCGATCAAACAAATCTTGGAATATAAAGCAACCAAGGGGACGCCATGGACCAAATAGTAACTTACCCATTTAAATTAATGCACAACGTACAATAGGTATCAAACCCAACCAATTGATCGTTCGACATCCAGATGTTGGTATTGTTACCTACTTTTCGCGTGTAAATCAGCACATCATACATGAGCGACCATGGACCTGATGAAATCTGCTGGTACTACACGCTGATAAATATGGTCATTATTTGAAAATATATCTACCTATCCGGTCTCTATCAACCCCGGGGGTTCAGGGACATTACAAAACGAAGATAACATATTTCGCTCACCAGTTCGATCTTTTGCTTTATCTGCCCAGTTGGTAATACCAAGTGTACGCAGGGAATCGTCAACCTGATCCCTACAGCGGAGTCATGATCTTCTTATTTTCCGTCTTCCTTCGAGTTCGGTTTCGAAAACCCCTCGCGCTGGATCGTCTTCATTCATTCTACTGACATGGCCTAGCCCGCGCAATCGCGTAATTTCGATCCGCTTAACTACTTATATGTAAATACCGGAATATAGTTCATACAGCTCATGGTTCATGTGACGTCGGTACTCGCCGTTGTGCACTATAGGCTCATACATTTTTCGGAGTACTTTTCTCTCGAAGACTCCTAGAGATCCTTCTTCTTCTTGCGTTAAGACCCAGGATTCTGCGCCATAATGCAAGACAGGTTGTATGAGAGTTTGGTATAGTTGGACTTTTGTTACTCGAGAGAGGGCTCTATCTCTCAAGTGCTAGCCTACCCCTAAATAACATCCGTTCGCAAGCACAATTCTCCGCTTGATCTTAACGGTAACATCGTTCTCGTCTACTGCAGATCCGAGGTATATAAATTCGTCCACCACCTCGAATTTATAACTGTTATCAACGTTCAACGCCGTCGTGGTGCAATGGTAGTATGCGCGGCTCCTGTGCATGAGATCGTGGGTTCGATCCCTGTTTTTTACCACATTAAATGTCTTTCGACGGCGGTCACCTCGCTTAATGACGGCGACACTATCGAGTATTTAACCATGAAAAAGCTTCTCAAAATACCGTTCGGAACCGGTGTAAGACTGTAGGTCCCAATCAGTGAGTGTAAAACTAAAACGCGCACAGCTCACTGGTTGTGAGATGCTCTCCGGTAACGGGAAACCATTTATTTATTTATTTTATCAACGTTCACGCTTTGGTCTAATCACATTGAAGCCCTGCGCGTTGAAACCATTAATTTTGTCCTGTCCTCATTTACTGTCTGACCCACTTTTGCTGACTCCTTCTCAATTCTCGAAAACACCTCAGTAACTTCTCTAATTGTGCGCCCAATTATATCGATATTATCAGCATACGCGAGCAGCATGTGACTTTAGCTACTGATGGTTTTATTCATGTTGACTGCAGATTTTCTCATAATGATATCCATTAGGATGTCGCCACGCCTGAGGCCTCGCTTAGTTTCAAAAGCTTCGGTAAGATCCTTACCAATTTCCACTGCAGTTTTTGTGTTCGTCAAAGTCATCCGGTAAAGGCATATGAGTTTTGCAGGAGTAGCCAGATCAGACACTGCTTTGTGGAGTTTCTTACGTATCGGGCTATCAAAGACCGCCTTATAATCAGCAAATAGATGATAGGTGTCGATTTGTTTTTCGTGGGTCTTCTCCAAGATTGTTGTCGGTTTTCCAGGCCTAAAGCCACACTGGTTTGGTCCAATTAGGTCAGAGATAATTTGTTTTAGTCTTTCGCACATTATACTTGATAGAACCTTATATGATATGGATAAAAGGCTTATTTCACGTTAGTTGGCACAGACACTCGGGTCACCTTTTTAAATATGGGACATAGTACACTGAGACTCCAATCGCCGGGCATGCAGTCATCTAACCAAATTTTGCTAATGAGCTGATGCCTGCACATTATCAGATCATCGCTGCCAGCCTTAAACAGCTCCGCCGATAATCTATCGGCTCCTGCAGCTTTGTTGTTCATAATTCGGGCAATAGCTGTTCTGACCTCGTCTTGATTAGGAGGGCGGCAATCGACGTCCGCGTACCAATTTAGAACGATTGTCTCGTCATTGGATATCTAAGGTACCAATAGCGTAGAGATATGATCTCTCCATATTCCATATTACTCTGCACATCTGCAATGAGATTTCCGTCCTTGTGTTTACAGAAGGGGGCCCTGAATCTCGCCCATTAGTTCTGTTTTTGTGTTTTTGATAGAATTTTCGGGCTTCTTTCTTCCTTCTGTATATCTCAATTTTCTCACTCTAGCGCTTTCTCCACTGCCGTTTCTTACCTCCCTTTTTTCTCTCTATACCGCTCAGTCGCAGCTCGCGTTGCAATTGTCTGAAGCATTGCCATACGTGCAGCGTTATTTTCATCATTTGGTATGCGACACTCTTCATCGTACCGTGGTTTGTTGCGAAGCGGTTTTTCAAAACCAACTACGGTTATTGCGGCAGTTTTGGTAGAGTCGGAAATGGGTTTCCACTGCGCTTCAGGATCGTCATCGAGAGGCGGTGTGTTCTGTGCTAAAAGTTGCGAGGGCTTCCTTGAGTAGGCTGTGGCTACCTCTGATAATTGCTACTTTCCGATGTCCAGCTTCCTCTGCGTCTGGCTTCATACGATTTTCGCTCTACTTAATCTTGAGCGAACCTTTGCTGCTACCAGGTAGTTATCAGAATCGATGTAAGCTCCTCTAATCACTCGTACGTCTATTACACTGGATCAATTCCATAATTCCATCAATTACCACACAAATTAGGAAAATATAAAAATATTTCGTTTTTATGCGGATTGTGGGTATACCTTGACTCACTGCTTTGAACCTGGAGAGTAGATATCGCAGTCTTTTTCCAACTACACATCCGCAACCAAATTCATGTTTTTCCCATTTTTCCCATATATGTCGCAGTTTCTTTTTCTTGTGCAGCCATGTCCTGTCCATCGCATTTTCTGGATAGCGGTAATGCCGGTCTTATAACTTTCGAGGACATCTGCTAATTGGATACTTGCACCAGATTTGTATAGACTTCTTACATTCCAAGGGCATATCCGTAAATCGTGGGCCTTATAACAAGTAGGGGTTGTTTATATTTTATTTTTCCTTTTTGTATATTCTCTTCCATTATGAACGGTGTAGGGAAGCAAACCCAGTCCACCTATTGCTTGGATATTTGACTGCAGCCGCCCATTATAGATCAGACGCTGACCAAGATGCAATATGCCGAACCTGGATTTTTTTCATTTGGTTCTATCCACCGTTGGCCCATATGTTTGGTACATCCACCTTCTAAGAACAAAAGAATATGCTTGATATCTTGACGAGCTTCAGTGCCATCAGTCACCTACTAAATCTGAGACGCATCAGTGTTCGCCGCTAGGCACATGGTTGAGATCCGAAGGCACCCAATCCCATCTTAAAATATAGCCGGATTGGACATTAATTCGGTTATACCAACAGAATGCATAACAAATTTGAGTGGACTAGCCTAATTTTTTTCAAGTACGGTTGTTGCAACCGAACTAACATCAAATTCGTTTGCTGCAACTGACTTAAACCAAAGTTTAGTTGGTGAGACCTAATTGATACTGAATTCGGTGGTTGTAACCGAATTGATGGTAAATGCGGTTGTTGCAATCGAATTGATCGCACATTCGCCTATTGATTCCGTATTAATTTCCTGCAACAACAGAATATTTAGTTGATAGAACGAAGATAATTGAAGTTTCAGTTGTCTCAACGGAATTCTAAAAATAGGATGTGTCAACCGAATTTCAGTTGTGGGCAGTAAATTCAATTGTGACAACCTCAATGCGGTTGTGCCTACCGCAATTCGGAGGCAATGACAGAATTTACGTTTGCTACAACCTCTTTTCAAAGAATTAGTTCTGTGAGTATGCTTACACCAACCTAACGGATTTGTTCTTGAGACGAATCCAAATAATAATCAAACTATACAGGTAGACAAATGGTGGTACCAGGTAGGCATAGCAGAGGCTCTTGTAACAAGACGGTTTGCTGCTTCATTCGCAGCTATAGTGATATGGGCGGGAACTCAGTTTAATCTCCGCTTGAAGGTATGTAAACTATGCGAGACTCTTTAACAGTCCTAGACAAATCTCGACTTATTCGTGTTTGACTTGATTGCAGTGAGTGCTGATTTACTATTCGCATACTGTTGAGCCTTGCTTTAGTAGTTCTTCTACAGTTGCCATAATAATTTCGCCTGGGAAGCGATTGCAGCTATTAGCAAATTTAAAAGACATATTGAGTTGAAAGTCCTCACTAAAAATCCCAGCTTTTCTTTAATTTCCCATCCAACAAGGCATGTTGTATATATAAGTATAGGGTTTTCCAATAATGACTTGAAAACTTTTTTTAAAATAAAGCGCAAAGCATTTGAGATATTTCCAAAATTTTATGATCAACTTGAAATAAAATCAAAACATTTATGAATAGAACTCGACTTCGTTCATATGGCCACAGCGGGTACGTCGGCAGCGGTCGATTCGTTGGACCCACTTTTCGATGACTCGGTCACACATTTCGGCCTGTAACGGCCGCTATTTCGCGTTCAATATTGGCTCTAGAGTTCTTCCAACGTCGTCGGCTTGTTGGCATAGATCAATGATTTGACGTAGCCCCAAAGAAAAAGTCTGGAGGCGTTAAATCGCACGAACGAGGCGGCCAATTGACTGATCCATTTCTTGAGGTAACACACTCACAAAACTTACTCTTCAATAAATCTATTGTAACGTGTGCTGTGTGGCTTGTGGCCACATGTCGTCCAAGTCGATGTAACGTGATGATCGTTACGTTAAGTCACAGTACCGTGACGATCGTTATTGTCGACTAAAACATATGGCCCAATGACGCCGCCGGCATGCAAACCGCACTAAACAGTTATTTTTTGTGGATGAAGTGGTGACTCATGAAGCACATGTCGATTTTCTCCAAACCAATAACGCATATTTTGCTTCTTGACGAACACATTGAGCCAAAAATGAGCTTCGTCACTGAAGATGATTTTGCGATGAAATTCATCATCTTGGCGCATCTTTTCCAGAGCCCAATTGGAGAATGTACGTCGCGTCAAATGATCCATCGGCTTCAATTCTTGAGTCAGCTTGATCTTGTGTGGGTGTAAAACAAGACCTTTACGCAAAATTCGCCATAAAGTGGTCTTGGCGATGCCCAGTTCTTGAGAACGCCGTGGAATCGACTGATTTGGAACGTTTGCTACGGACGCCTGAACGGCAGCAATATTTTCGTCACTTCGACCAACCCGTTGTCTCACTGGCACGGCAGAATCACACAATGAATATGTAGACTCAAATTTGTGCACTAAACTTGTTATTGCTTGTCTACTAGGGCGAGAATTACGATCGAAAATTGGAGTTAACGCTCTTAAAGTTGCGGTCACCGACTCCGAATTCCGGTTGTACATTTTCATAATTTGCATACGTCGTTCGTTCGTGTACCTTACCGTGATGAAATCGTTGAGTTTTCTGAAAAAAAAAGGAAAGTAAGAGTTAGGCCGTCGGTGGTGCAATGGTTAGTGTGCGCGGCTCTTGTACATGAGATCCTGGGTTCGAACCCGGCTCTGACCACCTTCAAATTTTCTTTCGGCGGCGGTCACCTCGCATAGTGACGGCGACACTATCGAGTATCTAGCCATGAAAAAGCTTCTCAAATTACCGTTCGGAATCGGTGTAGAACTGTAGGCCCCAATCAGTGAGTGAAAACTGCAAAGCGCACAGCTCAGTGATTGTGAGACGTTCTCCCCAGTCCCTTCATGGGATGTAATGGGAAACCATTTATTTTTTTTTAAGAGTTAGGTTTTCAGTGAAATAGTGCGTTCACAAACTAAATTCAAAGTTGTCAAGTACCTATTGGAAAACCCTGTATATATTAGGGCTATTTTTATTATGGCAAAATGAAAAATTGTTTCCCCGTTCCCAAGATGATTTCCCTTTAACTGTGAAACTGTCGTCTGAAAATTTTGCGCCTGATCCGATAACGATAAGTGCTACCGGAAAATGAAGGAAAAGTTTGTAAAATAGCTCCAATATGGGAAATCTCACATTTTGTGTGTATAGAGTGTGGAACAACCGTCCGGTCAGCTGTTGGCACTACTGAATTTAGTTACCACAACTGAAATTCGTTTAAAGCAACCTCTAATAGGTTATGCAATTGTAACGACGTCTAATACGGTGGTGATGACATGTAATGTGTTTGTGACAACTTCTAAATTCGGTTGCGGCTCGATGGGATATAGTTTCTGTGGGTAAATTGGTATCGGCATACAAAATTGTGTGTTCCTTACTTCTGAGATACAAAATATATTCAGAAGTTTTATAGAAGAGATTCAGATAAACATTTTTGTGGAACAAATTAACCCTCTAACTGTCACGTATAACCATAATTTTTACTTTTTTTTTTTAAAACTCGCAAAAAACTGCTCCAAAATGACGGGGGCGTGGTCAAAATATTCTACAAAAATGATCCAAAACACAAATCTTAGCCCAAGTGCTAGATAATACGCAAAAACTAACTGCCTTCTAAGGGTTAATAATGAATTTTGTCATTTTGCTGTTTCTATTAAAAATAGTTCACATAATATAATGAATTTTGTCATATTTCATCTTTTATCTAGCACTTGGGCTAAGATTTGTGTTTTGGAGTGTTCGGAGACTTCTAGTGAAATTTTATGGCGATAATTTTTGTAGAACATTTTGACCACGCACCCCGTCATTTTGGAGCAGTTTTTTGCGAGTTTTCAAAAAAAAAAGTAAAAATTATGGTTATACGTGACAGTTAGAGGGTTAATTTGTTCCACAAAAATGTTTATCTGAATCTTTTCTATAAAACTTCTGAACATATTTTGTACTTCAGATGTAAGGAACACACAATTTTGCATGCCGATATGTTGCAGGAAAACGACGATACACGTATATTTTTTTTATACCTTTCTACCAGAATGGGTTGACAGAACGTCATCTCTTTTTTTGGTGTCGCACAAACGAAACAAAACACGGACTTGTCACCTGAAATATCAATTTAATCCCAACTGGGACATTTTAAACACTAAAGATTAATCGCTAACCTGATAATCTGCATCTAAATGCCATAAACGAGAAACTTTCTTGTGACTTACACCATGACACCCATGGCATCAGAATAGTGCCTTTGCTCTAGTTGGTGCTTGCTGGTAAAATAATCTCCCACTGTGCCCAGTGTGGGAGACCAGTTTGTAGTTTTTTGTTGTTAATCAAAATATAACAGCATTGTTTGTTTTATTGCCCTTCTGGTTTGTTAATGTTCTTATTTTTTTGTATGTTGTGTTTTATTGTACACGGCTAACAAATACAGTCTCACAGCTAGAACAAATTCATACCTACACACACCCATACATAAATAATACATTGGCCCAGACTCTCCATCTCTATCACGCAACAAATATATAGTATTCACGCTTGTATGTAAATACCACAAATACAACGTTGTTAGTTTGACACGGTTGTACTAGAAGAGTAGTGTTTACCTAAACATGTATGTGTGTATTCACGTGTACACTTAAGCATAGGTGTGTGCTTGCAAGCATTTTCCAATGTAGTGGTTAACCGCAATTATAAAAGTTGTGGACAATCATACACTGTTACAAATTGTGCTTTCGTTTTTGGTTTAATAATTGTATGTGTAGTTATTTTATATAAAACACATGGAAAAAATTCTCTTGTTTTTATAATGGACATTGTGTATTGTACAATTTAAACTCTGCGGCTTCAAGAGCAAAGTAACCCCCTTGTCAGACGTAAACTTGTCAACTGCTCTTAGATCCCTACACCAGCGGCATTATATTTTTTGCCTGTGTGTATGTCAATTTACATGTGTATTTGTATGAAAATTATAACAAATTGTAGGTAATTAATGAATATTTAAAACATTTTTGAAATTAGCGTAAATATGCATCCGTGCCTACAATATTGTGTGATTTAATTTGAAATTATTGAAATTCGTATTAATTAATTAAAACAATTGAAACGCTTTGTAAATTCAATTTTAGTTGTGTGGATTAGATTTTTCACTGGATATGAAACATATGAAACTAACAATTGTATTTAATTGTATTTTAGATCGAAACATATAAACGTAGAGGGTTTTTCAACAGAGACGCTACAAAAGTATATCGATAGGGACAGCAAACGACGCCATATTTTTTCCCGCTCTTTTGACATTTCTCTTCAGTAAGGTTTGCCATTTCATCATGGAAAGATATACGAGCCAACTACGAGTCGAAATTATTAAAATTTACTAGCGAAATTTGGAGTCAGTGGCCTCAACTTTAAGAGCGCTACGTCCAATTTATGTATTCTGAATTTCATTTCTGGCTGAGTGGCTTCGTCAATAAGCAAAATATGCTTTATTGGCTAAATATGCTTTAACCCTAGGTCCCATGGTCCGCCCGACAAAAAAAATATATTTTTCGTGTTCTTATATTTTACTCCAATCTCATTATTTTATCAATTTTGCCGCTACTAGGATCTATTTTATGTAAATAATATTGTATTATCACAAATTTTGAAAAACATTACAATTTAACAACTAAAAGTTATCATTTCCTTTAGAACCACAGCTGAAGGTTTTGTTTTGTTTTGTTTTGAAAACTATACAGCAACCAAAAATTTAATTGCCAATATAATCACTCTGAAGCAACTGAAGTTAACAGCTCTCAGTAGCCAATTGCCATATGTAATAACCTTTCGGCAACTGGCAACGCAACTGAGGTTCGGTTGCTATCGATAATCCACCCATGTTACTTTTATGTTCTATTGTTGTGATTACTGTGTTGTATTGTTGTGATGAATATTTTTAATTTCATGTTGTTTTGAACAGACTGTTAGTAGCTTGGAATGTAAGCCGCTGAAGACTTCCAAAAATTAAAATTCTGTAATAAAGTATAAATTAAGATCGTTTAACAATTTGTCTTGCTATTTTGTCTGGCACTATTGTGTCCATGGCTTGTGTCTGGTTCAGAAAATGGTATTAAATGGTAGCGGAGTGAACACAGTGGTGCATATAATAATCACCCTTATTACTGTTGTCGTCATATTTGCCATATTTCGTAGTTTGTAACTAGAATTAATGTCGACATGGAATCGAAACGACGCTATTCATACAGCAATAGACAAGAGTCTCTATACCTCTCTTTACGTCATCTCGATGACGACGAGGTTGAAAGGTAATTTCATCGAGTTCGAGTTGCTGTTGTATTTTACTCTTTGCTTGGACATAAAATAAAGCAAATCAATGAGTGTCCGAACTCACGGGCGATGTGTTAACATCTTTTGGTTACACGGTATCTGTTCGATTTCTATGAACACATTAGTAAATGTTACATTAGAAAATAAAAAAAGCAATAGTTTTTGTGCTGAAGGCTCTTTTGCTATTGCACTTTCTTTTTTCTTACATCTGCTTTAACATTAGATGTAATATTGTTAAAATGAATAAAGCAGTATTTAGCTCACAGAAATAATTGTTTTTGTTTTGTCATAAACAGAGCGACGACAAAAAGTATTGAATAGTCTAGAGAACTTATTGCACTCTCTTTGCACTCTCTCATGTAGAGAATAGAATAGAAAATTCAATATAAATATATTATTTTCAATATAAATGCACCATTTCGACAATGTTATTACATAAAAAAGTACAAAAAGCATAAATGTTTCGAAAGGCATCAGTATTTCACATCAAAATTATGAATGACCCAAGTTATGACAAAAAGACAGTAATACATTTCTAATCATTCGCCAGATGTTGCCAGTGCTTTTGAGTCATACAATTCGTTTCATGAGTTCTCTATACTATTCAATACTCTTTGGTGACGACGACAGGCTTGTTTGTTCGCTGCCTTTACATCAATACCATCATACTTATTTCAAGCTGAGACTATTGTTGTGCAGCAACCACGTATGTAAGGCTAACGCTGTGTGTTGTTTGCATGTTTTCACTTTGATAGCCGTGCCATTAAAAAAATGGTTTCCCATTACATCCCACGAACGGATTGGGGAGAGCTTCTCACAAACAGTGAGCTGTGCGCGTTCTAGTTTTAGACTCACTGACTGAGAGTCGAAAGTGTCGCCGTCACTAAGCGAGGTGACCATCGTCGAGATATCTTTTAGGTGGTATGAACAGGGATCGAACTCACGTACTCACGAACAAGAGCCATGCACACAAACATTGCACCACCGACGGCCATAAAACCGACAGAAATAAATGTGAATTCGTATTTTCGTTCGATGCAACCAACATAAAGCATAATTTAGCTGTCATTAGTATCAATCAACCACTATAAAAACAAATTAAATAAAATAATTGAAGTACAAATGTAAAATGTTCTTCTTCTTCCTGCTTTCATTCACTACGATTGATAATTTTGTTTTTGTTTTTCATAAGTTATCGATTAGCAGTCGACGCCATCTCAAGGCAGTTATATAATACCAAACTATCGTCGATGTGACGACGATGTTGACACGAAGTAATGTTGACATGAAAATGACAACGACCCAAACGCATATATAAAGACGTTCCAAAACGTAAACTTCGCGATTCAAGACGGTGGTTAGATGTTAGCATCAGATGGTAAATTAACAGAATGTTAACCGAGTTACCATAGCTACCAAAAACATAAATCAAAAATTTTCAATGTAAGAGAAATATGGTGGAGATAAATGCACGACTCTTTAAGTTTTATTACTTGGACTTGTTAAGTCACTTTGCGTTTAATATTTTTGAAAGAAATACGCTATTTGGGTAGAAAAAGCTTAATTAGCACTCTTTGTTTAATTTTTCCATATAACATATGACGGAAATAACATGTTTCCTTTACAATTTAGCGATTATCGCTTCCTTGCTAGTAACGAAAACACCAAACTATCACTAGTTTGGAGCTATTTATATAGGATCGTCTTGGTTTAACGCATGGTTTTTTAGTCACTCCTGCGACTATTTGTTGTGTATGTATTGACTACTAGTATTTTAGCACTTGCAACATCTTTATACTTTATATAGGTATTTATTTAAACACAATATAGAAATATAAAACAATATTACAATACAAAGTTTGTATTACTTCTTCAAGCAATCCTTCCATTTGGTGGTCTTGCTAACCTTCGACAGCCCTGCGGGTTCTATTCAAGTGCAGCTCTAGCAATATATGTTGTTAGGCGCCTAAGTATTCCATTTCATTCCATTCCATTCCATTTTCTTCTACGTATATGCAATTCAATAGTACTGTTGCATGTACGTTGCTAGAGTACTTCATCAGAAATTGTCTTGAGCCTGTAGATATGGAAAATTTGTCTCAGACAACGATTGACAAATGTTTGGATCTTCTTCATTATCATATTCGTCAAGCTCCAAGTAGTACAACCGTACAACAGAACAGATTGCACACTGCAGTTGAATATTCGTAATGTCGTCCTTTCTGATATTCTCTTATTACACCAGATTTTGTCCAGGTTTAGAAATGCATCACGGACATTATTTATACGATCACCTATATCCGCCGCGGAGCCACCATCCTTGGTAATCTTGCGTCCTAAATAGTTGGTTAAATCCAGTTGCTGCACAGCGTTAGACCACCTTTTTCGAGATAGTGATAACCAGTCCCTCTTTAAACTCCGTTTGCATTCTGTTGTTTATCCATGCACTTTTGATGACCAGCTTAATGACATCTGCTAACGCTAGTGCACCGTGTTTCAACAGTACCGCTGGAATATTATTTGTGATCTTTCATTTTACCAAGTGCCGCCTCGATCTCTGCTTGCAACGGGGGTTCCCTTGAAATATACATTCTCGGGTTGCGACGTGAATGTGTTGCCGAAGGGATACACTGATATTCAGCCGGAAGTCTAGATTGTGTCGTAAATAATTCACACCATCACTCCACTCCATCCGATCTGGTGATGATAGCTCCGTGCCATCATTGGCCTTTAACGATACAGTACTTCTGATGCTGTTGCCGCTTAGCTTTTTTTTTATTGTAGAGTACATAATACGGAAGTTACCTGTATATTCGCAGCTTCTTCGGTTTCCTCCGCTATATTGTACAGATAATTGTCGTAATTTGAACGAACCATGTAACCCACTCTACGTGCGGATTGCCCTTAGCGTGATATTAACTGCCTTTTTAATGTGGGTATTCGAATATTGTGCAGGTGTTCAAGATTCCGAATTTCGGTCCAGGATTCTGAACTAATACAAGGTTTATTCACATCTATTTTTTCGCCATGGACCTCCTTGCCAGTTATCTTCAGCCTGACCATGTATTTTGACTGTCCCGTGTCAAATTGTAGCGAAGAGTTTGATCGTACAACACTGATATGGATTGGTCTGTTTACTGGTTTACCATTTTGCCACTAATACCAGTGACAGCTGCTGGACGGGGATGAAAGTTGCCCACTAAGAGTTTGTGTTCGCTATCAATATCAGCATCACGTCTAGTTTTGACATCCAGCAAAGAATCCAGAAACACCTTGCATACAAGTACATATATGGTAAATTTGATTGAAGGTTTGTCCTTCAGGCGATTCCCCTTATATACTTGTGAATATTGCTGTGGAAGAATTTCGGTCCGCCGATAAATAGTTGATGGCAAGGAAAGAAATCTATGAGCCTCATTGTCATTTCTCACATATCCAAGACCATGTCTTCCAATCACTTCCAGTACATTGTTGTTGTCATTGCCCACTTTGACATTGAAATCTCCCACAAATATATTAATGTCACCAATTGACAAACAAAATCCAGTTGGCTATAGAACTTGTCCTTAGCACTGTCCTCTTCAGGGTCAGTAGGTGCATACGCCTTTACCACGGAAATCCTGTGGACTTTTGAATTAAATCTCGCAATGACGATGCGATCAGTTACAGCCTTGTATGATACTAGATAATTACGAGCTCTAGGAGAAAGAAGAAGGCCGACTCGGTTTATGCGATGCGTATCATTGCTGGAGTGAATAAAGCAGTGACCAGATGGTAATCGAAATTTTGCCATTATTAGGCCAACGCACTTCGCTTAGGTCGAGAATGCCCATATTGTAGCATTACATAACTCATCTAACCTGTTAAGAAACCCATCTATTGTGCACTACCGACTAGGGGTAAGAGAATGGCGACGATGTGCATCACGGGTGCTCTGCGCACCACTCCCACTGATGCACTGAATGTAATGTTATACTTGTTGCCGGTAGACAGTATAGGCAGGCAGATTGCTTCCATGTCTGTCATCAGGTCAAGGCAACTTGCACATTGAACAGTGCTGGAAGGTACTCTCAATATTCCTGCATTGGTCGAATTCTCAAAAGCGAAACAACTGTTATATCATAAAAAGTGCACTTTCATACCGGCAAGGGATTCCTGGAATAAAGGAGTTCCTGGTAGAGAGAGATATGTGAACTTCTACACAGAAGGTTTGAAAATGAATGATCAGGTAGGCTACGGGGTCTACACGCTGAAAAAAAAACGGCACAGCAACATATTGCCGGAAAAATATATATATTTGCAAGCCTTGTCAGGAATTGAATGTGTGCTGCCTGTTTGTTCCCTTGTTGTCTGCCACCTTTTTGTTTACAAAAGTTTTCAACAAACAAAGCAACATTTGATTCACAAAACCTATTTGTGTCTCCAATATGCAACATTGTAAGGCAACCATAATGTGTTTGAACACAAGTATATCTGCGACAATCTGCAAACACGTTATAGTTACATCCAAACAACAAAAAGACAGATTTTTCAGCATAGAATAGTTTTTTGTTATAAATGTGCAAAATTTGAACATTTATTGAATTCTGACCGATGGAAATCGATTTTAAACCACTGTGTGTCGAGCTACTTAAATTTCACAAAAATTTGTAAAAACTTGCCTTAACTTAATGGCCGTCGGTGGTGCAATGGTATTGTGCGCGGCTATTGTGTATGAGAATGTGGGCTCGATCCCTGCTCTGACCACCTTAAATTTCATTCGTCGGCGGACACCTCGCTTAGTGCTGGCGACACTATCGAGTATTTAATCATGAAAAAGCTTATCAAAATACCGTTCGGAACCGGTGTAAAACTGTAGGTCTCCATCAGAGAGTGTAAAACAAAAACGCGCATAGCTCACTGGTTGCGAGAAACTCTCCCTAATCCCTGCATGGGATATAACGGCACACCATTGTTTTGTCTTAATCTTCCTAAAGCTTTGGTGTCACTTTTTCAATTGTGTCAACTGCTTTTAGTGCGTTATAATGATTTTCTTGATCGGGACGATTAATATGTTTGTCTTTTTATTTAATTAAATCAGTTGAGACGTAGCTCTTTCCGACTAATAAACTCATCATTGCGGCTCATTTCGTTACATTCCATACCTATCGAAGCTTCTGAGATCGCCCTGAGTTCCCATAAAAACGATCAAGAAGTAGAAGACCAGTAGTTGTGCGCAATTTGGCAACCCTCGTAAAGGAGAACCAAAAAGTCGACACGATTCACACAAACGTTTTTCTCTCTAGTGTAATATCTTGATTTTTTCATACTTTTTACATACTCTATTTAATTTTACTTAAACGTGGTTGGAATTTGTATGCAATAACATCATCAAAAAACTGCTCGTGTATTGAAATATTCAATGAAGAGAGTAAAAGAGAGAGAGAGAGAGATAGAGAGAGCAGAGAGTAGTAACGCTTCACGCGTTTTGTTTGTGTGCATTTGAGTCAATAGAAATTTTGACTCTCCACTTCAGTGCATCGTTTTTGGTTCCGATACCTGGTACTGTTCAAACTAGACATCTGGACAAGACATCTTGAATGGTCATTTAAAATTGTTGCCTTTTTTTAAGACATGTACTCTAGTGAAGTTTTGACAACCAAGTATATAGGAGTTCTGAACAAAACAAGCATTCGTGTGTTAGTGTGAAGTTGTAGAGCACTAAAGCAATAATTCTACTTCGCTTCACATCGCGTTGTCTTTTTTTGGACACACACAAATACACGAATGCTTTGTCGACAGTACACCGAAGTACTCGGTTGTCGCAACTTCGCTACAGTACATGTCTTTTGAAAAAAACCAACAGTCTTGAATGACCATTCCAGATGTCTTGTGCAGATTTCAACTTCAGTACATGGCTTGAAAAAAAGGCAAGACGTCTTGTGAAGATATATAGATCACACCCAGTGACAGAATCACTTATTTAGTATTTGAATTTCACGAAAATGTCATAAAGTCCCCAAAAAAATGGTTTGGTCTTTCTGCAATTTTTTCTGTTCGAATTTGAATATTATGGCGATTTTTTAATATTATAACGTTTCTTGAATTGGTAAGTACGACCTGGGTTAGGTACAAAATATTGTCACAACGCCCAAAGGGGAAAAAGAAATTTGGCAGCAAAAATTTTTTTTGCAGGTTGTGACAAAATTCATTTGGGCATTAAGCACTTGGTCGTTATTACCCAACGCCAAAACATCGTTTAGCCTAATCCTGTTAGAGGCCACATTCAATTCCTGCAATCCTCTGTATTCGCAACTACTCGTCCATACATCATCAATGTCTAGTTTCTCGCGCGTTTCTCGAGACACACATACGTGGCATAAGATTGAATTCGTGCATCATTAAGTTGCATATAATATTGTTGTTTTAATAAATTCAAACATAATCATTTGTGTCAACACCATCTGGAAACATTTATTTACAACAATCTGACAGTACTCAATCAACGCTACGAGCTACGATCTTTTTCAAAAGACGCCCCAACTGCATCAGCATCAGTAGCATGAGCACCAACACTGAGTAAATCGTAAATTAGCTGTTGTTAAGGCCCGGGGATTAGATGGATGGATGAATGATGCATGTACTTGCTGTGCTATGCGTATACCCACAATTGTCGCATTGTCATTGGCGGTGGGATAGGTCGGACGGTCAACCATCCCTTTGGCATTCAACACAGTAGAATCCAAAGTGCGAAACAAGTAAATGTGTAATGATGAAGAACCAGATGATGATGTTTGGTGTGAGCCCGATTTTTTTTTGTTGTCATGTAAAATCTTTAAATTGGAATTTTAACAAGAAATTGTCAGTGCTCAATATGTTGGATAGCATTAGGGTAAAAAACACAAGTGTGGGTCTAGTGTTGAATTTCACACGCCTTTTCGTAGTCGAATTGACACTTTAGCCCGAGGGCTTTGCTAGCGCCATATGTCAATTTTCGTTGTCATATCTTTTACTGAATCTCGCAGTCATCATCTGCAGTGGAAAAGAAGGAACTTGTTTCTCTTTGCTCTGCATATTCTACGATTGCCTCGGGGATTTGCAGGCGTTATCTTGTGAACATCATCGTCGTTCTTTTAACATTGTATATTGTCAATTTTGTAAGTTTTAAGCTAATTTAGTGAGGAAACAAATAGGAGAATTTCCCTCAATCCGAATGTTATTAAGCTAATCTATTTGAGGTATGTCTGTACTAACATCAATGGCAAATTTGACATTTCTGCTGCCACTCTTTAAACCACTAATGTTCATTATTACACTCTCTTTACATACAATTCATGTTTTACATCATATGAATTGTTGACACAGTGTCAGCATAAATGCTGCATACCACTCTTGTGTCAAATAAATATTCACTCAGACTTTCTGGTTGTCAGACGTCAGTCACAGTTGCTCTTGCCTTTGCCGTTGCCTTTGCTACGGATACATCACAATACGAGGGTTGCCACTTAAATTTTGGGATAGGGTAATATCCATAGTATAATTTTCCCAGTGTTCTCCTTATGGAATCAGCAGTTTTAATTAGACATACAAATTAAAACAAAATGTCACAAAATGGAATTTCATATGAATTTGACAGAAAAGGAAAAATTTAAATGAGGCGTCACGATGTATTTGTTACAGGTAGAAGCGTTAGAACAGCTGACTTAAATTTGTTCTTGCCATTGTGGTCCGACCATGTCAAATGTTGTTTATACCAACCATAGACAAAGATATAGCGCGCCCATTGTCAACTTTGTTCACTAGGTACTTTCACTGAAGTTTCCCATAATTCTCATTGACGTTTATTCAAAATTGTGGGAATTTATGTGAAAGTAATTTAAACAATGGAAAATGTGACAAAATTTATGTTATTTTACATAATAGCATTTGTTTCTTATATAAAAAACTATTTCGAAGCCATTAGGTCGGTGTTGGGATATCAATAGGGGAAACCCCGTAAGACCACCCAAAGATGAACATCCCGGAAATCTAAAATCTAATCTAAAAACTTCCTCGCCCAAAAACTGTATCAACTGCTGTGGTCGCAGATGCCAACACCGTTAGAGTGTCTGAGGACTCTCAACAATGAACCGGAGGAAGAAGCAATTTATTAGGCCTTAGTCGGTGGTGTCGTGGCTTTCCAATTCGATGGCCACCAGATATTCTACTTTAAGTAACGTGTTGTAGTCTTGTTTCGAAGTGATATTTTTATTGAAAATAATTTTTTCTTTTGATATGATATTTTAGAATTTTAATGTCATAGTTTTTGACTTTTTTTTGGGAACAAAAAATATCCCAATTATTGCTTTCAACGACATCTAGAAAATTACCCATTACACAAAAATCTTCGCAACACTTGTGCTTCGTCTATTGCTTTACTTTATCTGTGATACCAACTTCCAAGATGTACATATCTAGTACAGGTGGAAGCCTTAAAACACCAGATTAATGTTGTTCTTGTCCTTGTGGTTGCTGCCCAAAATTATAACAATTCCACCTGCTAAAACCTGAAATAAATACACCTTGGCAATTTCACTAAGCTGAATTTGACATTGTCGGCTCTTCTACAATTCCTACTGCTTCTATCTTACTTATTTTGCCCTGTCTGGTATTCTACGGAGTTTACCTTCATATTTTCGATGGAAATAATGTTAAATCTGACAACCGCATCGTTAAGTGTGTCGTTTTTAATGGCACGCGTCCTTATATTGTTTCATCATACGAGGGTAATTGCCGTTATTTACAGAGCCTTGAATAAATCATCTCCGCCAAACAAAAACTTGACTTAAATCCTCAACATTTTCGTAGGATGACTTTTTTTAATTTTCAACAAGGATTAATTCCACAAGAGTGTGCCTATCAATTCGTTTCGATTCTCGTTCACGAACTACCATCTGGAGATGGGCGCGCCCGTTCCTTTTGGCTCATACTACACGCTCACGAAAGGAAGACGGTCGCTTTCGACACGAGCAGTTGTAAGTTGCTCACGTTGACACACGCTCACGTGAGCATATTTTGACCTTACTCAAATTCACACCTAAATATGAATACGCGTGATTCACATAAATCATGTGACTAGCACCATAATTGGCCACCATGTTTCGCTTCAGTACCGAATTCAATCGTGGTCGTTGTTCGCTTCCAGATGAATTTCGTGAAGGTCGCTAAAAATCGGTTATTGTATCGATACTGTCAGATTGGTACTGCACTGATAAAATATCACAATGAGGTGTCAGGGGACAATCGGTTGGAACGAAGTTCCTTTCGCCATATATAAGTATTATGTACTAGTTAGTTCCAACACGTCTACGGCGCCCATTGAAAAATACGATAATTTTAATGGATCTTTAAGAAAATATACTTTTTGTAAAGTTATAAACTTTTTTAAAATTTTTTTGAGAATATGTATTATATTTTCCCGAAAAGGTTATTTTTTAAAGAGAGGTACTTCTTATATTAAGATCTAATGTTTTTTTTTTTTTAAGAAAAGGTACTATTTTTAAGCAGAAGTACGTTCTGTAAGAAAAAGCGGTAAGAATATGTTTTTTTTAAAAAGGGTAAAATTTGCTGTTCTTGTACTTTTTTAAGAACAGGTAATTTTAAGAACAGGTACTTTTTAAAGAAGTGGTACTCTTTTTAGGAAAAGGTTATTTTTTTAAGAAAATGTACACATTTTCAGAAAGGCCACTTATCTCAAGAAAAGAAAGAAAAGGTATTATTTTATTTTAAAAAAAATTTACTTTTAAAAAAAGGAATTTTTGAAAGAAAAGGTATTTTTTTAAAGAATGTATTTTTTTTTGAAGAAAATATATTTTTTTAAAAATGGAAATTTTTTTTAGAATTGGTCCTTTTTTCAAATATAGTTACATTTTTAATAGTAGGTACTTATCTTAAGAAAAGTTATTTTGTTTCACAAAAACGTAGGTACTCTTTAAAGAAAAGGTAGTTTTTTAAGAAAAGGCAATTTGTTGCAATAAAATTTACTTTTTTAAGAAAAGGTACTTATTTAAAAAAAAAAATATTTTTTTTTCCGAAAAGGTACTTTTTGTAAGAAAATTTACTTTTTTTAAGCAAAGGTACTTCTTTAACATAATGTATTGTTTTTAAGAAAAGGTACTTTGTCTAAGAATATGAATAGGTATGTTTTCTTAGAAAATACAATTTTTTTTTGAAAAATTTTATTTTTGTAAACGTTTGTCACTTTGACTTTTCAAAATTTACTTTTTATTGGGTTTAAAACTACAATATATAGGAAAAATTGGCTACAGGCTCCACGTAGACAACTTCCCATTAAACAAGAAATGTCCCAACATATGTTAGTGTAGACACAAACCAAAGAAAAAGTGCCCAATATAGTTTATAATACTGGGTTGTAGCAAAATAGTGTTTAAAAAAAGTTGTTTAATTTTTTTTCATGTAGCCCCCATCCCATTACATGACATGAAGGGATTGGGGAGAGGTTCTCACAGCCAGTGACCTGCGCCCTTTTTTGGTTTTACAAACACTGATTGGGACCTAAAGTTTTATATTTTGCAATATTGCAAATATGATATTGCAATATACCGTGATATTGAGCCAAGCTTAGCTTTTGTTTGGCTCCCATGCAGATAATATTGCATGAACATTTCACAGTCAAAAAGATTTATTCTCCTTGAATACCGCAGATTTTTACAACCCCTTAAAAATAAGGCTGACGTCTATTGTTGAAAGGATATGATGAAAAGTTTCGATCACGGTGATTTAAAATACGTCTGCACTCTGAAAAATCTGTCCGTTTTTGTTGTTCGGATCTAAATATAATGTGTTTGTAGCTTGTCACAAATATAGTATACTTGTGTCCAAAAACACGTTGTGTTTGCTATTCAATTATACATGTTGGATACATGTCTAGGCTGTAATATAATATATGTTTTTGTGACACAAAAGTGGCATTGCTTGTTGAAGACTTCTGGAATGCAAAACTTGACAGACATTAAAGAAACAAAAAAGCAGTAGATAAACAGTTTAGAAACATACACGTTGAAAAAATCGGTATTTTTTGATGTTTGTATGCAAAATAGAACGTGTTTATAGCTTATCGCAAATATATTAGACTTGTGCCCAAACATATTGTGGTTGCTATGCAATATGACATGTTTGAGACACAATGATTAATAGGTTATAATATATGTTTTTGAGACCCAAATGTGGCTTTGTTTGTTGGAAACCGCTAAAAATAAATACGAGACAGAAAACAAAGAAGCAGAAAAGCAGCAGATTTTCAACTCATGTTTCGTACAATACATGTTTCGTACAATTGTGCCAGACTGCAAATCAAGGATCTTTGCATGCACGCTTCAAAATAACGCCCTCAGCAACATATTGCAGGAACCATTTACATGGTTGTAACAACTGTTTTCATGAATTGATGATCTGTTGCTTTTTGTTTCTTTGTAGTCTGTCACGTTTCTGTTTTGAGCAGTTTTCAATAAATAAAACCACATTTGAGTCACAGACATATATGTTAGAAGCTATTAGTCATTGTGTCTCCAATATGTAATATTGAATAGCAAACACAAAGTGTTTGGACACAAGTTTACTACTCGTATATTTCCCACCAGCTACAAACACATTATATTTGCATCCAAACAAAGAAATATGACAAATATTTGAGCGTGTTTAATTTTTCAGCACGAGCCAAACGGTTACCTGTTTTTTAAAAGAAATCCCGGACATGTCTTCACCGAGCCATTAGAACAATATAGAACGGTAAATTCAGAATGGTACACAAGAATTTGTTTGCCAGCAGTTTTTGGACATATATTGGAAATCAACCACCGAAAACGGATCATTTCCACCACCACAATGCCAGGACCCCCCCGTCGGCTTAAAAAATAATGGTGTCCCATTAAATGCCATGGAGGGATTGGGGAGAGCTTCTCGCAAGCAGTAAGATGTGCGCGTTTTAGTTTTACACTCATTGACTCTGACCTATTGTGGCCATCAGTGGTGCAATGGTTACTTTGAGCGCCTCTTGTGTATAACATGCTTGGTTCGATCCCTGCTCTGACCACGTTAAATATCTTTCGGCGGCGGTCACCTCGCGTAGTGGCGGCGACACTATCGAGTAATTTAGCCATGAAAAATCTTCTCCAAATACCTTTCGAAATCGTGTACAACTCTAGGTAATAGAAAACTAGAAATCGCACATCTCACTGGTTGTGAGAAGCACCATTTTCTATCATTATAATGATTGGTACCCACAGTTTTAATCCGGTTCCGAACGATATTTGTTTGAAGTACTCGATACTGTGGCCATCACTAAGCGACCGCCGTCGAAAGAAATGTTAGGTGGTCAGAGCAAGGATCGAACCAAAATACTCATGTACTAGAGTCATGCACCGACGGTCTCTCCTGTCGGCACAAACAAATGACTCTTTGGTCACTCAAAATATCGAATTGGTGAGGCTTCCGTCGCACAGCCGTGATTTGACACCCTCTGACTTCTTTTGCTCCCCTACATCAAATATTGGACTACATCTTACGACTTCTGTAGAAGCGGTTAATGCGTTCAAAATTGGCATTTTGCAGCTGCCTCTTCTGGAGTGGAATAAGTTTCTCGAAAATAGGTTCGAACTCATGCAGAGTGTTTTGAAAAACTCTAAATAAATTTTCGATTAAAATTCATTGTTTGAGTTTCTTTAGCTCAGAATTATGCACCAACCCTCGTATATTCCATACTCCGGTTACAGAGCAACAGACTTTTAGCATCAATGTACGACGATGTTCTTCACATCCCTGGAGGTATGAAAAGTTCATATGCAAGGGTACACCTACCTACACATATAGAGTTCAGAATTCGGTTACGAGATGTGTTAGCGAAGTCTGAGTGCTGTTCATCATCATCATTATAATATTAAATTAAGTTAAAACTTTTAATGAATATTAAAATAATATTGTGCTAAATTTACAGTTTGTTTAAATATTTACTTTAAAGGCTTTATGGGGATGATTCTCCATATCGCCGGTCGTGTTTTGCCGACAGAATTTTTCTTTTTTTTTGCCGTTATGTCAATTGATTAGGGTTGCTCATTTAAATGTTTTACGCGTCTTTAAGTTCTATGTAATATTATGTAAATAGGGGGAAAATTTCTTAAAATTGTGGTTTTAAAAACTGTCTTGTGACGAGCAATGTTCATAAATATTAATAAAACTGTCACAATACCTATCTCATTGTTCATTCTGATATATTGTAATTTTACTGTAAATACCAAAATTTCCTTGGTTGGTTGACTGGTTGAAAAGGCTGCAAGACAGCTCGCTGTCTAGCACACTTAGGCTAAAGAAGCCCATTGTGATATCTGCAGTTTCCTCTATAGCAACTCTTGACTAATCGTCTAGCCAATTTGCCATTTCAATGAATTTGTTTATAATACCTACAGGAATATTCTAAAGGGCTATGGTGCTTACTAAATGTGTTCCGAATATCCTACTTCTCAGACCTGCCAGAGCAGAGCAATCCAAGAGAGGGTGTTTCGTCGTTTCATCGTCCTCTTCCATGCAGCATCTACAGTGAGTGGAGTTTCTATGTCCCAATCTTGGGGCGTGTTTTCCTACAAGACAATGTCCCGAAGTGTTCCTATCATTGTGGATAACCTGCCTCTCTGCAAGTTAAGTAGTTGCCTTGTTCTCTTCCTGTCCACCTGTGGCCAGAGGACTCTGGCTTGTTTGCAAGTTGAAGTAAGTCTCCACTTGTCCTTGCACATATAATAGACCCATTGCCTGCTCAGCAAACGGCAGGAAGAAATTGGCGTACTACCACCTTATTTTGGCGGAAGAACCTGTGCCGTAGTACCCTGTCTAGTTAACGAATCCGCTACGCAATTGTCTGGAATGTCGCTGTGTTCCGGTATCCAGATGAGCCTGATGTTAAAATACTCTGCCATCACCCTAAGTGATGAGTGGCATTCTTTCAAACGTCAGGAACGTAGCAAACATGGCTTTCAGGGATTTTATGGCAGCCTGGCTGTCTTCAGTTCAGCAACCTGCAGTATGGCGGTAATTTCCGCCTGAAATACACTACAGTGATCAGGCAGCTTGAAGGAGATATTTACATTTAGGTCAGGTGCCTACTTGCTCGTCCAACTTTGATCCATCCGTGAAAAATCTGATACTACTGGTGTCCCCTTCCAGTGACTTTTCCAAGGTATTCCTGTTCGGAATAGAAGTTCTTAGATTTGTCGCTGGTAGAAGGTAGGGGATACAGTAGTCCGTTTTAAGGGAATAGAGTTGATCCGGTGTAGTAATTCAGTGTGTCCGGAATGCTCCAAATCTCTGACGCCACAATCTCTGATTCTCACCAGGGATGTAGCGGCTGCCGATTCGGCCATGATATCAGGATTACAGATGTTCAGGATAGCACTAAGTGCAGTGCCTGACGTCGTGCCCATTGCCCCACTAACGCTAATCAGTGCTGATCTTTGCACTTTCATCAACGAATTCAGAATATATTTCTTTTGGAGGGATCTCCACCAAACTACGTTGCCATAGAGTACTATTGGTCTGACTATTGCCGTATAAATCCACATGGTAATCTTAGGAGACAGCCCCCAGCGGTTTCCTATCGCCCCGTGACTGTAGTAAAGAGCAACAGACGCCCTTTTCACCCTGTCCACCACATTCGGTTTTCAAGACAGTTTTCTGTCGAGAATTATTCCCAGATACTTGACCTTTTCCGTCAACTGTAATTGCACCCCATTAACTGACGGCAGTTCAAATGCGTGTATTTTATATTTCCGCGACAACAACATAAGCTTGGTTTTAAGTGGGTTAAGTGATACTCCGTTGTTAGCGGTCCAGTTCGAAATCAGACTCAGTAGGCTGGTTCTATGAATGCTAAGTAAATTGAGGTGTCTACCCGTACATATGATAGAAATATCATCGGCAGTGGCAAATGCCTGGCATACGGCCCTTTCCAATTCAAGAAGCAGTTCATTGACAGAAGTTAACCATAATAGTGGAAACAGAACTCCCCCTGTTAACGTTCCTAGCAATTGTAACACCACCCCATTCAGCTTTGACGGATCTATCCACCAGAAGCTTCCCAATTAGGCGTGTCACTAAGCTGTCGACTCCTAGATTCTGTAACGACCTAAGAATCGCCGAAGGTTGAATGTTATTAAAGGCTCCCTCGATGTCCAGGAAGGTCCCCAGAGCGAAGACCTTATTCTCAAGAGAGTTTTCTATTATGGTGACTATAGATTGGAGAGCCGTCTCAGTTGCCTGCCCTGATATAGGCATGCTGCGAACTCGAAGATATAGGCATGCTGCGAACTGGAAGATTACTTCGAACATGAATGTCCAGTAACCTTTCAAATGACTAATTGGTCTAAAATCCTTTGGTTTGACATGAGAGCATTTGCCCGCATTCGGGACGAAAACCACTTTAGTTTGCATCCAAATGCTAGGAATGACTCCCAGCATAAGGCAGCCCCTGAAGATTGCCTCCAACCAACAACAAGATAGGTATAGTGCCTCCTGTAGTTGCGCGGGAATTATCCCGTCAGGTCCGGCAGATTTATAAGGCTTAAAGCATCTAATGGCCCATATCAGATTCTTTCTGCTCACTATTGAGCGAACTTTTTCTATGCTAGGTGAGTTTCCGCCTAACTCTTCCGGCTTACTTTTCAAAAATAAAACGTTATCGTTCTCCACAGTGATGCGGCGCCTTGCCCGAACACAACTCATTCTCCAGTAGATTCAGTACGTTGACCGTGATAATTTTGGTTTTGAATGTCAGATACTCAGCGGTCTTTCAATATCTTAGTTCACTAATTGTAATCTTTTCACTGCAATGTCAAATGTGCGGCCAGTTACTAAACGCACACCTCAATTTCATGTCCGTGAAGATAAACTCGAATTTAACTAGCATAGACACAAACCACTTTGGTTAGCAGAGCGCTGTTATTACGTTAACAGGTATATGTTAAAGTAGTAGAAAGGGAAGTATGAAATAATTAAGGTTTCTGGCGAATTAAACTAATAAAAAAAGACAAAACTTACAAATCGTATAAAAAATATTTCGACCTTTCAGTATTAGTGGCACAAATCTTGAACAGCATAACAGCGAACATTATATTTTAGTTCAATGTATATATTTTTAGAAATGACATTGAGCCCAAATCAAGGATTCTACGCCAACAAAATGAATATCTTGATATAGGTCGGAGTATGTTCTTTTGAGTTTTAGTACTCCGAGGTTTCAGAAGAACTTCAGAATATTAACATTTTAGGCGTTTTGATTTAAGCACTTTACTTTAATTTTTAAGCACTCACTGTGTCTAAACGAAGAATTCTTCACGGACAAGATAAATGCCAGATTAAAGCTCCTTCATAGTGCCTTAAAAGTGTAGTACCCCCATATTTCAGACGAATTTCAGAACAGAGATATATGGAATTTAGTATTGTCCCATGTCTTGACATTTCGACCCACTGTGCCCAAACTAAGGATTGTTCGTGAACAGAACGTACACGAGATTAAAGCCCTTCATTAGTACTTTCCAAATTTATCACTCCCAGATTTCAGAGAAATATGAGAACAGCGATATATGGAAGTTAGTATTGTCCCATGTCTTATTATTTTGACCCACTGTGCCTAAATTAAGGATTCTTCGCGAGCCAAATGTATACCAGGTTAAAGGCCTTCATTAGTGCCTTTCAAATTTGCAACTCCCATATTTCAGATGAATTTGAGAACAGCGATATATGGAATTTAGTATTGTCCCATGTCTTGACATTTCGACCCACTGTGCCCAAACTAAGGATTCTTCGCGATCCAAACGTACACCAGGTTAAAGACCATCATTAGTGCTTTCCAAATTTGCCACTCCCATATTTCACAGGAATTTGAGAACAGCGATATATGGAATTTAGGATTGTCCCATTTCTTAACATTTTGACCCACTGTGCCTAAACTAAGGATTCTTCGCAGTCCACACGTATACCAGATAAAAGTCCTCCATTAGTGCTTTCCAAGTTTACCACCTTCATATTTCAGAGGAATTTTCGATGAACCCTTAGTTTGGGCACAGTGGGTCAAAGTGTTAAGACATGGCACAATCCTAAATTCCATATATTGTTGTCCTGAAATTCCTCTGAAATATGAGGGTACTCTTTGAAAGCACTATTTAAAAAGTGCAATCTTACTGAGATATCCTTTATATGTTTCTGGAGTGAACTTACTATATTCATCTTTTAGCGCCATCTTTGGGCATAGAATATTGAGTTTTAAATTTCGAGGAGTTCGAAAATCTTATAAGTCAATTGACTTAAATTTAAGTCCGTTCGTTACTGATATCCGTTAGCTTAAATCAATTTTTGGCCAAGGATGTTGTTGTGGAAAAAAGGAACTATTTTCACTCAACATTTCTTAAAAGAAAATCAAACGTGATAAATTACACAGTGGGACTTAGATACATACTAATTTAGTTATCCGGTCTCGAAGAACCCCGGTGGGTTAGGGACCTTACAAAACGAAGATAACATATTTCACCAACCAGTTCGATCTTTTGCTCTATCTCCCTAGTTGGTAATACCAAGTGTACGTAGGGATTTGTCAACCTGATCCGTCTTCCGTCGTCCTTCGAGTTTCGTCTTCCTCTATTCTACTGACACCAGCACAATCGCGTCATTTTGATCCGCTTAACTATGTCAATATCAGGATGAAGCTCATACAGCTCATGGTTCATGCTTCGCCGATACTCGCCGTTGGGCCACAAATTTTTCGGAGTATTTTTCTCGTGAAGACTCCTACAGATGTTTCGTCTGCGTGCGATAAGACCCAGGATTGTGCGCCATAAAGTAAGACAAGTTGTATGAGAATCTGGTATAGCTGGACTTTTGTTACTCGAGAGAGGGCTTTGTGTCCAAAGCGCTTGCTTAGCCCAAAATGGCATCTATTCGCAAGCACAATTCTGCGCTTGATCTCAAGGCTGATGTTGTCGTTCTCGTCTACGGCAGATCCGAGGTATATAAATTCGTCCACTACCTCGAAGTTATAACGGTTATCAACGTTCACGCTTTGGTCTAATCGAGTGGAGGCCCTGTTTGTTGAAACCATTAATTTTGTCTTGTCCTCATTTACCGTCAGACCCACTTTTCCTGACTCCTTCTCAATTCTCGAAAACATCGCACTAACTTCTCTAACTGTGCGTCCAATGATATCTATATCATCAGCATACGCGAGCAGTATGTGACATTTGCTGGTGCAGGTTTTATTCATGTTGACTTCAGATTTTCTCGTAATGATCTCCATTAAGATGTTAAAGAGACCGCATGATAGGGTGATGCTTTGCCTGAGGCAAGTTTAGGTAAGATCCTTACCAGCTTTGACTGCGGATTTGGTTGTCGTCAAGATCATCCTTCAGAGGCGTATGAGTTGCAGGAATACCAAGTTGAGATATTATTTCGTGGAGTTTCTCCCGCATCGGGCTATCAAAGGCCGCCATATAATCGACAAATAGATGATAGGTGTCGATTTATTTTTCATGGGTCTTCTCCAGGCTTGGGTATGACGTGAAAATCCGGCCAGTGGATGACTTTCCAGGTCTAAAGCCACACGGCAAGGTCCAATCGGCCCAGCGATAATTGATTTTAGTCTTTTGCACATTATACTAGATACAATCTTATATGCTAGGATAAAAGGCTTCTTCCACGATAGTTGGAACAGAGAGTGGGGTCATCTTTTTTTTGGAATACGGGGCATAGTAAACTGAGACTCCAATCACCGGGCATGCATTCATCTAACCAAATTTTGCTAATCAGCTGATGCATGCACCTTATCAGCTCATTGCCGTTAAACTTAAACAGCTTCGCCGGTAATCTATCGGCTCCTTCGGCTTTGTTGTTCTTAAGCTGGCCAAAACTGTTCTGACCTCGTCTTGATTAGGAGGGGCGGCAATCGACGTCGACATCCATCCGTCTGTATGTCTCTATTTACTCACTCTCACGCTTTCTCCGCTGCCGTTTCTTACGCCTAAAGTGACGGTTTACCTCCTTTCTTTTTCCCCTATACCGCTCAGTCGCAGCTCGCGTTGCAATTGACTGAAGTATTTATTACATTCAGCGTTCTTTTCATTATTTGCAATGCGACACTCTTCATAGTACCATGGTTTGTTGCGAAGCGCTTTTTCAAAACCAACTACGGTTGTTGCGGCAGTTTTTATAGAGTCGGAAATGGGGTTCCACTGCGGTTCAGGATCGTCATCGGGAGGGGGTGGGTTCTGTGCCAAAAGTTGCGAGAAGTTCCTTGAGTGGGCTGTGGCTACCTCTGGTAATTGCAGCTTTCCGAAGTCTAGCTTTCTCTGCTTCTGGTTTCGTACGAGTTTCGCTTTACTTAATCTTGTGCGAACATTTGCTGCTTTCAGGTAGTAACTAGAATCAATGTTAGCTCCTCTAATCACTCGTACGTCCATTACACTGAATGAGTGCCTTCCATCAACTACCACGTGATTGGTTCTTCGTTCTTTGACCAGGGATACCCCTAGTAACCTTATGGATATATTTATGCTGGAATCTTGTACCATTAGCGACCAGGATATGGGTCGAAATAAAATGTGGTTCAATTTTAAGGGCCGATGTTGATTTTGAATAAAACACAAATTATTTAGGAAATTATTGTCATTTCTTTTTATTATGATAATATGGTATGGTTCAATTATGTATGGAACAAAATATTGGCCCAATGACCGCCGCGACCTCGGCGGCGCACCTCCATCCAATTGTCCAAATTGTCGATGATGCTGAGGCATAATTGTAGTTCTATGCCGTTAATGTGCCGAATTATCTCATCCTTTACCTCTTGAATTGTTTGCTGGCTTATCGACGTACACCCTATCTTTCAAATAATTCCAAAAGAGGAAGTCCAACGGTGTCAAATCACATGATCTTGGCGGCCAATTGACATCGCCACCACGTGAGATAACACGGCTATTGAATTTGTCGCGCAAAAGAGCCATTGTTTCGTTAGCTGTGTGGCAAGGGTCAACGTCCTGTTGAAACCACATATCGTCCACATCCATATCTTCTAATTCGGGCCATAAAAAGTTCTTTATGTTCGTCAACGACGAGCGTGAGAAGTGCAATTGTTGGGCACGACGACGAGTTGAGGTGGACGGCTCTTCAGCCACACTATCGCGAACAGCAGCAATATTTTCTGCAGTACGAGCTACACGAGCATGCACTGGTGTTTTCACATCTCCTACAGACCCGGTTTGTTAAAATTTTTGCTCGATTTTTCCGATTGTACGCACATTTGGACGATTAAGTTGACCGAAAAAATCACGAAGTGCACGATATACAACGCCCATTTCCATAAAAAGCCTGAACAACTTTAACGCGTTGCTCGATTGTGTATCTTTCCATGGTTCAAATTGAGTTAGTCTGAAATAGAGAAATGTCAAATCAAATGCAGAAAAGGACTTGACGTTTAGGTGTGGTTCCCATTAAACATTTAACCACCCTTTATATCTACCGTATGTACATGGGACTCCTTTGAAATATGAGTTACTTTCGAAATTTTCAAGATATCCGGGAACATTCCAGTATATAAAATCATTTTGAAAATATTCATTAAATGCAGAGCTGATGGGAATCCTTTGGAATAGGAGTTACTTTAGGAATTTTCAAAATATCTGGGATCTTTCCAGTAGATAAAACAGTAGATAAAATTTTCAGCATAATATACTATTGTGGTAAGTATTGTTAAAATTATAAAATATTTAATCATTTAACTTTTTTAGTAGAGAATTAAATTTTCAATGAATACAGTTGAAAAATTTTTTTTTTAGAAAATTTTAACCTTTGGGCGAGCCTGAGATATCAACCTAAATTTTTTTTTTTTACCAAAAATTTTCTTTTTTTACGAAGAACAATAATTTTGCTATTACCAAGTAAAATTCTAAAAAATCGGATTTTCAGCCCACCCTACTGAACAGTTCATCGGTTCCTAGAACGATATAAGTTTCCTCATTTCCTCGATGTTTGTGCGTGAAACGGCAACCGAAACTGCACGATGTTCTCCTACAATTCTTTGATAACAGTCGCAAAATATTCAATAAATAAATCAAATTTCTCTTTGTCATTGGCCTTGCGAATATTTCAACACTAATCTAAATGGTTAATGTGCGCCGTTGTTGTTCGAGAGAACTTGGGTCCGATCCCTGCTCTGAACACCTTACCCTTCTTTCGACGACGGCCACCTCGCTTAGTGACGGCGACACTGTCGAGTAATTAGCCATGAAATAGCTTCTCAAAAATCAGTTCGGAACCGGTGTAAAACTGTAGGTCCCAATCCGTCAGTGAAAACTTGAAAGCGCAAAGCTCAGTGATTGTGAGAAGCTCTCCCCTACCTATACCCTCATCGGATGTAATGGAAAATATTTATTTATGTACTTATTTAATCTCGGGCGTTCATCTTTGCCGGTGGTTTCATTTAAAAAGTTACAAAATTTCTTTCGAGTACCTTGCGCCGATTTAAGTTTAGACTGATGATAATCGTTCAGGCAAATTACATTAGTTTATTTTAAAATTTTTGCCTATAATTTTTAATATTTTCTCAGATCGAAAGGTGGTACGGTTCTTTCGTCTCTTTTGCTTTTCTTTCTTTCAATATTTTAAGAGCATTTATATTTGTATTTGTCCAACGACCAGTCATATTTTTAACATGAATATTAACTTCTTTTGTAGTGGTAGTATTTTTAACGGACAAAATTCAATAACTTTTGATTTAGTAAATAATATGCTGGAAAATATAGTTTTTAATGTACAATATTGAAGTTTCTTTTAGAGTACTGGGAAAATTTCATATTCCTACATGAATTTTCGTTCAAACTCTGTATTCCTGTAACGTGCTCTGATCCCTGTTCAACCCCAGCAATATACAGGGTGATTCAGGAAGTTCCGCACAAATTTCTCCAGCGTATTCCTTGGTTCATTTCATGAAGAAAAGTCCACTAGGACCATGTCCGAAAATGCAAGGGTGCGAAATGGCAGCGGGTTCAAAATTTTCGGATTGAAGGTCGGAGGGTAGTAGGGCAAAGTTGCTAACTTCTGAGCCAGTGGTCGGATTTTTTTGCTGGGGTTATTGGAAAGGTCTTTAAGAGGCCTTCCAGAATCAATAAAAAAAAGTAGAAAAAGTCAAATCGCCGAGATACAGAGCTTTCTAAAAAAAAATTTTTTTCGAATCAATAAAAAAAAGTAGAAAAAAGTCAAATCGCCGAGATACAGAGCTTTCGGGAAAAAATGGAAAAAAAATTCACAGAACCTCAATTTGCTCAGCCAGATGGCAGGTAACTTATATTTTTTTGAAAGATAGCCATACCTCTTACCTTTCTAAAATGACATAAACGAAGCCCAGAGGTTTTACCGTTCCAAAGTTATGACCAAATTTCATTAACAGCGCACATTTATTTGTTTTTGTAAATTAACATGTTTAAGATTTTATTTTATTGAAATTTTCGGAAATGGTCATAACTTTGGAATGGTAAGACCTCTGGGCTTCGTTTATGTTATTTTAGAAAGGTAAGAGGTATGGCTGTCTTTCAACAGAAAAAAAACGTAAGTTACCTGCCATCTGGCTGAGCAAATTGAGGTTATGTGCATTTTTTTTTATTTTTTTCCGAAAGCTCTGTATCTCGGCGATTTGACTTTTTTCTACTTTTTTTTATTGATTCGAAAAAAATCCGACCACTGGCTCAGAAGTTAGCAACTTTACCCTACTACTCTCCGACCGCCAATCCGAAAAATTTGAACCCGCTGCCATTTCGCACCCTTGCATTTTCGGACATGGTCCTAGAGGACTTTTCTTCATGAAATGAGCCAAGGAATACGCTGGAGAAATTTGTCCGGAACTTCCTGAATCACCCTGTATAACACTACGAGTGTTTGGGGGGAAAACACATATGTACTTGCTAGCAGTTGCCTAATCCACAATTGTTGTGTTTCGAGGCACTTAAAAAGCCTACACTAGATCTCAATCAATGTTGCTTCTCTTAGATAGGAATTAAAACTGAAACGACAAAACAATCCCACTCACCGGATTAGTTTATCTGCGTTTATAAAATCTTACAACACTAAATGCTAAAGGCAGCTTCAAATCTTTGATGGAACGAAACGAACAAGCAAAATGCATTTTAAATCGTTTTCGTTTCGTGGTCATCAAGAAATCACTGTTATCACGCTAAACAGAATGACAGCATATTCGTAAAGTAAGAAGACGAAGAAAAAAAAAACCCTGTATAAATATATTCACACAAGTACGAGCAGCAGCACTTCCGTGAAAAAAAATCACTGCTTTTTCCTCTGTCCAATGATGGATGATGATTCACAAATGAGTTTCATAAAAAGATGCAATAAATTACGCTTTTGTTTTATAGAATGTTACAGCGTGAGATGCATCAAAGCGAAACAAAACGTAATGAATTAATACAACAACAAAAAAGGGTTTCATTGACCTTTTTATCGTCCACGTTTGTTTGAATTGTTACACCAGGCGTCGTCATACTTTGTTGCTGAATACAATCGACTATTGGGGGTTGTTAAATTCAGCGTATGGGTTGGATTAGAGAAATTATTTAATGCATGTTTGAATGTAATGCAAGATTTGAATGACACTTCCATCATAGTTCAAATAGTATTTTTACAGCAGATTTCCGGACCTTATGCGAAATGTAACAACTGGGTTTTAGAATTTCGGACCAACACTAGTTATCCTAAGCACAATATTTATAATTGTTGTGTGATACACTGGTTTATGGCTTGTTGGCCTGAACAAACGCTTAACACTTTTGGATATTTTATTGGTTATTTGCAACCAGTTTCGGTCAGAGGCCTTCCACAACAAAGCTAACATGCGTATTTCCACCGACAAATTAAGCAAACATGGGGGATAATAGTGTATTCAAAAAACCTAGTTTTCACAAAATTTCGTTTTTCGTGTTCTTCGAATATTCAAATTTTGGCGAAACCGATTTCCCGTTAGACCGAGAGATAAAGACCGGTTAATAACCGTTTTCGGGTTTTATGATGAAATTCAGTCATTTGTATTTTGGGGTCGATGTTCTTATAAAACACCATGGCTGTGGAGTCGTCAAAAGATAGTTGCGACTCCGACTCCAACCGCCGACATTTTTAAAGTACGACTCCGACTCCAACTCCGATTCCGACCAAACACAAAAATGGATCAACATGACATTTTATTTTTTAAATATTTTATTTATTTTTATCAATTCTTTTAATAATAAACAAAATACTTTAATATTGAAAAATTAACTTCAAATAAAATAACACAACTTCAAGTAGTAAATCTAAAATAAAAAATTATTCTGCATTTGTTTTTAAAAATAGGATAGCCTCTATTAGATGTGGCTTCATTGATGCTCTCAAATCGGAAATTATGATTCTGAGTGCAGGAAATAGAGATTTGTGTAGGTGGCAATGCCGTGGCGATCATAGCAGAATCTTGGAAAATCTCAGGGTAGTTTGGAATTGCATCTTTTATTGCTAAATTTGAAGAACTTTCAAATTTCTCCACCTCCTTTAATGCTTGGTAAAACTCTATTTTAAATTTAACTAAGACTGTTGGAGTGTCTTCGCTACTTTCTACTAAATTTAAACGACAACGCTTGTGAGAGAACTTTAATACTTCTGTTTGCTTCGTTTTCTTCTTAATCATGAGAAAATTAAAGCACTAGTTTATGAGTAACAATCGCACATTTTTAACGTTTTTATTAATCAAAAACACAAAAAAATCAACAAAATAAATATTTCAAGCTAAATAAACTAAAAAATAATTCATTACAAAAGATTTAGTCAACTTCTGTAAAAAAGGCAAATATTTGAAAATAGAAAATATTGAAAAAAAAAATTCGAAGTTTTTTTTAGCGACTTCGACTCCGGCAAAAACACCGTGACTCCGACTCCACGACTCCGCCTCCACAGCCCTGTAAAACACTATAAAAATATTAGGTCAGTTTTATTTATTCTACACTGAACGGAAAAGCATCGTCACACCGATGAAAATGTTCATCACCCTAACAACTTTTGTCATCGAAAGTGAGCTAACGTAACGTTTCATTCCCGTTATGAAAATGTGTTCATCCACTGCAAATTGTTCGTTACTGTGGTAAAAGTATGGTTGTTGATGCAATGAATTTGCTTCATTATTGCAACGAATATGTTTTGTCTGCAATGAATTTGTTTCATTGCTGCAATGAATAGGTATCGCTCTTGCAAGGAATTTGCTTCATTGCTGCATTGAATTTGTTCACGGCTGCTATGAATATGTTTCATTAGTGCAACGCATTTGAGTCATTGTTTTGACGAATATGTTTCATTACTACAATGATTTTTTTTCATTGCTGCAATGAACGTTTTGAAGTGTGTTTGAAATTATTTATTAACAGGTGTACATACATATACTGTTAGTATTACATTGCAGGTGTTTTGATAACAATTTTTTGAATTTTTGATTTCGAAAATCTATTTCATTAGATTATTTGATAGATTATATTCATTCCATGTAGGAACACTCGTCTGGAGAAGATTATGCTAGTCGAGGGGTTGAGTGTTATTGTGGCCGTCATATTCAAGTCCTGCAATTAAAAACATATACGAGGAATTTATTGTTAAGATTTCTATATAAGACATGTGATATCTATGTCTGTACTTACCATGACCATCAGCTCTACTCCCCTATGCTCTAGTACTCCTTTAACATAGAACCACATCATTGTTTTGTTAAATCATGCAATTGGGGTTGTGTTGATGGTTCTGATATTCAATTGTAGCGCCAATTCTTTCCGTCATTAAGCCAGTGATCGCTCTGTAAGCATGCATTTTATTCAACTGCTCTTTTATTTATTTTAACCAAATTTGTTAAAGTTTCGATTGGATTCATTTGCCTGTACGTTGAATTGTTATTTTTTTATGTTCGTCGTAAGTGAAACACTTTGTTTCTTTGACTTCTTCGTTTTCATTGACTACGACTGCCCGCACAAATGTATGTATGTATGTCTTTCGTTTTCTTTCTGAATCCAAATACCAACACAACGAAACAGGCGCGACCGAATTATGATCAAACCACAAAAACACGAACATTGTGTTGCGATTTGTACCGTCGATGCGTCACTTTCTTTGCTGTCGTGTTGCTCCTTGCATTCTGTTTATTTATCTATTTGATTTATAATTTCGCAAGTTACACAAACGATCACAGTAAACACATAAAATCACACAATTTAGTTTTCACAATATAAGATTATTACTAAGTATAACTAATTAGTCTGTTTTAACAATATTATTTAAATTCTTCCGGCGGAGAAATATGTCTACCACTTTCAATTGTTGCAATGCAACTGATTGAAGATGTGTTCATAACCCACCACTCACGCTCACCATTTTCTTTTGCTGTCCTCTTTCTTACGCTCGCCCACTGCTTCTCTCTCTGTACCATCATAAAAATTAGTTTCGTTACAATAACGAAATTGTTTCGTCAACTAAAAATGTTGACAAACCTCCAAAATAAATAAATAATAAATATAAACTATTAAAAGGAAGAGATAAACCAAATATTAGTAGTTTTAAACTCATGCCTTTACTTTTTTTTTAATTTTCGACCCATTTTTCTACAAAATTCAAATTAAATAGAATTGTTGCAGGAACCACGCGTACGCTATTGAAGCAACAAAATGAAAAATTGTCAAAGAAGACAAGTATGGAATTTTTCGTTGCGGCGACTACCAAATTGTCGGATATTCGACACTTTACACTAGAACAACGTAAAAACATTAACGAAAATGTTTCATCCATGCGACGAAGCGTTTTTCTTACAGTGTAGTGTATTCCAAAAAAACGGGTTTTCAAAAATTTTGGTTTTCGGGTTCTTCGAATATTCAACTTTTCAAACCGAGGGATAAAAACCGGTTAATAACCGATTTCGGTTTTTATGACGCAATGGAAAACAAAAGGTTTTATTTCAGTTTAAAAAAATTAGCGATCATCTCCACATACAACCTCAAATAGTGCCCTATCATTATGACACATTTGAGGTGCGTCTAGTTTCCATAAAAAGACAAATGAAATGATATTTGACCTTAGCCCCCATCCCGCAGGATATGAGTGTCAGTCTGCCGTATCTCTTACATAGTGGTGGAATAATATTGTTTACTTTAATTGCGTCACGTGTATTTAACACCAATTGAAATTCGATTGTTTGGCAACAAGAAGAAACAATAACAACATAATGCATTTCTAACCAACTATGGCAAATACATTAACAGTTTTCATATTAATTATTGTGTGGGAGAGCGAGAGTATCTCTGACGGAGGTCCTTTAAATGGCGGATGGCCGTCCCACATGACTAAGTTGAACGTTCAAAGTTCTTTTGTATTAATGAAAATGCATATTGTTGATTCCGTTGATAATTTCCTTTTGTTCCTTCCGCACATAGAAATGTTGGTTAGAACTGAATAAGGACGACCACGACGGTTAGAAGTGAATAAGGACCAATTTTAAGGTTAGGGATTAAATTCCATCTCGTGGCCGTCGGTGATGCAATGGTAGTGTAGGTTATTGTACATGAGAATCTAGGTTCGATTCTTGCCTCACTTCTTCAACCTCACTTAGTGACGGCGACACTATCGAGTATTTAGCCATGAAAGAGCTTCTTGAAATACCGTTCGCAACCGGTGTAAAACTGTAGGTCACAAACAGCGAGTGTAAAACTAAAAAGATCACAGCTCCGTGGATGTTAGAAGCTATCCCCAATCCCTTCATGAGATGTAATGGGATACAATTTGTTGTTATTAAATTCCAACTAGTCAAATATTCAGTTTAGTATAACACTTGCAACACACGCAATGGAAATTTCATTCCAAGTTGAATTATTTATTGATTAAAAATATTAAAAAGTATAATTTTAAATTAAGTATTTAAATTAGAAATGAGGAATTTTGAATTTCAATTGTCCTTTGCTAAATTTTAATTGAAAAATCTTACTTCTATTGAAAAGTTCAAATGTATTTTCGTATTTCTCGAATGGAAAACCAGAACTTCAATTATTCTATTTTCAATATCAATTGATTAGGTTTGTATTTCCCACACGGAACGAACAATTTTACACCGGTACCGAATGAGTATTTATGCAGAACTAGATAAATCAACTACAAATGCAGAAGATCCTCATTTGATTAAAATTTACTGCCGTAAAATTGGCCCTAACTACTACACATGCAGTTTCTCTGGTGTCAATGCATTGAATGCACGATACCACCGCTGACAGTGGATGCACATAGTGGTGCATAATGCATTTGTATATGTTGCAAGTGATGGCCTGGCGCTAAATTTACTGTGTGCAACTCTGTATTGTAGAATTTAGTAGCTACTGCGATCACAGTTAACTGCAGTTGTGCACCCCTTGGAAAACAAATTGAGAAAATTATTTATTTATTTATATTGTTGTTGTTGTGTTTTGTTATTGCTGCCTCTCTTGGTGGCAAGCTGTAGCAAGCTGTGCAGTGCGTTGATGCATGGTGAATGGTGGGTCGGTCGGTCGCTTGATTGGGCATTGCGTGCAAGACGCGTGTGAAACCATGACATGACAATTGGAAATTTGTTCGTACGTTGCTCGTTGACTTTGTGTAGCACACGCATCATAGAGATGAGAAATTACATACTATGAAAAGTTGTAATAAAAAAAGTACTGTGAGTCTGTTGTACTTTTGTATGGTTGGTACTCTGAGGGTACTGCAAGCTTTCGACTCAAGCTAAATATTGAACTTAGGCGTCTCCCAAAGAAATTTTGTAATAATTTTGCAATAACAAACGATACAAAAGACAAGATTCTGAGGTGCCGTTTAGTGTTTCACACGCGGAGAATATTCAAGTTTCCGTGTACCCCAGCCATTGAATTCTCGATTAAATTTCATATCAGACTATAACAATAATAATATTACACTGTGCACCGCGATTAAAAATTGCGATTTCTACAGCGTCGTAAAATAATCCGATAACATTAAATATAACAAATCGACTACGCATTTTATTACAAAGTTATTTTAAAGCCATTTGCCAAATATGGGCATAAGCATGAGCATTAGGGTGTCCCATCAATAAAATTTTGCTTTGCTCAAGCTTTATTTGAAAGCTTATAGGGTAAAGTATTTTTGAGAATTTTTTCAGATTTTTCGGAAGTGGTTTAGAGATCGCACTGGTCGAATTTCCCCCAAAAATCGTGAATTCCGGACGTTTTTTGAATTTTATTTAAAACTCGGTCAATAACCACGAATTTCTTAGTTTGTACGTCCAGATTTTCAAAAGCGAAACGTCCAAACTTTTATTGTATATGCACAAAAAAATTTTGAATTTGCAGTTAGTGTTCCCGAGTTATGCCACTTTTAAACTCTTTACCCATTGTATGAACCTAATAATATTATAAACTGTTTGTTTTTTTTTCATCCGATTTGCTTTAAACATTGTATTATTCAAAAAATCTACATGCGCTAAGTAACGACAAAGATTTACACGTAGCAAAAAATTGCCCCCGGCAACATATTACAGGAACCACATATATGATTGCTTGCAAACATATATATGTTTCCTGCAATATGTTGCTGGGGCCGTTTTTGCTGTGTCTAACTCTTTGTCGTTACTTAGCGCATGTAGATTTTTTCATGAATACAGTGTTTAAAGCAAATCCGATGAAAAATTGGCAAAGAGTATTATTAGTTCCATACAGTGGGTAAAGAGTTTTAAAGTGGCATAACTCTGGAACAGTAACAGCAAATGCAATTTTTTTTTTACAAAATTAGGTGGACTTTATCCATCTTTTAAAGTTCATCATTAGTATTTTAAATTTTCATAGAAATTTAAATCCAATCCAATGCAAAAATAGCAAACAGATTATAACATTATTAGTTTCGTACAATGGGTAAAAGACTTTAAAGTGGCATAACTCTGGAACAGTAACCCCAAATTCAAAATTTTTTTTTACAAAATTGCTTCGAATTTATACGTCTTTTAAAGCGCAGCATTAGTTTTTTAAATTTTGTTAGGAATATTAAAGGATATAAAGCGTTATTTACAAAAATTTACGAAAAAATGTAATACATGGTACCTGGTACTGGCAGTTTATACATTCACAATAAAAGTTTGGACGTTTCGCTTTAAAAATCGTGACGTACAAAGTAAGACCAAGTTTTAAGTAAAATTCAAAAAACGTCCGGAATACCCGATTTTTGGGAGAAATTCGACTTGGGCGAAATCTAAACCTCTTCCGAAAAATCTGAAAAAAAATCTCAAAAATACTTTACCCTATAAGCTTTCAAATAAACCTTGAGCAACCATGAAAATCGAGAAAGAAAAATTTTTTGGGACGCCCTAACAAACAGTGATAGAAATTATAAGAGAGTATGAAAGAAATTAAATAAAGCTTGAGCAAAAAAATTTTGTAGTGATGGGACACCCTACTGTTCGTGTTGTGTACAACGAAATGCCGATGGTAATCGGCACATGGTATATTTATTCTATTCTATTGTACATTAGAATTTGTTTGATAAATTCAAATGTTTTGGAATATACAAGAATACGCCGAGTACACCAAAACATTTGAATTTATCAAACGAATACATCAAAACATTTCAATAAGAAAAGCAAACATTGTACGTAATTCATTTCGAAATAGCAAGTGGTGTACTGTGTTTGGATTACTCGCTATTCTATCATTCATTTGCTGAAAGTATTACTTTATAGTGGCCGTCGGTGGTGCAATGGGTAGTGTGCGCGGCTCTTGTACATGAGATCCGGGGTTCGAACCCGGTTCTGACCACCTTCAAAGTTTCTTTCGGCGGCGGTCACCTCGCATAGTGACGGCGACACTATCGAGTATCTAGCCATGAAAAAGCTTCTCAAATGACCGTTCGGAATCGGTGTAAAACTGTAGGTCCCAATCAGTGAGTGAAAACTGGAAAGCGCACAGCTCAGTGATTGTGAGAAGTTCTCCCCAGTCCCTTCATGGGATGTAATGGGAAACCATTTATTTATTTATTTTATTACTTTATAGAATGCAATGAAATAAAACTAATGCGTAGATGCATAAATTAATGTCCTGCTGCAGACCTTTATTTAGCAGCCACTATTAAAAAGTCTACTATATTATGAATGAAATAAATATTAATGCTTCTTATTATTAAATTCTAAATAATACATTTTTAATTAAACTTTAAACTCCTTGCTTAGTGGCGGTGAACCTCTAGGCTAATTAGCTGCGGAAAAGCGTCTTAAAAGAAGCCAACTGGAACCGGTGTACAATTGCAAGGCCCAATCGGTGAGGGTAAAACTAAAAAGTGCTGATTACTGATTACTGATTAAGAGAAGATATCCTCAGTCACTTCAAAGCATGTTATGGGAAAACTTTTATTATGTCTCCCGTGACTAGTAAAACATCCATTATTTACAGTGACTAAACGGTTTAATAACGTTTAACGTTTTAACCCCAAAAAATGTACATCAGTTGTGATATGCATGTCATGCCTGAAAACTACACACTCCTTAGCACACCCCTATAAATGTTGTAGAAATTACTAACCAACCACTCTCTCCACTCCATTCAACTCCGCTTCGACAACCACCACCGCGCTTTAACAACAAGACAATCAGTTTATATCGAGACGTGGAAGAGAGAGGGATATAAAACGGCGGCGGGTAATCGGTTTTAAAGGTATAAACGTTATTTTCCGACAATTCCTAGAAGTGTGAACAAAAGCATTCTAAAAATATATTATTTACAATCATAAACGCGCGACATTATCCTTTCAAAACAAATTTTGATTGGAAAAATTTTAGGCTACACAGTGGATTAATGAACGAGTCATATTAAGTGAAAATTGATACGGGTTGTAAAATGTGATTATCATAAATTGGTTTAAAATATTGAAGGAATTCAGAAAATTTAAATGAAATAATAATAATAATGACAATAATAATAATAAATAAATAATAATATTTTGAATAATAAATTATATATAAGTATGTGCAAGATTCAGCAAGATTCAAATATTACCCAGTGAAAGTGATTACATTAATATGATTTGAATACAAATTAAAATCAGATAAGAAAAATATAAAAGTGCAAATAAAAATCAAGTAAAAAATCCAGCAAAGAAATACAAATTATACCACTTCAATTGTAAGTTTTCGTGATAAAAAAAGGAGGAATAAATTTTAAGGCGAATTTAACAAAAAAAAAAAATAAAATTTTTCAAGTGAAAGATATAAATAAATCCTTCCTGCTATTGATGACAGTCGTTGGCTGCCTTCACTGTGTTTCATCCCTTAAATGCTAAAATGTGTAAATGTGTATTATCCTTGTGAGTTATTAGTGAACGCAAACGAAAAAAGAAAACAAAGTGAAACTCTGATTTTCACATCGTGTCGCTGTTGATTTTTACCTACCTTAGTCTTTTGTCATTCACGTAGAAACGGATTATTTTGGATAAACCCACATAGAAGTCAACTACTAAAACGAAGGTAAAAACTGCAGCAGCTCTTGTTTGGCATGAAAAACAAAATGCTACTCAATACAAACTTCTTGTATTGTAGCAATATAGAATTTAACAAGCAAAATACTTTTTCCAAGCCAATTTCGTATCTCAATATTTAGATTTATTAATTAAAAATGTAAAAGTCAAATACCATTACCCTGTATCAGTTACAGATGTTTGTTTGCATGTAAAGTTGGGCGTCATGTTTTTCATAAGCGGAGATAATAGACAAATTCCGTCTTAATAATATTCCGAGTGGAGCTGATGAATGTTGCAACCTTAGGAAACTCAAATAATATATATATTTTAAATTTATTTAAATTACTTTTTCTTTATTTATGTGGAAAGTAAAATATTTTTTTTAATTAAATTTAATATAAAAAAAATCACATGGGTGTCAGGGGACACCCGGGTGGAACGAAGTTCCTTTCGATAAATATTATGTATTAGTTAGTTCCAACACGGCTAAGGAGCCCATTGAAAAATACGATAATTTAAATGGATCTTTAAGAAAAATACTCTTTTTGTAAAATGATAAACTTTTTTTAAGAATCATTGTTTTTATAGAATGTATTTTTTTTAAAACATTTATATTTTTAGGTCCTTTTTTGTAAGAATGTGTATTATATTTTCCCGAAAATGTCCTTCTTTAAAGAGAGGTACTTCTTTTATTAAAAGCTAAAAGCTTTTTAAAGAAAAGGTACTATTTTTAAGAATAAGTACTTTCTGTTAGAAATTTGTTTTACAAAATTGTACTTTTGACGTAGAATACGTCTTTACCTTACGGTATGAGGACTCATCTCAGGTTTTTATTGTTGTAATCTTTATTTCATTGAATTTGAGGAAACGGCTAGATGAATTTTTTTAAAATTTTTTTTGTAGGTAAATGAAGATGTTATCTTTCGTTTGATATACATTTCATATTGGTTGATATATTTCTAGTATTTTAATTTCTCAAATGAAAATTGTTTAAACACATACACTCAAACATATGTGTGGTGTTTGGCTGAGTGTTTTTGGTTGCTCAACATTGCTTAGGAACATGTATCTAGTAAAAAGTGAAACGAACAGCAAGCTAATGTTGCTTGGCAACATGTATCTAGTAAAAAGTGAAACAAACAGTAAGCTAACGTAATAAACCTTTTTTGCGAAAGCTTCAATAAAGCTGTTGTAACATTAATTTTGAATTGTAAAGCGTAAAGCTTTCACACAACGCTCGAATGCTAATGCAAAGACTCGATAATGTAAACCTTTTTTAATATTAGGGCGGCCCTCTCAACATTCGCAGAACTTATTTCAATAAAAATATTAATTAAAATACATAAATTAAATTAAGTTTAAAAAAATTGAACATAATATTTTTTTTAAACGGACTTGAATCAAATGCCGTTGGTAAATATAAAAATTACAGCAGACAGTTGTTCGAGGCCGTCGGCCACGGACTGTCCCTGCAGGCTGTGTCAGAGACACGGCCATTAAGTTTAACGTACAATACGCCATCCGATAAGACAGAAAACATATATAACAATAAATGATAAATAGTATAAGCAAATGAATTTATTGTTATATATGTTTTCTGTCTTATCGGATGGCGTATTCTACGTTAAACTTAATGGCCGTGTCTCTGACACAGCCTGCAGGGACAGTCCGTGGCCGAAGGCCTCGGACAACTGTCTGCTGTAATTTTTTTTAAGAACAGGTACTCTTTTTAGGAAAAGGCTATTTTTTTAGGAAAATTTACTCATCTTCAGAAGGGCTACTTATGTTAAGAACAGAAAAGGAACGATATTTTTAGAACGCCTACTTATCTCAAGAAGAGGAAAGGAAAGGTATTATTGTATTTTTAATAAAAGGTACTTTTAAGAAAAAGATTTTTTTTCTAAGAATGGGTATGTTTTTAAGAGAAGGTATTTTTTGAAGCAGATGTTTTTTTTAAGAAGTGGGAATTTTAGACTAGGTCCTTTTTTCAAGGATAGGTACATTTTTAAGAGTAGGTGCTTATCTCAAGAAAAATTATTTTGTTTTGCAGAAAATGTACTCTTTAAAGAAAGGTAGTTTTTTAAGAAAAAGCAATTTATTGTAAGAAAATTTACTTTCTTAAAAAAGTACTTATTTAAAAAAATTTATTTATTTCAGAAAAGGTACTTTTTGTAAGAAAATGTACTATTTTTAAGCAAAGGTACATCTTTAAGATAACCTATATTGTTAAAAAAAAAGTACTTTGTTTAAGAATAGGTATTTTTTTTTATTTAAATTTTTTTTTAGCAAAAGGCACTTATTTAAGAAAATTTTCGTTTTTTTAAACATCTTTCACTTTGGTTTTTCTAAATTTACTTTTTATTGGCTTCAAAACTACAATATATACTGAATATTTGTTACAGTCTCCACCTAGAAATCTTCCCATTAAACAAGAAATTTTCCAACATATGTGGGACATTTAGTTAGTCTAGACACAAACCAAGGCTAAGGTAAATAATATTTGTTGATAATAGTGGGTATTAGCATAATAGTGTTAAAACAAAAGTTGTTTAATTTTGTTTCATTTAGCCCCCATCCCGCAACGTACGATATGGAACTTCGTTCCCAGAATAAAGGGCTGAGGTGTGCGCTTTCTAGTTTTTATACTGACTGATTGGGACCTACAGTTTTACAGCGGTTCCGAACAGTATTTTGGGAAGCTTTTTCATGGCTTAATGCTCGGTAGTGTCGCCGTCACTATGCGAGGTGAGCCTCGTCGAAAGAAAATTTAAGGTGGTCAGGGCAGGGATCGAACCCAGAATTTCATGTACAAGAGGCGCGCACACCAATCATTGCACCACCGACGGCCACAGTCTATTTACTGGCTGTTAAAAATAATTGAATTTAAATGACCTCCATGTACGGTAATCTGGACGGAAACGAAAGGTGCCCACTATGAGTTGCATCACCTCTAGTTTTAACATCCCGCAAGGAACCCAGAAACATCTTGCTCATCTTGCTCACAGGTACATATGTGGTAAATTTGATTTGTTGTCGATGCCCTCTTTGGCATTGAAATCTCTCAGAATTCTTAGACATTGGCAAGGAACAAAAATAGTGTTCCATAACATCCCATGAAGGGATTGAGGAGACCTTCTCACAATCAAACAAGGAGCTCACAGCAAAACCCAGCTGGCTATAGAATTCGTCCTTTACACTGTCCTCATCAGGCTCAGTAGGTGCATACGCCAGAACCACTGAAATCGTGCGGAATTTCAAATTAAATCTCCCAATGACGAAGCGATCAGATATAGAACTGTATGATATTAGAGTGTTTCTAACCCTAGGAAAAAAAGAAGAAAGGTTGACTCCGTTTATACGTTGCGTATCATTTCCGGGGTATATAAAGCAGTAATAATTGGTAATTGAGGGATGTCAGGAACCTAACATACGAACGATCCCATCGCCGCCACTCACACCCGCCCCAACCGACCGAGGGGGCCTCATCCCTATGACGTAGGGATAACGTGCACACCACAGACCGATCCGTAGCGGGGAGTAACCGAGATGAACACGTGTAACGGCTACATAAAAATTCACATCCGATTAAAGCAATACCAGTTAAAAGAGAAATAAAATCTACAGATTACCACTATATACTTATTGAAAAATAATAAATCTTAAAACATTAAAACATAAATTATCAATACAACATTAATACTCGTACATAAAATGCTACACACTATCTATTTAGATGATTTATAATAAAAGACTTTATCGTGTCCGGTGATAAAGAAAAGTCAATAAACTGATAAACATCATTAAAATCTGTGCACATTCTCCGAACCGGTTCATTCAAAGCATAATTATAGCGTCGAAAACTAATATACAGGGGTTTATAGTTCCTAGAAGTTCTCGAAGGAACATTTATCGAAATACGACCAAGAAGATACTCAGAGCGTATATCGCCCCTGAGAATCTTATATATTGTAATCGAATTAAGCATAGTCCGTCTACTAGCCAGAGTAGATAATTTAATCAAAGACAATCTACTGACATATGGAGGAAGATGGGCGTTAGGATCCCATCTCAGGTTCCTAAGACAAAAAATAAGGAATTGTTTCTGTACCGATTCTATCATATTCACATTCACATGGAATATTCTAATATGGGCCTCACAAGGGATGTAAAAAGATTTTTCGTGATATATGGATCAGAAAATTCCTTCGCCCAGCGCTTAATGAACGAAAGTACGCCATAAGCCTTATTCGCAGTAGCAATAATGTGACTATTGAAAGACAATTTCCTATCAAGTAAACAACCTAAATCCAAGAATGAATTGACCAATTCTAATGTAGAACCACCTATAGAATACCGGAAGGTAATCATAGGTGATCTGTAAAACGCCATATGTTTACATTTAACCAAGTTTAACTCCATAAGGTTATGATTGCACCAACTCCCCAGCCGATCCAGATCATTTTGAAGTAGAATATAGTCTGAAGCATTTTTATATGACATAAATATTTTCATATCGTCCGCGTACATAAGCACATTAGGCTCAGCTATAGAATTACAACAAGAGAAATAAAATAGGACCCAGGTGACTTCCCTGAGGAACGCCGGAAGACACTTGGATAGGTCTAGATAACGAATCCCCAAAAATGTTCGCGACCCGTAAGGTAAGATGAAATCCATTCAATAATATTACTATTAAACCCGATAGCGCTTAATTTACTCAGTAGGAGGCGATGGTTAACCTTATCGAAAGCTTTACTAAAATCCGTGTAAATAACATCCTTTTGCATTCCTGAAATAAACGTGAGAAGAAACTTGAAGTAAGTTTGTAACTGTAGATAGACCTTTGCGAAAACCATGTTGTCTACAGTCAATAATAGAGTAAAGTTTGTAAGATATAATGTCCGTGACCAGTTTCTTAAGAAGTTTTGGAATCGCACTCAGTTTCGCAATACCTCTATAATTTTACATATTTGTAATGCTACCCGACTTATGAAGAGGGACAATATACGAGCATTTCCAGACCGCCGGAAAGTAGCTAAATTTCAAAGATGCAGTGAATAGCCAATGTCGTAGAACAGTATTTTAGCACAGAATTAGGGATCCCGTCAGGTCCAAAAGTGTTCGTGGGCTTCAGTGACGAAAGGTTCTCCTGGACCCACGTATCTCTCATAGAAGTGATCCCGAACGGATCTAATGACCGAATATCATAAGGATAGTCACAGGTAGTCGAGACTGAATTAACCGAGTAAACAGCAAAACAATTGGCAATAGATTCAGAGTCTATGTATTCGACATCATTCATCACAATTCGAGAAGGTCTTGATACGGAGTTACGCTTGGTGTTAACAAAGTTGAAAAAACTTTTAGGATTGTTCCTAAAATTCTTACCAACCTTGGACAAGTAAGATTGGTAACACTTGCGAGATTCTGCCTCGTAACGACATCTGGCAATAGTGTATTTACTATAATAAAAAGATCTACCTGATACCCGAAACTTTTTATGTAATCTACTCTTGGCATTTTTTAACTGCTTTAAGAAGACCAAGGGGGTGAGCAATTCTCATCTCCTGAAGATACCCTTGGCACAGATTTACGTAAACATCTCCACATTACATCATACAAATTAATTAAGCTCCCATCAAAGCTCTGGCGATCCTCACAATCTAATATTGACCTCCAATCGACAGATTCAAAAAGACTATTCAGTAAGACAAAATTAGCACGCGCGAAACAAAAAGTTTTCCTGGTAGATTTTGAATAGATTGAGCTTTCAGTCTGGAGATAGAAACGAATACAAATTGTAGGATGGTATGAGTCCTCGGGAAAAACTTAGAGGATTAACGCGGGAAACTTCAAAATTATCAGAATTATTAACTATTACAAGATCAAGTGTCCTATTCATAGCATTAACAATATCGTTAATCTGAACAAGATTCAGAGAAGAAATGAGTCTAACAAAATCAGAAGTCCAGTCGCAAGGAGTTAACGGAGTGAGATGTTTAGTATCAGGTAAGGGTAACCATGATACCAAAGGTAAATTGAAATCACCCAATATCAGTAAGCTGTCACTGTCACCAAGCTTCCCACACACTTCAGAGATGGCATCCAAGTGCATCTTATAAATTCCAAACTCTGACGAAGGTGGAATATACGAACAAGTTATATAAAGTTTGGCAGCGCCCAACCTTACAGAGAGTGCTAAGAACTCTATATCACTAATGTTCGTTATCACAACGTTATAAGGCAATGATGATCTGAGCACAGCGATTAATACACCACCGCCAGATTTAACCACGCGATCTCTTCGGACTATTGAAAATCTGTCACATAAGACTTCTGAATCGAGTACACTGGGTTTAAGCCATGTTCGGAAACTATTATATCATAATCGAAACCAAAACTGTCCACATAGAGTCTAGAAAGTTTAGTATTTAAGCCACGAACATTTTGATACAAAATGTTGGCAAATCAATTTAGTTTTTTGAAGCCGTTCTAGGCGGGGACAATCGACGTCCTCGTCCCAATTGTGATTGTTTGTCTCATCGTCATTGTATATCTCAGGTACCCGTAGCGTGGAGAAATGCTATCTATATACCCAACATGCTCTGCACATCTGAGATACGATTTCCGTCCTTGTCTTTACAGAAGGAGGGGCCTGAACCATGTCCATTACTTCCATTTTTTTCTTTTTGGTAGATTTTTCGGGCTGTGTTCTTCCTTCTGTATGCTTCCGTTTTCTCACTCTCGCGCTTTCTTAATCCAAAAGAAACGGTTTACCTCCTTTCCTTTTTCCCTATACCACTCAGTCGCACGTCGCTTTGTAATTGACTGAAGCATTGCCATACGTGCAGCGTTCATTTCATCATGTGCAATGCGACAAGAACGGTTGTTGCGGCAGTTTTTATAGAGTCGGAAATAGGTTTCCACTGGGCTTCACTATCGTCATCGGGAGGGGGTGGGTTCTGCGCCAAAAGTTTCCAGTGCTTGCTGAATAGGCTGTGGCTACCTCTGGTAATTGCAGCTTTCGGATATATAGCTTTCTCTGCGGTTGGGTTTATACGATTTTTGATCTACTTAATCTTGAGCGAACCTTTGCTGTTACCAGGTAGTTATCAGAATCGATGTTAGCTCCTCTGACGACTCGTACGGCCATTTGGTTCTTCGTTGCTTGATCAGGGGATACCCAACTATTAATGTGGATGTCTTTATACTGGAATCTGGTAACACTAATGACCATGGTTTTTACCGCGGATACGTCAATCCGCCTCATATCGTTGTCGGACATGTAGACCGAAATTGTCAATAGTTGGATGAATCATATTTTTCCTGCCTACTTTAAAATAATATCTCCTAGTATAATCTTTATGTTATGGCTAGGGCAACGATCATGCGTTTCCTCTAGGCGCTCATAGAACATATCTTTGGCATCAAGCTCTTCTATCGGGGCCTGCGCACAAATTAGGGATATATACAACTACACAAACACATTCTCTCAAACACATTCTGCAGGAACGATGGACATGTATGGAAGATACTCCAAACATTCCTATATTTGCAAGTTCTAATCCCATTTATATTTAAATGTAAACATGAGAATGTTTAGTTGCACCAATGAATACTTTTACGTGGAGCGGTATGCGTGTTTCATCCCAAACATCTATACGGTTACGTCGAAGCATTCGTGTGTTTCCTCCCGAACGAACGATCAATTACAGAATGCATGATACTAAAACGCAACAGATCAGCCAACACTATATTTACAAACGCATTCAGGAATATTTGTGAATCATTAACTGAAAGAAAAATACAGTCAAAAATAAATGGTTTCCCATTACATCCCATGAAGGAATTGGGGAGAGCTTCTCACAACCAGTGGGCTGTGTGGTTTATAGTTGTATACTCACTGGTTGGGACCTACAGTTTTACACCGGGCCGAACGGTATTTTGAGAAGCTTTTTCATGGCTATATACTCGATAGTGTCGCCGTCACTATGCGAGGTGACCGCCGCCGAAGGAAATTTGAAGGTGGTCAGAGCAGGGATCGAACCCAGGATCTCATGTACAAGAGACGCGCACATTCACCATTGCACCAACGACAGCCACAGTTACAAACTTTCTACACTATTAAATTAGGCTGAGAACAATCTGTCTGCTCTCTTTTATTATTTTGCTCGCGACAGAGGATAGCTACAAAAAAAATAGAAGTAAAGATTGCACCAAACACAGCTGTTTTTGTTTCAAAAGCAAAGATGTATTTGGATTACAAACAGGCATAGTATAATGTATTAACATTGTGTGTCAAACATTTAATATTGAATAGCAAACACAATGTGTTTGGACGCAAGCAGTACCGTACGCAGGATTTAATTTCGGGGGGCCCAGTTTGATATTTAGGTTGAATAATAGCACTAAATTCAAAAGGCACCTATTAGAGAGAAATAATTTCGAGCGAGCCACCGGGCCCAACCCCTGCATACGCCCCTGGACACAAGTATACTATGTTTGCGACAAGCTCCAAACACACGTTTTATTCGCATCCAACCAGGGGAAAAAGACATATTTTTCCGCATGTGTATAGCGGTAATGTCAGCCTTATAACTTTCGGGGACATCTGCCAATTGGATACTTGCACCGGCTTTATAAAGAGTTCTTACATAATAGCATATCCGTAAGTCGTGATCCTTATAACATTTGTGGTGGTCGTCGTTTATGTTTATGTTTTCCCTTTTTTTTGCATATTCACTGCCGTTATGAACGGTCGCGAGAGGTCAACCCAGCCCGCCGGGATTTTGCATTTTACTTACTGCCAGGATATTTGATTGCAGTCACTCTGGACGCTGATCAGCATGCAATATGTCGAACCTGGATTTTCTTCTTTTGGTTTCTCTCCGCCGTTGGCCCATATGTTGGCTCAATCGCCTTCTAAGGATAATAGGATATGCCCCCCGATATCTTAATGAGCTTCAGTGAAAGGGTCACCTAATAAGTCCGGGGCGCATTAAAAAAAATGGTGTTCCATTACATCCCATGAAGGAATCGAAGAGAGCTTATCACAACCAATGGGCTGTGCCGTTTATAGTTTTATACTCACTGATTGGAACCTACACTTTTACATCGGTTCCGAATGGTATTTTTGAGAAGCATTTTCATGGCTAAATACTCGATAGTGTCGCCGTCTCTATGCGAGGTGACCGCCGTCGAAAAAAATTTTAAGGTGGCCAGAGCAGGGATTGAACCCAGGATCTCAAGTACAAGAGGCGCGCACACTACCCATTGGACCACCGACTGCCAATTAGTGATCGCATTATAAATCAGACTGCTCCTTCGTTCCGTCTTCTCCCTCTACACGCTGAAAAATCTGTTTGGATGCTTGTTTGCATGCAAATATAACGTGTTTGTTGCTTGTCGCAAATATACTGTACTTGTGCCGAAACTCATTGTGTTTGCTATGCAATATAACATGTTTGAGACATAATGATTAATAGGTTATAGTTTATGTTTTTGAGACCCAAGTGTGTTTTTTTTTTGTTGAAAACCGTTGAAACAACAATGAAACAAAAAAGCAGCAGATCTTCAATTCATGAAGACAGTGCTTGCAAACATTTACAGGTTTCCTGCAATATGTTTCTGGGGCCGACATTTTTCAACGTATACTAGCTAACGGAGGTTTCCGATGTAGCCAATTCACAGGACATACTGCGTGGAAGTAGTGAGCTGCTTGGAATGACCAATGAAGGAATCACTCCTGGCCGCTTGCAAGTGAATGGCTATCAGTGACTTTCCACCTCCACAGACAGTCTCATGTCTTTGTAATGCCATTGATTGAGGGTGTAAGGAAGCTCTACCTAGTCCATTGATGAGATGTAATGGGAAGTTATGTATTGATATTTGGTAAGGGCATCAATACCACAATGCGAAAGTTTAAATTGCCCCTTAGCAGATTTTGTTTTAGCTATAGAATCTAATGGCCACCCTTTGCAAAAATTATACCTATCACACCACCGTTGTCCGCGGTAACGTTACAATTGGGGACGAAAAAAGTCCTGATATTTTGGTTTTGCTGTCAATATTATGTTTCTTTTTTACTGGCGCTCTTTTGGTTTTGTGGCCGACCTGTTTATGATGCGGTCAAATAGCAATTCACATAATATTTTATATTATTTGTTTAAATTTTAAGTTCATTTAAAATTGCATTTAAGTTGTTGTGATATATGAGCATTTTTTCCTGACTACAGTGGCGCTTTGTTTTTTACTTTTCTGTGATATCTTTTTTACAATTTCTACAGTTATTGAAAAGTTTGTGCAATTATTTTGTTTGTGCAATTATTTTGTTAACCTTAACTGCGTTACATTTCATTTGTCCTTTATTTTTGTTGAAATATTTTCTGAGGAGGTGTGACACTTTAAAGTTTCGGTTTTGCACTTCCATTTTTTTCCATCATCATATTAATATTATAACAGCCTCGAATGGCAACGAACCAATATTTTTTCACATAAACTTTGCAGTTCATTGAAGAGTTTCGGAAAATGTTTGACAACTTTAATTGATAGATTTTTGTTGTTTGGAAATTTGCATTGTATCTGAACGTTGTTACATTGTAAAAACGATTATTGTAAAACGTACACAAACTGGGGAATTCAAAAACAAATTCGTATATAAGTTGTTCGGAAATGACCACTTTTAGTGACTGGTAAAATCGGGTTCGGTTAACTGAACTATTGGAAATTAGAGTCAATATAACTTATCGAGTGTGGTTTCGAACATTAAAAAAAATGGTTTCCCATGACATCCCATGAAGGAATGGGAGAGAGCTTCTCACAACCACTAGGGCTTCTCACAAGTTTCTAGTTTTTTTATTACCAATTAATTAGCACCTACAGTTTTACACGGGTTCCGAACGGTATTTTGAGAAACTGTTTCAAAATTTTTAATAGCAGTTATAATTCAAGTGTAGCATCGTTCGCTATAGAATATAAGATCTGCGATCAACAAAAAAAAAACCACAAAATGTTTTCCCAGTACATCCAACGAAGGGATTGGAGGGAGCTTCTCACAATCTGCGACTGTGCGCTTTCTAGTTTTACACTCACAAATTGGGATCTATAGTTTTACACCGGCTCCGAACGGTATTTTGAGAAGTTTTTTCATGGGTAAATACGACGTAAAATCGACGTCATTCAGCAAGATGTTCGCAATCGAAATAATTGTACGGTGGTCAGAGCTGGAATCGAATCCACGTTCGCATGTACGTATAAGAGCCGCGCACACTGCTACTGCACCACCGACGGCCAACTATTTAACATATTTAATTTGATACGAAAATCGTGCGAAACCAGACGCAGAGGAAGCTGGGCATCGTATAGCTGCAACTACCAGAGGTAGCCACAGTCTACTCAAGGAAGCGCTCGCAACTTTTGGCACAGAACCCACCCCCTCTTGATGACGATCCTGAAGCGCTGAGGAAACCCATTTCCGACTCTCTAAAAACTGCCGCAACAACCGTACTTGGTTTTGAAAAAGCGCTTCGCAACAAACCATGGTACTATGAAGAGTGTCGCATTGCAAATGATGAAAAGAACGCTTAATTTATGACAATGCTTCAGTCAATTGCAACGCGAGCTGCGACTGAGCGGTATAGGGAAAAAAGAAAGGAGGTAAAACGTCTCTTTAGGCGTAAGAAACGGCAGTGAAGAAAGCGCGAGAGCACTGAGCGGTATAGGGAAAAAAGAAAGGAGGTAAAACGTCTCTTTAGGCGTAAGAAACGGCAGTGAAGAAAGCGCGAGAGCACTTGAGACATACAGAAGCAAGAACGGAGCCCGAAAATTCTACCAAAAAGTCAAATACGGGACTAATGGACATGGTTCAGGTCCCCCCTTCTGTAAAGACAAGGACGGTAATCTCATCGCAGATGTGCAGAGCATGTTGGCAATATGGAGAGATCATTTCTCCGCGCTACCTGGTATCTGAGATATCCAATGAATCCAATGGATGAAATATCCAATGATTACCAGACTCTCATACAACCTGTCTTGCTTTATGGTGCAGAATCCTGGGTGTTCTCGCAAGCCGATGAAACATCTGTGGGAGTCTTCGAGAGAAAAATACTCGGGAAGATTTATGGGCCTACAGTGAACAACCTGTCTGTCTTGCTCTATGGCGCAGAACCCTGGGTCTTATCGCAAACAGATGGAACATCTGTGGGAGTCTTCGAGACAAAAATACTGTGGAAGATTTATGGGCCTATAGTGCACAACGGCGAGTATAGGCTTCGCATGAACCTTGAGCTGTATGAGATTTATCCCGACATAGTTAAGCGGATAAAAATAACGCGATTGCGCTGGCTAGACCATGTTAGTAGAATGGATGAAGACGAACCAGCACGAAGGGTTTTCGAAACCGAACTTGAAGGAAGTCGAATAACAGGAAGACCAAGACTCCGCTGGAGGGCTCAAGTTGACGAACCCCTGGATACACTTGGTATTACCAACTGGAGAGATAAAGCATAAGATCGAACTGGTTTGCGAAATATGTTATCTTCGTTTTGCAAGGTCCCTGACCCCCCGGGGTTGTTCGAGAACGGTTAAGTAAGTAAGTAAGTAATTTGATACGAGAGCGGTGCCCAAACTAGCCGACCTAATAAAGAAGACACAAAAAAGTTGGGAAAAAATTTGTAGTTGCCACCTACAATACGAATTTAATTTCACATTGGGTGGTGTAGACGGCAAAAATTAGATAACAAAGATATCGCTAACCTGGTCGCGATGAACTGCGGTCTAAATGCGACATAAGAGAGATAAACTTATTTTGTTTAGCGCATTTGAAGATTAACGCGTTAACCCACGCTAACCCAGAAGATTACTCATACCATTTTAATCTGTAAAAACTGAAGTTTAATTTTTAACCTCATTTTAAACTGGTGTACAATTGGATGCAACTCTGGTAATTCCTGAAAAGTTGTAACCATAAGAAAAACATACACAAAAAATCAATTGTTCACAGACGATAGCCGAACGAAAATTTTCCAACGCGTTGCCGCCACCAACGGGAGCTCACGCCGCTGCCAACGTTATTGACTGTCATCAGAAAAAATGCGTGCCTATTTAACCGACTGGACCGATTTTACCAACTGATCCAATTGTAAAGGTTCATTTATTTCAAAAACAACCCAAATTTGTACAAAACTGGCAAAACCCAGAACCACCAATTTCGATAATTTCGTCTCGGCACGGTGTTGCTCAAATTGGTCTAAGCACAAAATTGCCGCCTGAAATGCCAATTTAATTTCAAATTGGGTGGGGTAAACGGTAAAGATTAGAGAACAAGGTTATCGCTAACCTGGCCGCGAAAAACTGCGGTCTAAATGCGTCATTACAAGAGATCATTTGGTTGCGGTAATTGTGTGCCTGTCATAGAGTAATATACTAACAAGAGTTTGCAACAGCTGTTTTTTGTACTACTTGGAAAACATATAGAGAATGATAGTGGAATGAGAGCAATCTTTAATTTTTAACAATTTGCGTGTTAACTGGGTTCTACACAAATAATTTCACCCTAACATTTCATTACATTTTGAATTTTTTCACTGAATATCACTTTTTACTGTGTTTTGTACTTTTGGCTTGACACGCGGCAGCAAAAGTTAGAAAATCACACCACCCAATTCAGTCACCTATCACCTTTTCTTCTTTGAGAGCGTCTTCTCTATTTGTTCTCCAAGTAATAACTTGATCAGCTGTCTCATCGATATGCCTTAGTTACTGTCATGTAATGACAGGGTGCCACATGTATACAGGGTGATACAGGAAGTTCCGGACAAATTTCTCCAGCGTATTGTTTGACTCATTTCATGAAGAAACGTCCACTAGGACCATGCCCGAAAATGCAAGGGTGCGAAATGGCAGCGAGTTCAACATTTTCGGATTGGTGGTCGGAGGGTAGTAGGGTAAAGTTGCTAACTTCTGAGCCAGTGGTGGGATTTTTGGGCTTGTTGGAATGGCCTATAAGAGGCCTTTCAGAATCAATAAAAATCGCCGAGAAACAGAGCTTTCGGAAAATAATGGAAAAAAATATTAACATATCCTCAATTTGCTCAGCCAGATGGCAGGTATCTTATGTATTTCTGTTGGAAGATAGGCATACCTCTTATTCTGTTGGAAGATAGGCATACCTCTTACCTTTCCAAAATGACCTAAACGAAACGCAGAGGTCTTACCGTTCCAAAGTTATGACCATTTTACTGAAATGCAAAAATGTTTGTTTTTGTTTTTGGAAGCGAAATAACAGCACACATTTATTTGTTTTTGTAAATTAACACGTTTAAGATTTTATTTTACTGAAATTTTCGGCAGAAGAATCAAACACAAAGGAAAACAAAATCTCTGGGCTTCCATTCATCAGTGCATCTTTCAACAGAAAAAAAAACATAAGTTACCTGCCATCTGGCTGAGCAAACTGAGGTTCTGTGAATTTTTTTCCCATTTTTTTCCGAAAGCTCTGTATCTCGGCGATTTGACTTTTTTCAATTTATTTATTGATTCTGAAAGGCCTCTTAAAGACCTTTCCAACAAGCCCAAAAACAAACAATTCCGACCACTGGCTCAGAAGTTAGCAACTTTAGCCTACTACCCTCCGACCACCAATCCGAAAATTTTGAACCCGCTGCCATTTCGCACCCTTGAATTTTCGGACATGGTCCTAGTGGACTTTTCTTCATGAAATGAGCCAAGGACTACGCTGGAGAAATTTGTCCGGAACTTCCTGAATCACCCTGTATAACAAAGTTTCTTAAATTTGCATGTGGCTTGTGCATGCCTTTTTCAAGTTAATTCTGTCTGGTTCTTTGTTTATGTCAACCAAATTGTCGAGTTATCCTCTTGCATATCTCATTCTAACAATTTACTGGTATAACATTTTTAAATGTAGTGACAAACAATGCATTTCGAAGGTTAACTCCGTTAACCCACGCTAACCCAGAAGATTTCTCATACAATTGTAATCTGTAAAAACTAAAGTTTAATTTTTAAACTCAATTTAAACTGCTGTACAATTTGATGCAACTCTGTCAATTTCTAAAAAAAATTCAACCATAGTAAAAACATACACAAAAAAAATTACAGCAGACAGTTGCCCGAGGCCTTCGGCCACGGACTGACCCTGCAGGCTGTGTCAGAGACACGGCCATTAAGTTTAACGTAGAATACGCCATCCGATAAGACAGAAAACATATATAACAATAAATTCATTTGCTTATATTATTTATCATTTATTGTTATATATGTTTTCTGTCTTATCGGATGGCGTATTCTACGTTAAACTTAATGGCCGTGTCTCTGACACAGCCTGCAGGGACAGTCCGTGGCCGAAGGCCTCGGACAACTGTCTGCTGTAATTTTTATATTTACCAACGGCATTTGATTTAAGTCCGTTTAAAAAAAAAATATTATGTTCAATTTTTTTAAACTTAATTTAATTTAAGTATATTAAATAATATTTTTATTGAAATAAGTTCTGCGAATTTTGAGAGGGCCGCCCTAATATTAAAAAAGGTTTTCCTTATCGAGTCTTCGCATTAGCATTCGAGCGTTGTGTGAAAGCTTTACGCTTTAAAATTCAAAATTAATGTTACAACAGCTTTATTGAAGCTTTCGCAAAAAAGGTTTATTACGTTAGCTTACTGTTTGTTTCACTTTTTACTAGATACATGTTGCCAAGCAACATTAGCTTGCTGTTCGTTTCACTTTTTACTAGATACATGTTCCTAACCAATGTTGAGCAACCAAAAACACTCAACCAAACACCACACATATGTTTGAGTGTATGTGTTTAAACAATTTTCATTTGAGAAATTAAAATACTAGAAATATATCAACCAATATGAAATGTATATCAAACGAAAGATAACATCTTCATTTACCTATAAAAAAAAATTTTAAAAAAATTCATCTAGCCGTTTCCTCAAATTCAATGAAATAAAGATTACAACAATAAAAACCTGACATGACTCCTCATACCGTAAGGTAAGACGTATTCTACGTCAAAAAATCACCAAAGAAAATTTTCCGATGAGTCGCCGCCACCAAATTCTTTTTGGAGCTAACGCCGCCGCCGACTTTTTGGCTCTCATCCCGTTTTAACCAACTGATCTAATTTTGAAGGTTCATTTATTTCACAAACATCCCAAGTTTGTACAGATCTGGCTAAACCAAGAGCCGCCAATTTAATTTTTCTGTTGTGCCGCCGTCTTCGATAGTTTTGCCTCAGCGCGGAGTTGGTGTAAAAACGCAGTTGCCACCTGAAATGTCAATTTAATCTCAAATTGAGTGGTGTAAAGGGCAAAGAACTGCAGTCTAAATGTAACTGTATCGTACAAGAGATAATTTTGTTATGGTAAATATGTTACTGTCATGAAATGATAGGGTGCCACATACTATTTATAAATGGGATTATAAAATTGCCATGTGCTTATAAACAACAGGAACAAAAGGCTTGTTTCCTCCATGTTAGTGACCCTCGTAGCATCTGATAATGCCGTCTCTGCTTTTTTTCCCATTGTCTTTTTCAAGTAAATTCCGTCTGCTTTTTTATTCTGTCTACTAAATTATGGAGTTAGCCTCTTGCATATTTCATTCTAACACATTACTTGTTTAACATTTTAAAAATTTTGTGAAAAAACTCCGCTTAATAAAGTATTGTCTCATTTGGCAGACTGTAAATTAACATTAACATTAATTTATGTTTATACTGCTAAATATATCAGATTTGCAGGTTTTGAGGTTAATCCGTGGTGTTTATTTTCATTGTGGCATTTTACCAAATGTAACCATGAATTTTTAATTTGTATAATTAAAAAATAATCGTTTTTATTATCCTTCTAATCAATCACATAAATTAAAACACAAACCCTTTTTGCGTTTAATACAAAATAAAACAAAATATATATATAAAAAAAACAAATATGCGGCAACTCACGTACAGCAAAAATACGTATTTTCCAACAGCACGTGTTCCACTAATTCCACCCAAATCCCTTCGTGGCACTCGCAACCTTTTGCCCTCCATAGGCATGAGTGTGAATTAGTGGGTGTGTGCGCCCAACGCGTCAATTTATGGCCAAAAAGAAAAGGTCCTCAGAGCGATGTTAAAACTAATAATAAAAAAAATCAAGTTATAAACAAACACAGGCAACCCGCCGCTCATAAATAAATTACAGAAACTGGGTGAAAAATCTAAAATTTATGACGCAATAAAAATAGAAAGGATAGACATCATTCACATGGCCACATGCCTTATTTCATCATCACACGACAGGGGAACAAAAACAGAGTGAAAGAAAAAAACAAAACACAGAATCGAAGTTGGGCTTGAAGAGGAAGCAATTGTTGTAAACCAAACCCTTAAAGGAATAGACAGAAATTAAGTAAACTTTATAAATTGTTAATAATTTTATATCTGGTGGCTGTCGGTGAAAATCAAATTGCCACAATGAAGATGTATACCGTTTTGTTTAGGCCGAATATCCTTTACAAACCAATAATTTTATAAGATTTGCAACAACTTAGGATTCATAAATTATGTCTTAGGGTTATGTTCACTAGGGTGTAGGCGTATTTTATTGAAGATGCTATCAAGCGATGCGTAATAAAGAGCTGATTAATGTGAATTTTAAACTTTTGTGCGAGGGCACTTTTGACCCCTATCGGAGGTTGAAGTTCATATTTCTAATGAGTTCTGGCAAAATAAAATCACATAATGTGTCAGTCAGAGGACAACAGGTGGGAACGAAGTTCCTTTCACTATATGTTACGCACTAGTTAGTTCCAAAACGCCTAAGGCGCCTGTTGAAAAATACTATAATTTAAATGGATCTTTAAGAAAAGATACTTTTTGTAAAATGATAAACTTTTTTTAAGAAATTTTTTTTTATAGAGAGTATTTTTTTTTAAAAAAAAGTATATTTTTAGGTTCTTTTTGTAAGAATACACAAAAAAAACGACTAAAACTTTAACAAAAAAAATTGATATATGAAAAATCTCAGCATTCAATTAAATTTTTCATTGATATACAGGCAAATTACTCAAAAATATCGAAATGAAAATCGATAAATGGTACCAACAAAAATATTCTTAAGAAATACCCCAATATTTAACGAAGTAAATACGATACGAACAACCACATAACTTCAGTTAGAGATAAGTTTGTACAGGCAGTTGGTGGCGTAACGGGCTAGACGCTGCCCGAAACGACGCTGTGTCAACAACATCGAAACGATCTTCCAGTGGATGTGGGTCCGAATGCTATCGCGGCTGTTTCACTTTTTTTTTTTTAAATAAACAAAATTTCTAAAAATACTTCAGATCAAATCCAAAACGAAAACTGAGATACAATTTAGTTTGTTAATATGTGAAATTCTTCATCGATTAAAAACGAAAATATTTTTGATATTTTGAAATATTGCCTCGATTGAAACATAATATTTTTCCAATAAACACCTACAAATATGGTAGCTGATGTGTGATTTTTTTAACACTGGGTTTTCAATTAATATATTGTTTGAATTTTCGAATTTTTTAATTGAATTGAAAACTAATTTTTTTCTGTGTAAGTATTATATTTTTCCGGAAAGGTCCTTTTTTAAAGAGAGACACTTCTTTTATAAGAAGCTAATGTTTGTTTTAAAGAAAAGGTACTATTTTTAAGAAGAAGACCTTTCTGTAAGAAAAAGCCATAAGACTATGAATTTGTTTTACAAAGAAGTACTTTTTTTAAGAATAGGTACTTTTTAAAGAAATTTTACTCTTTTTAGGAAAAGGTAATTTTTAACAAAATGTAGTTATTTTCAGAAAGGCTCAAGAAAAGAAAAGGTATTATTTTATTTCTAAGAAAAGGTACATTTAAGAAAAGGAATTTTTATAAGAAAAGGTATTTTTTTTAAAAGAAGGTATTTTTTTGAAGAAAAGGTTTTTTCTAAGAAATGGGAATTTTTTTAGAATTTGTAAATTTTTCAAGAATAGGTACATTTTTAATAGTAGGTACTTTTCTCAAGAAAATATATTTTGTTTCACAAAAAAGGTACTCTTTAAAGAAAAAATAATTTTTTAAGAAAAGACAATTTGTTGCAAGAAAATGTACTTTATTCAGAAAAAGTAGTTATTTAAAGAAAATTCCTTTTTGTTAAGGTAATGTACTTCTTGTAAGAGAATTAACTTTTTAAAGCAACGGTACTTCTTTAAGATAAGGTATTGTTTTTAAGAAAAGTAACTTTGTTTAAGAATATGAATAGGTATTTTGTAAGTAAAATTTACTTTTTTTAAGAAAAGGCACTTGCTTAAGAAAATGTTTTTTTAAACTTCTTTCACTTTCTTTCTTTGCTTTTCCAAATTTATTTTCTATTGGGTTCAAAACTACAATATATACTAAATATTGTTTACGGGCTCCACCTAAAAGACTTCCCATTAAACAAGAAATTTCCCAACATATGTGAGGCATCTAGTTAGTCTAGACACAAACCAAAGCAAAAATAAACAATTTAGTTTATAACAGCGGTTTGTAGCATAATAAAGTTAAAAAAGTTGTTTAATTTTGTTTCATTTAGCCCCCATCCCGCAACGTGCGATAAGGAACATTATATTGGGTCGAAAAAAAGTTGGGCCGGTCCCCCCCTGGATTTGAAGATTAGACAAAGACAATTTCAAAACAAGAAAAAAAATGTTGATTCGTGCATCCTACGATCAGCACTTTTATTTTTTTACGCTGCATCGCCATTTGAGGTCCAACTTTTTTTTTTGCTTTAGGCTCAACCCTATCTAAGGAACATCGTTCCAAAACAGTTTTTTCTTTTGATCAATATTAGCGTAAACGACGTACAGTGGGCCTTTTGCTTGTGATCTTTGCAAAACTGATAACTTCTGAAATAATGATAATATTTTCTAAATTTAAAAAGGATTTGTGTGGAATTTCATTTAGCTTTTAAGTTAATGCTGATTTTGGAAGACAGATCATCGGTGGTACAGTGAAAGAGTTCCCAGCTCTTGTACATGAGACCCTAAGTTCGATGGCTGCAATGACCACATTCCTTTTCTCTCAACGACTATCACCTTGTTTTTCACTGCAACATTGTCGATTAATTCGCCATGCAAAAGCTTGTCCAAATACGGTTCAGAACCGGTGTAAAATCCCAATCAGCGAGTGTATACGAGGGCGGTTCCATAACTAACCGACCTGATGTATAGATGGCACCATCTGGTTAAAAAAAAAATATTTTGGTGAAAAGTGGCAACCTTATAAAACATGTGATGTGATGTGATTCTATCACAAACACGTACATATTTGGGTAATTGAACCCATATGTATATTACAAAATTGGAATCACTATGACTCCAATATGTAATATTGAATAGCAAACACGATGCGTTCCAACAAAAGTATACTGTAATTCAGGCAAACGACAAACATACATTGTATTTGCATCAAAACAACAAATAACGACAGATTTTTAAGCGTGTATGAAATTAAAGTGCAACAGATTAGTCAACATGAGAAAGACTCACTTCATTTACAATTTTCACACGTATTCACGAAATTTATGAATCCCTGACTGAAAGAATAATGCAAATATTCAGTTACACACTTACAACTTTCACTTTGAATAATCTGTCTTTGTCCCTCTTTTATTCTCTTACTCTGGACAGAGTATAAACAGTGCAGCAAACACAGCTGTTTGTGTATCATAAACAAATATATAGTTGGGCCATAAACGCATGTAAATACTATAACAAGTTAATCATTGTGACCCCAACATGTGTTATTACAACTTTCACCTTGAATGATCTCTCTTTGTTCCTCTTCTATTCTGTTGCTCTGGACAGAATGTAAACAGTGGAGGAAACACAGTTGCATTTGTATCACAAACAAAGATATATTTGGGTCACAAACCCATATACTATACCAAAATAATCATTGTGACCCCAACATGTGTTATTAAATAGTAAACATAATGTGTTTGGACACAAGTATACTATATATGCGACAACCTACGAACATCTTTGTATATTGTTTGTGTACCAACGCATAGTGATAATAGGATTTAAAGTGTTGTAGCCTTTGTCGAAGTTGAAAACCTGCGAAAACAACAACTTGAGGGACAACAAAGAAAGGAGAAACAAGAAAGCAGCAGATTTAAATGGGTCGGTTTAAATCTCTAATTTTGTTTTATTAATTGTTTATAAATGTAGATGTATAGTAGTAAAATTAAATATATTAAATAGTATATATTTTGAACTTAAACAACTAGTTTGTTTCAAATTACTATTATGTTTGGGAGGAAATACTCACATGTTTCCACCTAAATATATGGAGGTTTGGAAGGAAACACGAGAATGCTTCCACATGAGTATATGGATGTTTGAGATGAAGCACTAAACATGATAATATTTGAATTGAAATACAAGTGAGTTTGAGTCTTGCAAACATATGAATGTTTGGAGTGTGTTCCAAATATATACATGGTTTCTGCAAAATATGTCGTCGTAATGTTAGACTCCAAATATTTTCGGAATCATTAAAAGACAAACCAAGGTACATTTGGAGAGGAGGACAAAAAACACTTTTTCCTCCACCGGTTTTGGCCTAATGTGTATATGAATTGATTCATTCAATTCGTTTTTTGCTGAAAAGTAGGATTGTGGCTAAATCTGACAATAAATTGAACAAAATATAATCGATTTAAATTTTCAGTATTGGTTGTGGCGCGGATTTAAAAATGTAATCTTAAATACTTGGAGGATAATAAAATTGATTTTTGTGCTTTATCAATCCCATGCAATATTCTGACTATTACACAAGAATTTAAACACCAGACAGAAGTCTGCCTCTCACACCGGCGTTTTAAGTGGATGACGTTGTTTCAAATAGTTTTGGATTAACCTCAAGTAACTAACAATAGTGTACGCATGAATCTTAATGAATAGAAATATTTATGAAAACATAAAGTGAAACATATAAAATGCGTGTTAACACAAGGAAATATCATCAAAGGGGGGACGGATCTGCTAGTAGATTGAGCGAAGACATCTGCTTGTCTCATAATCCTTCAAAGTTGTGATGTCGCTGTGCCATTTGTGTTACTTGACTTTTAGCGGAAGAGGGGAATAGAACTCAACACCAAATCCTTGTTACACTGATAAATATTTGTCACAACTTTCGCATTATCACAGCTCTTTGGCATGAACGTCACATAGAAAAGCAATTTCTTGTTTGGCAAATTATAAAACGCACACATGTGAGCAGAGCAACTGTGTTACTACAACCCATGTACAATTTCTGCTGCATGTCCTTATACTCTTTAACAGGGCGTTTGTGTGTAAGTGTTTGTCATATCCTTTCAAACAATATAAGTGATGACATTGTAGCATCATATACATTGGTATCGAGTAGGGGGGAGAGATTGAGTGTAGAGGAAAAAGATTGCGGCGACAAAGGGGGATAAAATCAACATTTTTGGCATATTTTAAGCCGCATTTAATATGCGTATTTTCCTGTTTTTTTTTCTTGACTGATTCATTCTTCTATCGTCTCTTCCATTATCTCTTGCTGTTTCTTGCCACGGGTTTTTATCATGGCATGCTTCATTTTATTGCATTTATAATGAAGTTTTGTTTTCGCTTCGGGTTTTGTTTGCCAGAAACTGGTGCCGTTGCCATCAACACAACAAAGGGAAGCAGAAAAAAGGATCACACATATACTTTGTAAGCCAGGACAATGACTATGACGATGACGATGATGATGATGGCGGTGATAGTTGGTTGCAACTCTAATGGTTGCATTTCATATGGAGCTCCTCGTATGTGTTGTATGTTGCATAAATCTCTCATATCTCGCTTTTGCATTTTTTCCGTTTATGATGATGATGGTTTTATGGTTTGTTAGATGAAGGGATTATACCCGTCTGTCCAAAAATATTTTTTTCTATTACAAAACCGGCAAAATGTTGCTGTTTGATGTGCTGTTGTATTCTGGCCTCAAAAGGAAGGACCTCAACCTTGTTCGGCGCTATCCTCATCAGTGTCGGCTCTCGCAGACGGTCGCATGTCTGTCTGGCGTTGCACATGCCATAAATCAAATTTAATACATTCTAATTGTGTGATTAAATGATTTATATGGTCGAGTGAGAGGCGGCTACAACCAACTCTTTGGCACCTCATGCAGATGTATGGAGTCTATACGACAGTTGTTGTAATTAAACTTAGCCGAGAGGTGCCATGGACGGCAATGGAACATAAAGTCTTAAATTTTTTTGAAACTTGAAATAGTACTTGAATAGGGGAGCCAGAAAATATTTAGTTGAAGACAAACTGCCTGCTGAAATATAAATAAGTTTCATGGAGAAAGGATATACATACATTTTCCTGTGCTATAATCGGCCGATTTGAAAAAGAAATATGGACAGTAGGGTGGCAATGAAAAAACAGCTTCAGATTTTTAATAAACCCCAGGCGGATTCTTGTTTCTAATGGTCTAAAACTGACTTGGTGAAAATTTGAGCCGAATCGTACAACTCTAAGCCGTGCCGCATTTTAGTCAAAGTTTTCGGATTTTGGCATTTTGGGTGAAAATTCGTATACACTAGAAAATCTTCGTTCCTCGGTGGATTTGAAAAAAATTTTCACATTGATTTTGTTTAACCTGAGTATAAACTGGATAAAGTTTGAGTAAAATCCGACCACTGCAAGGGTTCCAATTTTTAATTTGAAAAAAATTTGCAATTTTTAACAAAAATTAAAATTTGAGTTTTTCGGTTTATTACAAAAATTGTATCTAAATCAACAAAATATTTAACTAGGATTTCAACACCTTCTAGCGGAAGTCTATAAGCTTTCAACAAGCTATAACACGATATATTCATGCAACGGTTGGATGGTGTTAGCGTGCGGCAAAGAAGGCTATCTCGAGGAAAAATCGTCAAGATGACCTTATAACGATGGCCACGATAACACCATGAAACTGTTGTATAAAAAAATCCGAAAACGTTGACTAAAATACGGCTCGGCTTGGAGTTGTCCGATTTGCCTCAAATTTTCACCAAGTCAGGTATAGACCATAAAGAACAAGAATCCGCCTGGGGTTTATTAAAATTTTAAAATTATTTTTTCCTCCATACATTTCATTGCCACCCTAATGGACAGACATATAGCCCTCACCAGAGTCGTATTGCATTTAAGGAATCCTGAAGTAAAATTGACGATTAGATGTCTATTAAACTTAAAACTACAATAACACACACAGTGCAAAACGAAAAAATATAACCATATACGGACACAACTGCGTGATTAAAGACCAAAAAAATAGAAGACTCGTGTCTCCCAGTTTTGCCCAAAGTAATGCACTTTTTTTATGAGCCGCCAAAGATTCGGGGCCTCGGTGTCATTTTTGCAAAAAGCGATAATTTTTTCAGGCTCATATCTTGCAAACCGTTCGGTATTTTGATTTATTGTCCGAGGGAAAGTTGTAGCTCTTGTCATAAAGAAATATATGTACATATATATTGTGAACATATAAAATCGAAAAAACTTAATCTTCAAGGTCAAAACCGCAAAAAAATGTTAGATTTTTTTTCACATTTTTCTCCCGTTCAGGTCCATATGTAGCAAACCGTTCAAAATTCAAGGAAACAGGCAACTACAAAAATGTACCTGGGATCTCAATAAACAACTTTCTAGAACATATGAACTTTCATAGGAGTGATTCTTAACACCGTTTAGGTAGCGCTTAGGTAGAGTTTATGTAGCCGCAAATGTGAAAAATTTCCCGAACATTTTTTAATTTTAATTGTTTTTTCAATACTTCAACAATGAGATACTATGCTATCTATTACTAAAATAATAAAATAAATATTCATATTATGTTTATAATGTTGATGGCCGTGGACTTGCAAATCGCACTCTCTTATGTTGTGGATCCAAATCGTCGTACGAATCGTCCGAATCTAACTCTGATTCAGAACTTATGGTGGCATGTTTGCAAGCAGTATTTTCGTGGATTGCAGATCTACTGCTTTTTGTTTATTTATTGTTTGTCACGTTTTTGTTTTCAGCAGTTTACAACAAACAAAGCTACATTTGGGTCACAAATACATATATTATAACTTATTAAATCATTATGTCTCAAACATGTTGTATTTAAAGCAAACACAATGTGTTTCGACACAAGTATACTATATTTGCGACAAGCTACAAACACGTTATGTTTGCATGCAAACAACAACACATAAAACTAAATTGTCAGCGTGTATAAACTACCGCACTGCGCCTAAATAGGACCAGTGTAAATATGTGGCAAATTGCGTGTCTTGCCCTCACGACTGTAATTAAACTTGGTGTTTGAAATAATTGTGGGAAAGGAACAAAATATGGTTTAAGGTGCGTAACCATATTCGACCGCTGTGAACAAACAAAATCAAAAAATCAAAATCAATCACAAAAAAAATGTTTCGCATTACAGCTCATGAAAGGAATTGGGGAGAGCTTCTCACAACCAGTGAGCTGTGCGCTTTCTAGCTTCACACTCACTGATTGGGAGCTACCGTTTTACACTGGTACGTTGAGAAGCTTTTTCATGGCTACGCACATGCGCATGCAGAGATCACAATTAGTTTAAATTGAAGACGCGGCAGCCTGGCACATATTTTTGGGTAAAAGTTAAATTTTTTATAAAAATTGTATGGTGATCGAAGTCGCCAAATTTGGGTTCGCACTGTGCAGCTCCAGTGAGTCTTTTGGAGTTACAGTTACGAATTTCCATAGCATAACACCTCGACTAAGTTTGTGTGAAATTTCGCCTTAATCGATAAGTCCGTTTAAAAACTTTTACTTTTATTGACTATTTGACAACCTCATGAGGTCAGACGTCTTACACATATTAATTGAACAAACAAATTAAACAAATTTCAACATATTCTTCCAACTGGCTCTATCCTTCGCCTTTTCTCGCCAGCTGGTTACAATCAAGGATACGGAGGGATTCTTCTGCCTAGTCTTTCCAGCGGAGTCTTAGTCGTCCTCTTTTCCTGCTTCCATCGGCTACGTCATCGAAAACCTTTCGCGCTGGCTCATCTTCGACCATTCTGATAACATGGCCTAGCCAACGCAATTGGCCTAATTTGATCCGCCTAGCTATGTCCACGTCAGAATAGAGATTATATAGCTCTGCGTTTCCCTAACAGGACCATACATATATTTTACGGAGAATTTTTCTCTCGAAAACTCCCAGGTGTTTTTCATCCGCTTGCGATATGACCCAAGTTTCGGAGCCATATGCCAAGACAGGTAAAATGAGAGTCTGATATAGCTGGACTTTTGTCCGCCGAGAGAGGCTTTGTTCCTAAACTGCTTGCTGAGCCCAAAGTAGCATATATTTGCAGGCACAATTCTCCTATCTATCTCCAGTCTGACGGTGTTGTCCTTGTTCACGGCGGATCCAAGGTAGACAAATTCATCTACCACTTCAAAATTAAATCGGTTGTCAACGTTCAAGTGCGGACCAAGTCGTGAGGTTTCTCTAGTCGCTGACACCATCAATTTTGTCTTGCCCTCATTAACAGCAAGACCCACCTTCGCTGATTACTTTTCGATTCTTGAAAATACTGCCGTAACGTCTCGCAAATTTCGCCCAATGATGTCTATGTCGTCAGCATACGTCAGCAACATATGGCTTTTCATGTTAATGGTCTTGTTCGTATTTACTGTAGCCTTTCTCATTATTATCTCCATTAAGATGTTGAAGAGATTGCACGAAAGTGTGTCGCCTTGCCTAAGTCCTCGCTTGGTACAGAATGGTTCAGTGAGGTCTTTCCCCACTTTCACTGCTGATTTGGTGTTGGTCAGCGTTATTCTACAGAGGCGGATCAGTTTTGCCAGGATACCAAGTTCAGACATAGCTTCGTACAGTTTTCCTTGTATGGGGCTATCGAACGCACCTTTGTATTCGACAAAAAGATGGTATGTATCGATGTGTTTTTCGTTGGTCTTTTCCAGGATTTAGCGTAGCGTGAATATTTGGTCAGTCGTGGACTTGCCTGGTCTAAAACCACACTGATAAGGTCCAATCAGGTTTTCAATAATTGGCTTTAGTCTTTCACATAATACGCTCGACAAGACCTTATACGCGATGGATATAAGACTAATACCGCGATAGTTAGAATAGACACGCGGATTACCCTTTTTGAATACAGGACATAATACACTGAGACTCCAATCGTCGGGCATAGATTCCCCCAGTCATATACCGCATATAAGTTGATGCATGTGGGCTAGCAGTTTTAAAACGGCTGAGTTATTTACAATTTTTGTTTAAGAAATCCCCATTGTGCAGTAGGGTAACATGCCTTAAAAATATTTTTTTTTATTTTAAATATTTTAAAATATTTAGATGTTCATATGAATATCAGATGAAATTCAGGAGAGTCATAGCTCAGCCAACCCGTTTTTTCAAAAATCAAAACTAAACACCCTGGCCCCTGGACGCTGAAAAAAACCGCCTCTGTAACATATTCTCCCAAACATCGTCTGCAGGAACCATGTATATGTTTGGAGCACACTTCAAACATTAATATGTTTGCAAGTCCCAAAATCACTTGTGGTTAAATACAAACAGTACCATGTTTACTGCCCTGTATGCTTTTACGTAGACACATATGCGTCCCTCATTCCAAACATCCATATACTTACGTGGAAGCATTCAAACCTCCATATACTTACGAGGAAACATGTGCGTTCATGCAAGCCAGTCGTGTATTAATTACTTGTGTTTTTTTATTATATTTTACAAATAGTCCGCCGTTCCGATTCGGGTAGACAAAGCGCTTCACGTTCTTGCCCTTCCAGTTTCTTTCCTCGAAATCAATTCTCGCTTTGGTAGCACACATATACATATACGAGACACATACACAAAAACCAAAGCAACATCACAAACCCTTTAACCGTCCGAGGCTTTCCTTTTTCTTTTTTCACTGATCAAACGCTTTTGATATCCTCTGTCCGATTAACCATTGACGACTGAATACATGAAATTAAAACGCAATACATCAGGCAAAGTAAGAAACACTGACTTCATCTGCAATTTACACGCCCACTCAGGAATATTTACGAATCACTGACTGAGAGAATAATGAAAAAATAAACAATTACAATATAGACTCTCTCGTTGTCCCTCTTTTATTCTCTTACTCTCGAGAGTGCATAGACAGTGCAACAAATGTAGCTGTGTTTGTATCACAAACACAGATATATTTAGGTCGCAAATGCATATACTTAAAAAATAAATGGTTTCCCATTACATCCCATGGAAGGACAGGGGAGAGTTTCTCACAATCACTGAGCTGTGCGCTTTCCAGTTTTCACTCACTGAGTGGGACCTACAGTTTTACTCCGATTCCGAACGGTATTTTGAGAAGCTTTTTCATGGCTAAATACTCAATAGAGTCGCCATAACTATGCAGGTGACCGCCGCCGAGAGAAATTGCAAACCCTGGATCTCATGTACAGGACGCGCGCACACTACCATTACACCACCGACGGCCACAATATAATGAATATGTTTTATTAGAACATATTAATGTTACTTCTATATATAGTTCACCTTCCAAATTATATGTGCTCAGATTTGGTTCAGCTTGAGGTCATATGTGAAAAAGAAAATAATGTATAGGACTGTCTTTTCGTCACGATTTTACTTTCGACGCATTTTGTATTACCTCGCAATATCCTTGAAAATGACCAACGAAGTTTGTCGAACGTATTGGAATTGAGTAATAAAATCGTGACGAAATGACAATCCTATTTGAATTTGAATTTTTATGACCGATTTTGTTAGTTTTTGGTTAATGGATGAGAAATTAATACTACAAGCTTACATTTTCTATATATTGTTTTCTTTATCACATATGACCTCAAGCCCAAAACAAATCTGAACACATAGAACATATTAATCATTGTGTCTCAAATATGTAATATTGAATAGCAAACACAATATGTTTGTACACAAATGTATTATATTTGCGACAAGCTCCAAACACACGTTATATTTACATCCAAACAACAAAGGCTACAGATTTTTCGGCGTGTAATTGTGTTTGATGATAATTGTCCAACGATATCGTTGTGTCGATAATTCCGACTCATAGCCCATTTAAAATACACGCGGTCGTAAAACTTCATTGCCAATCAAAGGATAATCGATAGATATCGTTTTTATTTTACATAACACTGTGAGACAAAATTAGACTTTTTTCAAAATGATGGGGTTCTGTCATCGGATTCTGGTAGAAAGGTCTAAAAAAAATATACGTGTATCGGCGTTTTGCCAGATCTGATAGGTTTTTTTTTAGGGCGGGTCAAAGTTTCCCACCCTCGGAACTTTCCTGCAACATATCGGCATGCAGAATTGTGTGTTCCTTACTTCTGAGGTACAAACTAAATTCAGAAGATTTATAGAAAAGATCCAGATAAACATTTTTATGGAACAGATTAACCCTCTAACTGTCACGTATAGCTTTAATTTTGAGCGTTTTTTTTTTTTGAAAACTCGCAAAAAACTACTCCCAAATGATGGAGGGCGTTGTCAAAATTTTCTACAAAAATTATCGCCATAAAGTTTCACTATATGTGTCCGAACACTACAAAACACAAATCTTAGCCCAAGTGGTAGATAAAAGATGAAATATGACAAAATTCATTATATTATGTGGACTATTTTTAATGGAAACAGCAAAATGACAAAATTCATTATTAACCCTTAGAAGGCAGTTAGTTTTTGCTTATTATCTAGCACTTAAGCTAAGATTTGTGTTTTGGAGTGTTCAGACACATGTAGTGAAATTTTATGGCGATAATTTTTGTAGAACATTTTGACCACGCCCCCGTTCATTTTGGAGCAGGTTTTTGCGAGTTTTCAAAAAAAAAAAGTAAAAATTATGGTTATATGTGATAGTTAGAGGGTTAATTTCTTCCACAAACATTTTATCTGAATCTTTTCTATGAAACTTGCTGATATGTTGCAGGAAAGTTCCGAGGGGCGAAAACTTTGACCCGCCCTAAAAAAAATTTTGGTCAGATCTGGCTAAACGCCGATATGCGTATATTTTTATTTAGACTTTTCTACCAGAATCCGTTGACAGAACCCCATCATTTTTTTTGGTGTCACACAGTGTAATTAGACCCTGCAGTTTTTAGAAAAAAAAATAGTTTTTTGGATTAATTTCTATGTTTTTCCACTGAATTACTTATAAAAGGCTTTTGTAAGAATTTGAACACTCAAATATGTGATTATTTCAATATTTCAAAACTTCAATATTTTAACGTCCTTATTCCTAAAAAGTTTTGAGAGTTTTTAGAGAAGTTTTTTGTATGAGAAATCGTGTCTCAAACCTATCATAACTTTTTATAAATAAGGTCGTAAGTCTTTCTGTTATTGTTTCTTGACAAACAGATTTCTTGGATTTTTTAATTGTTGTCCGAATAACTTCTGATTTATTTATCAAACAGTTTGTAAACATCTCAGTAAAATACTAATCGACCAAGTTGTAACACTTTTCAGTAAACCATAAACTTAAAATCGCAACTTGGATTAAATTTGAGGATTCAAACCGAAAAAGAAATGAGGAATTGTTGTATCAAATTGAGTGCTTGTTTTACAAGTTACAATGAAATCCTGCTCCAAATCACTTTCCATGGTCATAAAATGAAACTTTATCCTTATCTTAGAGTATCGCACGCCATGCGTCGCCTATCGCCTAGGACTAACTTGACCATTCCAAGGTTAATGATTTTGTCCATTTTACAACAATTTCTTTTTACATGAATGAACAATGAAACAACGACATTATAAATCCACAGCAATAACAACAACAAATTTGTTATGTGATTCCATTATCTTCAGACTTTAATGATCCACAAGGTTCTGTGGCGCAAGTACTTTTGCGTCACAGTATCAATAATTCCCATTTCGTCTCGTGACACTCACTATGGCCACCTCCTTCTACCGCATTTGAGAATCGTAAAACGCTGTCATTATTTGCTTTGCTTTGAACATTTTTATTGTCATTTTCTTTTTATGATTACTCAATGTGTGGTAAGTGCTTCTCTTATGACATTTATGTGACGTTTCACATTCACCACCCATCTAACATATTGCCAACTTGTACTTGAGTGTGTGTTGGCGCAACAATAATTCCTGCCCAGGATCCTATAGATCTCAATCTTTGCCTTGGCATCATCTCTTTTGACATCAGTTCTTTTGTATGAGGTTTGCGATATCTCAATGGTTCGTGACTTCTTAGGCTGGGGTATACAAATTACATATTTTGATATTTTACTTCTTCAGGAGCATAACAATTTAATGTCCTGTTCCTTTATTCTGCTGTAATTTATGTTAAAGTTGTAAAGTGCTGCTGCAATGATTTCAGTTCCTAAATACTTTAATTGATGTACGGTTTTTTTTTTTTAATTTTATGTTTAAGCCATTCACTGACAAAGGGTTTTGAATGATGATTGCATGCGAATTTATAACAGGTATAACTTTTTATGGTCACCCTGTGGTCATTATATGATGGCTATAAAAATTAAGATATCAAGTGAAATGTGAGTGGTAATTGGATCCTTGAAATCGTCGACAAGATTTTGTATTCTTCAATTTCAGTGTATATGGAAATATTATAGAAAAGGGGTGAATTGTGTATTTGTATTAAGAAACGTTTAAACATTTTTAACAGTTTAAATCGGTAATATTTTGCAATAATATTAATATTTCCCTTTCCAAGAGCATTGCTGGTTTTATAATTAACGTATCGAACTTCGTTATCTCTGTTATATAAGAGGGAAGACTTAACATCTTGGTATTGAGTCGGGTACTATCTAGGCTACAGGTGATTGATAGAGGACAGAGTGGTTGGGTGAATGAGCAATTATCAACCGGAAGTAAACTAAGTATATTTATATGGCGTAGTCTATGAAACGGGGGCTTATGTTTCAAAAAATAAATTTTCTATTTTTTCTGCCGATTACTATTTATTTTGAGACACTTTTTTACATTTTCTCTATCTCTTGTTCAGAAGTTTAACAAAAATAAAGAGAGAGAAGAGTACTTACTTACTTAGATGGCCTCATACAACCCAGAGTGGTCAAGGGCCTTACAAAATGAGGATAACATGTATCTCCAACCGGCTCTATTTTAAGCTTTTCCCCTCCAGTTGGTAACACCAAGCTTTCGCAGGCAATATTCCTCATGGCGAAGTCTTGGTCGTCCCATTTTTCGATGTCCTTCTAGAACTTCTTCGAATTCCTTTCGCACTGGTTCATTCTGATGCATACTCGTGATTTTTGATACGACTAACTACGTTGATGCCGGGATGTAGATTATAGAGCTCTTGGTTCATCCGTCGTCCATACCCATTATTTTCTATCATTGGACTATATCTTTTTGGGAGCATTTTTCTCTCGAAGACTCCCAGTGATGTTTCATCAGCACAAAGCAAGACAGCTTGTATGAGAGTCTAGTATATTTGGATCTTCTTTTTTTTGTTTTATATCTGAAATACTTCCTTAGCTCGAAATAACACCTGTTTGCAAACACAATTCCAGGCTGACGTTATTGCTTCTGTTCACGGCAGATCCGAGGTATATAAACTCGTCCTCTACCTCGAAATTATAACGGTTATCAACGTGCACCGTTTCATCCAGTCAGGTGAATATTCTCTGCTTGTCGTAACCACACGCTGATTAATAATGGCGGCAGCAACATATTGCAGGATCAATGTACCTGTCGGTGGTGCAATGGCTAGTGTGTGCGCCTCTTGTACATGAGATCCTGGGTTCGATCCCTGCTCTGACCACCTTAAAAAAAATCCTTTCGGCGACACTATCCAGTATTTAGCCATGAAAAGGCTTTTCAAAATACCGTTCGGAACCGGTGTAAAACTGTAGGTCCCAATTAGTGAGTATAAAGCTAGAAAGCGCACAGCTCACTGGTTATGTGAAGCTCTCCCCAATCCCTTCATGGGATGTATTGGGAAACCATTTATTTATTAATGCACATGTTTGCAAGCATTGTTTTCGACAATTGAAGATCTGCTGCTTTGTGATTCTTTATTGTCTGTCACGTTTTCGTTTTCAACATTTTTCAACAAACAACTCCACATTTGGGTCACAAATACATATATTATAACCTATTAATCATTGTGTCCCAAACATGCTATATTGAATAGGAAACACAATGTGTTTGGACACAAGTATACTATATTTGCGACAAGCTACAAGCACGTTATATTTGCGTCCAGACAATAAAAAAGGAGAATTTTTCAGCGTGAGAACATGGGTTCGATCCGGTCTCAGTCACCTCGCTTAGTAATGGTGACACATGAAAAAGCTTCTCAAAATACCGTTCAGAACCGATGTAAAACTGTAGGCCCCAATCAGTGGGTGCACAAACTAGAAAGCGCACATCTCACTGATTGTTAGAAGCTCTCCTCAATCTCTTTTTTATGTAGTTATCTTTCCCGGGGAAAACAACCACACGGCGAAGGTCCGATCAGCTCTGCAACAAACGGCTTTAGTCTTTCGCACATTAAGCTCGGGGCTTATCCCACGATAGTGCGGCCATATGCTCCGGTCACCTTTTTGGAAAACAGGACACAATATGCTAAGACTCCAATCATCGGGCAAGCATTCGTCTAGCCAGATTTTGGGTATGAGCTGATTCATACACCTTTCCAACTCATAGCCGCTAGCCATCAGCACCAGCGGCTTTGTTGTTCTTAAGCCGGAACATTGTAGTTCTAATTTCGCTTTGGTTAGAAGAAGGCAGTCGAGGCCATCATCCTGTATGTGCCCATCACCCTCATCTATATTGAAGTCTCTTGGAACAATTAAAGCAGAGATGCTATCTCTTCATATTCCCACCATACTCTGCACCTCTGTGACAACATACTCTGCACATCCCGTCCTGATCTTTACAAAAGGATTGTCCTGATCCATTGCCGTTTGTTTGGCTTTGGACTTTTGGGTAAAATTTACGGGTCTCATTCTTCCCTTTGTAGTATTCAAGTTTCTCCGTCTCGCGCCTTCTCCACAACCGTTTTTCCTTCCGAAACAAGCGGAGTTCCTTTATCCTCTTCTCCATATACCGCTGATTCGGGAATCGCGTTCCAACTGACTGCAGCATTGCGATTTTTTATAACCAAGTTCGGTCTCTGCAGCAGTTTTCATAGAGTGTTAAATATGTGTTCGCTACGCTTCAGGATTGTCATCGCGGGGGGGGGGGGGGGGGGTAGATTCTGTGCTTCTCTCTAGTTTTCTCTACGTCTAGTTTCGTACGATTTTCGCGAACCTTTGCTGCTACCAGGTAGTGATCAGAATCGATGCTAGCTCCACTGATCACTCGTACGTCAATTACATTGGACAAGTGCCTTCCATCAACTACCACGTGATCAATTTGGTACTTCGTTCTTTGATCAGGGGATACCCAAGTAGCCTTGTGGATGTCTTTATGCTGGAATCGTGTACCTTGTTTTTTGCCGCGGCAAAGTCAATCAGTCTCATACCGATGGTTGGAACTGCCAGCATGTAAACTGGCATTGCCAATAGTTGGATGAAACACATTCTCCCTGCCTACTTTAGCATTAACATCTCTTAGTACAATCTTAATGTCATGGCCAGGGCAGCGGTGATACGTTTCCTCTAGGCGCTCAGAAAATAATCTTTGGCATCATCATCATCTTTCTCTTCTGTCGGGCCATGCACACAAATTAGGGAAATATAAAAATATTTGGGTTTTATAAGGATTGTGACTACACCGGATTGCACCTAGAGACTAGATATCGCAGTCTTTTCCCAACTACAAATCCCCAACCAAATTCAGGTTTTTTCTTATGGCACCTGTAGTAAATATCGTAGTTTTTTTCTTTCTACAGCCATGTCCTGTCCGTCGCGTTTCCTGGATGGTGGTAATGTCAACCTTATAACTTTCGAAGGACATCTGCCAATTGGATACTTGAACCGGATCTATATAGCATTATTCAATTTTTTATATACTAGATGTATTTGATTTTTAAATTTTAATTGACGTTTTTTTAAATTTCAATTGATATTTTTAGTTGCAGTTAATATTTCAAAATTTCAATTCATATGTTTGATATCTCAAATAGAAGTTTGAAATTTCATTGAAGTATATTCAAATTCAAATAAATAAATAAATAAATAAATGGTTTCCCATTACATCCCATGAAGGGACCGGGGAGAACTTGTCACAATCACTGAGCTGTGCGGTTTCCAGTTTTCACTCACTGATTGGGTCCTACAGTTTTACACCGGTTCCGAACGGAATTTTGAGAAGCTTTATCATGGCTATATACTCGATAGTGTCACCTTCACCATGCGAGGTGACCGCCGCCGAAAGAAAAAATTTTTTGAAGGTGGTCAGAGCAGGGTTCGAACCCAGGATCTCATGTGCAAGATCCGCACACACTAACCATTGCACCACCAAATTCAAATACAATTTTTAAATTTCAATTGATGTTTTTCAAATTCAAATTGGAAATGGTGTAGTTTGATTCCGTAAAACTTAATATTTTGTAATTTTTGTTTTTCAAGTTTCGGTTATTACGATGCTTTTAAAGACGCGCAATAAGGTTACCCCGTTGCTAGGCTTTCGAAGGTCTTTATGATGAAGGCTTTCTGATAGGCCTTTATTCAAAATGTTTACTGTAGCCATATGTTTTTCAGGCCTTCTTATAGATAGGCGAGAGGAAGGTCTTCCTCTCCAATCTCACTCCGTGTATTTTGGAAATCGAGTCGTAATTAGTTAAGAATGCCTTAGTTATGGGAAAGAAGGCCTGCAGGAAGACCTTATGAATTGCGCTGCTGGGAAAACTGGTTTGTATTAGTTATGGGAAAGAAGGCCTGCAGGACGACCTTCCTATATATGAATTCCGCTGCTGGGGGAAACTGGTATGTGTTTTACAATCATATGAAACCTAAAGATATTCTATCTACAATTTTCTTATACTGAAATTTTACGTAGAATATCAATACACACCAACCCCCCAAGAATGCAGTTTTGTGGGCCATTTTAGCACCAACTCGGAATAAAACTAAGAAATTAAAATAAATTAACCCTCGAATGGATTTTCAGTTTTGACTTATTTTTGGAATTGAAGTTGAGATTTGTGCTTTATTATGAATTTTATGAGGAATCTTTTTGTAGTACATTTTAATCCGGGGGGTGTTTTTTTTACCCTTTTCTACAAAACGAACAAAAGAGGCCCATATATTGAGGCGGTAGAGGGTTAAAGTATTCCACAAAAATGTTTATCGTAAATTTGTACATAAAATTGCTGAAGCTGTACCTAAAATGTAAGGATAGCATGGTTTCCTATGCCGATTTATCATAAGTAGAGTTGTGTAGTTCACGAACGAACTAGTTCAATTGAACGATTCACTCTTGTGAACTAGAAGAACTAGTTCACATTTCTCCGCTCTTTTGTTGCAGTAGTTCACTTGTTTCAGCAATTTTTTGTAATTTAGTTGTGCAGTTCTCTCCACCATTTTCAAGTTCATGCTCTCTTTGTCTCAATCAATTTGCACAAAGGGACCTAATGCTGCAATCTTTGTGGAATGGATATGTAACCGGCATCTATACAGCGCTAATCACCACTTTTGTTCCAACATATAAAAACACTAATATTTTAGAAACGGGAAAACCCAATCATTAAGTCGATTTTCAATTGGGCGATTTAGTATTAAAAAAAATATCACAATATCCAAAACACTTTAGAAATCTGCAAAAATCAGATTATTTTTGGGAGTCTTCGCTACAATTGGACTAAAACTATGAGCTAGTTAGTTCACAGCTCATGTGAACTGTTGAGCTGAAATGATACAATGAACTAGTGAACTAAATGAGTGAACTAGTTCATTCTGTTGAGCTGAACTAAAATGAGCGAACACTTGAATGAACTAAAATTCTCAACTCTAATCATAAGAATGCGCAAAAGGGGAAAAATTTCACCCCATACTTAAAAAAAAAATCTGTCATAAATTTTCATTTTATCCCCTCTACTCAAATACGTTCGAAAAATTTTTCATTTTGCTCCACAGTGTTATCAATATCTCGTGCCGAATTTTCTTATTGTATTTTTTTGTGTCGTTCTATTTCCCGATAATAAATTAAGGTTATGTTTTAAATAATCGTAATATTTTAATATATTTTAAATAAACAGTTCACTATATTTTGAAAAGCTTAGAATTCACAGTTAATCTTTATTCAACTTTTTTACTATTACTTCACGTTGCGTACTTTTGTTGACTTAATCACAGACTAACACCAAGACGCCGCTTATCTATTATTAATATCATATCTACTACTTGGTACCAGATTATCTAGAAGTATCCATCCGTTTCCCGAACCAGTGCTACTTCTCTTTCGCGATTAGCCGAGAGAAATCTTAACCGAATTTAATCTAAATTCATCAAACATGGTTCAGAGGGAGATGGTATATTGTAGCCATAGTATACTTTCAGGAGTAACATTAATTGTTCTGTTATTTACATTCTAACCCAAATGTTAACAAAATCAAATATGTAAAGCATTCACATTAGCATTATTTTGACATTCATGTTAATTTAGGCATTAATCATAATAACAGTTTTTTCTAATCGCAACACTATGTTATAGTTCTCAATGGGATGGTGACGATTTTGTCTTATGAAATTTTTCAAATCTTAATGCCTGTTACCTGCAAACCAAATATACATCATGCGGCTTGGAACGTTAAGGTTATATTTAACATTTTCTGTTTCGTTGCAAATGAATTTTCGCAATAATTTGTATTTGACTTTAAAGATTTTACCCAAGTTTTCAAATAATTTTTTTTCTTGTCTTATAATGCTTTGTGCTTTCCAACGGAAGTTTCTTTTGGTGGCTCCAACGAAAAACAATAAGGAATAAAGTATTATTTTACCATATTGCCACCGAGAAACAAACAAATGATGCAAGTTGCACCAAATAGTCAACTTTTGCTTCCTTGCTTAATGCTGATGATGGCTGCTCCTGAATGGATGGCAAAGGTAGTTAGTGAGTTTAGTGTAGGGTAGAAGGCAGTAGGGCAGCAGGCGTCAGGCGCTAGTAGCATCATCGTGCAACTTACGCAAATCGGCAATACTTTAACTATCACGCAAAGTCATAACTTTTTTGTTTCATCGCAAGTGCTGCTGCACGCTTTTGCAGTAAAGGAACAAATACAAAACTTAGAAAGAAGCGCAAAAATCACTAGAAGTGCTAGAAGTACTTGGCTGATTTTCCCATTTTCTTTTCACCTCGCCGTACATTGTGTGCTGACGAC